>JAWRVZ010000001.1:2122500-2530000 GCA_037043235.1 Rhodeus uyekii | reverse complement strand
AGATAAAGTGTGCGTTACAGTAAATTGTCAAGTATTTTTAGTTTCATTGTCAATTATTAATTAGTATTTATATGAGATCTTAATGGTTATAATTTTAAATGTAATTAATAGGGTCAAACCCAAAAAATATTTAAAATGGGCATTTATGGTCGTGTGGAACGAATTAATTGATTTTTAGTGCATTCTTATGGGGAAAATTGTTTTGGTGTACGAGAATTTTGAGTTAAGAGCTCTTGGAACGAATTAAACTCGTAAACCGAGGTATTACTGTACACAAGAAACTCTTGGGTTTGATTTCCACTGTAAGTCACACACACACAACACTAAAGTAAGTGGAATTTTTTTTTTTATTCAGCAAGCGTTTGGCAGGGCAAGAGAAAGCTGTACTGTAAAACTGAAGCGCATTAAAAAGAGTCAGTTAAGCGTTTCCTAAAGGTAATTTAACTGGGAGATGGGGTGCTTTAAGATGAGAGATGACAGAGACTGGGACATTTAAACTGAGGCAATGGAGGAATATTGATTTCATTACAGGGATAGAAGGCCGTTAGAATCAGAGAAATCTCAAATAGAAACAGCAGAGCATGTTCTCTGTATATTCACCTGTTTGTATTCTCCAATGATGGAGCCATTCTTCTTGATCTCAGACTCAGATTTATCCAGCTCTCTCCGACACATCTCCTTCAGCTGAAGACACAGATGTAGATGCAAGTTAAACACTCGCTTAAAAAGAAATCAGTCATTTCACAACAACACTATATTTAACCCAAGTGTCCCCTCTGGGAGACCGTATGTCTAAGGACAAGTGTGTCCAGAGGACTAATGTAAGACCCTTCTCAGAGAACACATCTATCAAACCGCAAGTGTGCCCTTTACAGAGATCCTTCCCTGATGGCAATCCATCCAAAACATGAGTGTATCAATGTGGAATATTATTATATGTGTCTATCTGCATACATACAATTTTAGTTTTTTCCTTATAAATAAAAAAAAAAAACAATCCCATAAAGCTTTTTTTGTGTAGTTATGATTGAGAAAGCACCACACAAACTTGAAAAAGTGACTCCTCTAATTGGTGTAAATCACTCGAGGATTAGGGGAGTGCAGATGTTCACTGGGAATTTGGCTATTAAATATTTTTTAATCAGCTGAAAACATTGACATTAACCATTTCTGAAGCATATGGTCTGCTAAGTTAACTGCTAACAAAAATATTTCACATTCTGCTTTCAGGTGGTGTGAAAAAATATATGCAATTCATTATATTTATTTTATTATAATTCATATTTCCTATGTGATATTTTAGATTATTAAATGGGTGGAAGAAGAGGAAACCAACACTTCTGATTTCACCAAGTACAACATGTTCTGGATCAACACCATTCCAATCAATCAATCAGATTTAAGAGACAGTTTAGTCTTACAAGCGGGATTATGTGCTTCTACATCAGTGTTATCCATCTATAATTTCCCTCTGATTGCAGGGATAACTTACGGATGGGGTTAGGCTTAGGGGTAGGGTTAAGTTTTCAGACAGGAATGTTGTTTTAGGAACAACAAAATATGATGAGTAGAATGAGCTGGCATCTAGGCAAAGGGTGATGACTTTGAAAAGGATCAAATATAAGATATGAAATTTGTTGGTCCATTGATAGAGACGATTCAGAAATCTGGCACCATAAGGAGACGAAATGACTTGTTCTCGACAAGCCACGTCACTAACCCGTCAAACATGTGATCAATGACGATATGCTTCAGACTGTTTGCTCTTGTGTGGAAAATTACTAGTTTTGTTTATCTTTCTTTCTTAGCCAATCAGAATCATTTAAATGTCATCATTGATGTAGTTAGCACCCTCTGTTAGAGTATAATTGCTGTAACAATGTTATTGTATTGGGGGCGGCCTACGAACTCCTTGTGGGACCTGAAGCTTCTGCTGATGAAACTGCAAACTAAACTTCACTAAAATGTCTTCTATTGACTGTACTTCTGAAACCTGCTCTTCATTCAACATATCTGGTCCTCGGGTCTTAACTGTAATTCCCCTACAGCATGATCAGTAGTACAGGTAGGTTTAGCGTTCGACCTGTGCAGACTCTTCCTCCAATCGTCTCTTCTCATCTTCAGAGTCCACCAGTTTCTGCTTAGTGATGAGTAGCTCTTTGTTGAGCGCGTCAGCTTTCTCTTCAGCCTAAAGGAGAAAGGACACACTGTGAGTTAATATATGCACCAGCAGCCACAGGCATGTATGCATGTCACCAACTGCTAAGACTAGACCTGCAATCAGAAGAAACTTTGAAAATAGCCTCAAAAGTGCCTGAAAGGCTTACGTTGTCCAGGTCTTTCCTCAGGGCGATCTTACTGCTGACCAGCTCGTGAGCCAAATCGTCATTCTCTTGTTCCAGACGCATGTTAGCCTCCTGTAGCCGGCGGTTTTCTCTCTACAGAGCAAACACACAGCGTGAGCATGTGACTCAGTCCCTGTCTTGTGACAGACACTATAATGGTTAACTCTGTTGGGAATACGAGGAAACCTTGAAGAGGAAACCTGATTAAAAATTGACCAGTAAGAGGGAAATCTGTCAGAAAGCAATTAACACACTGACTGGACTTTCAGTCCTGCGGCTATTTTACTAAGAGCCTATTAAAGAGAGAGTGTGTGTTTGTTTTGTGCATGTGTGTGTGTGTGTATTAGTTAACTTGATACTATTAATACAAGAGGAATACAATTATTAAAAATAGAGGACTAAAAATTAACACAGCGAGACAAAGCTTTCAACATTCTTATCAAAGGCATTTAATAACTAAATACTAAATTATTGGTAACACATTAATACCTTAAATTCAGTTTATTAGTTAATAAAAATAAAAACTGTTCATTGTTTGATCGTGTCAGCTCAGGTCCATTAAATAATATTAACAGATACGTTTGATCTTTACATTGTATAAATGCAGAAATTAGCATCTCAATGAACTAACAATCATCTAGCGCAGTGTTTTTCAACCTTTTTTGAGACACGGTAATTTTTTTTCATTGAAAGAAAAAAAATAATAATCACAAGGCACAGCACCAACTGAAAATGTTAAAAAATTAAACTCTAGCCTATATCAACAACATACAGTCATTCTCATCAAAGTGTATTGAAAGGGAATTAAATAAACAAAAAGAAAAAAAGTATTTTATAATTAATTCGTTTCAAAAAATGTTTTTTAGACCAATTAGGTGAAATTGAATAATTTCCACAGCACATCTGACAATCTCTCACGGCACTGTGGTTGAAAAACACTGATCTAGCGCATAAAACATTAACAGCTCAGTTGTACATGATCATAAAAACATCTCGATGTGCACACTGGCTACACATTTTGTCCATCAAACATTTTCAACAAAGACAATGGCTGGCTCTGTTTAGAAAAAATTAAGACGCTACTTGGAAATTCTGAGTAAAACTACCGCCGAAATTTGAAGGTGGGATCATTTGTTTGTGAGTCTAAAGCTTTACAACAGAAGTGGTGCTCAGATTGCATAACTTCTTGAAGAATGACGATGGAGGGCAGATCGTTTGGGTGAAAGTGTAAACAACGCATAATATATCAATATCTCACGGATTAGGCTGGTCAAAGCGCTTCAAGAGGATAATAAATGCTTTAGAAGTATTTTTCATTATTAGTTCATTTTAAATAAATGGTGAATTAGTCTAATGTTTTCCTAATGCAATTTCTCGTCAATAGACCCCAAAAAAGTCTCTTTTTTGGGAAAAGAGCAATCAAAACAGAAGCAGAATTGCTGCTAATATTAGCATGCCTGGAAACACTTCAAAAAAACAAAAATGTCAACCGGAAATAGCGCAAGATCTGGGCAACCCGATCAAACTATTAGGATGCTGTAATTGTGATTTTGCATACTGCATTTAGGAGCCAATGTTTTGTTGTAGAGAATTCAAACAGCATTTTTAATGTGTGTGTGTTTGTAGACATTCAATCATGACTGACAGTTCCTAAATGATCAGAGTAATTCCTCATGAGCCGGGCTCAGGCTAACAGTTGACTGGCAGGCTGCCGTTATCAGGAATCCATCTGGCCATTTTTCCATCATCTCTGAGCCCAGCAGTGACCTCGCTGCTCATTATCAGCATAAAGCACGCATGCTAATGGCACAAGATACGGGATGGAGATGGAGGAAAATGAGTTTGAGCTCAAGGCAGAAGAGAAAACTAGCCCTGATTGTGGGGTAAAATCAAACCTAATGCCAGGATTAAACGCATTTGGGCAAACGCACGAGCGCCATAAAGAGCCATACGCCTGTAGTCATGAATGCAGATGTGTAAATCTGACAATCAAACAGATGCAGGATAAATCTACCTCATATCTCTCGATGGGCGCCTCCTGCTGTTCCTGTTGCTCTCGTATGGTGTGGTATTCCTTCTCATACTTCTTTAGCTTCTTCTGACTGATCTGTGACGAACAAAAACAAAGACAGAAGAGGGAATTGACACATATGTGGACAAAGTACAACGCAGAAAATAAGTGTATCCCAGGGACAGAGGAAATAGTTTAACAAGCGCTTGTCCGCCTAAATCTAACAAAGTTATGAAGTCTAATAGTACACTACTCTAGTAGTAATGACTAGTCTAATGTTGATACCAATGTAAAAACTTGTATTAGTATAATAATTACGAGTACACTCATACTAAATAACATTATTAGTCTAATAACCACTGTAAATACCAAAGCAAAAACTAATACAGTAGTACCTTGAGATATGAACATAATCCGTTCCAAGATCGAGCAAATCTCAAATAATTTTTCCCCATAAGAAATAACTGGGGGGAAAAATGCATCCGTTCCGGCCCTCTAAAAAACTCCCTTATTAGTGCTAATAACAATGGAAAAAACATGTTTTTATTTGCTATAGAGACACACACACAGAGAAAATTATAGTATATAAGGATTCCTGTGATACAAAATAAAATGTGGTTTTAATTATGAGTTCTTTCCTTCAAGACAGCGGCTAATGGCGGTATGTGCGGAGGAGGAGGGAGGGATAACGTAGATAACGCGCAAACAATATGGAAGTGTAGTGTTTCTTCCCGTGTAGTGTTTTGTATAGACTCAGAACCTCATATTTATTATTATTGCGCACACATAACGGGTGCTGCTTCCAGTTTAATACTGTAATACGCCCCCGGTAACCTCCCGCTGTAAAAGCAAGATGGTCCTCTAGTGGAGATCATATGCAATTATCCAATAAATGAGGCGCTTGAGCTGCTCTGAGTGCTGAACAACTCTAGCGTCGGCGTCTGGAAGCTGCTTGTATCTCAAATATTTACTCGTATCTCAAAGCAAAAATTGCTGGAAGACTTGCTCATATCTCAGAATACTCGTATGTCTGGACGTTCATATCTCAAGGTATTACTGTACAAGTTTACTAGTCTAATAATTAAATCAGTTGATATCCCTTCTTTATGAATATTTTTGATGCGTGAAAGATTTGGTTTTGTGAAGACTTTTCAACAGATGGTCAAAGATCTTATAAATATCTTAATTTGTGCTCAAATATGACACGAGCTAGGGGTCAGTGATATAACAATAATCCTAATAGAAGCCGTTTTATTTTATGATAACATCTCAATATAGTAATTTTTTTTCAATAATTTAAATGATTGAAGAAGAACGGGGATAAAAGTTTATTTCCGAACTTTAAAATTATGCATATGGAAGTGATCAAAATGGAGTAAAAGACCTTTTGTAACTTGTCCTTACAACTAAAGATTGTATCAATTTCATAATTGCATGGCGACAAGAGACTGAATGACAAATATATTTTTGTCATTGAAACATTCACTTGAGAGATTCATTTCAACAAACACTGATTCATCCAGTAATGAAACAAGTCACTTAAGTAGGAAGTGGTTGAATCATTCAAAGTTTGAATGAATTCAAAAGTTGAATCATTCATTCAAGTTTTCTTATGAAAAAAATCAAATATATCTTTTTAATGCAGCAGATTTTTTAAAATTGCGAGAGAATTACTGCTGAACTCGTTTTAATTTTAATGTTAAATGTTTTAAATGTAGCTATGAGCTAATGCATCACAGCTAATGCTAATGTACACAGCATGACAATAAAAACCTGTCTATGTAATTGCAGTCTCTATTTTAAACAGAAAAAAAAGTTTTAAGTTGTTTTTCTCTTACAATTCTTATTGCACTTGAACGGTCAATTGAAAGGTTAAACTGGAAAGATTTAAAGGTGCATTAATAGGATAAATCTTTGATAAAATCATGACAGAGATAATAATCCCAAATCTCTACCGGTTGAAGAATTTGTAGCAGTTTATCAGGTCTACTGGTGTATCGCCAGCCCTAACAAGATCTTAAACTCTTATTGGCAGACTTCTACACAATTACACTCCGCCAAGAGAAAGTCCAAATAGGTGTTTACTTCACACATCCCTTCCTTTCAATTCTTGGTCATTATCTGCTCCAAAGCCGACCAGACTTGATGTTGAGAGTCAAGAATCAAACAGAATTTTTACCAGTTTTATGGCTTTAAACCTGAAAAGATCAGACTTGCCGTCAACACAATAATCTAACAGGATTTCTGTGCACGTCCCACACACTGGACACAAACACACAATCCCTGCCACATTTATCCACCTGCAGCTCCATCCTACCTCATTTTCATCAAATGACCCCATTTCTGTGGGACTGAGTGTGTTTAGTGTACAGCACCAGAGGACCGATGCGGGAGCCGCAGGTACGTGAGGGTTTGTAAATGAGCTCTATTTAGCACTGCGCCATATCTGACTAGCTCTAGGACACAGAACCGGGTCTGTTCCATGTTTAATCCGTAATGCTTCCACAGATGAAATGAGATCCATATAAAAGCCCTCAATGTCAAGAGTAGTTCGTCAGTCAGCGTGTTTTCAGCGACACCCCAGGGAACAATTAGGCCTGGATGCAGTGAGATGGAGTGTCGTAGCGTGTAAAAGCTCTTTTGATCGCGACTGGGGTAAAACTGTGGGCCGTGGGCTTCTGATTTTCTAATGCTGGGCCCCTCGTATTGAAAGGGCACACAAACACACCCAAACTCAGTGCTTTCAGTGTTGTGATGGGATGGCGTGAAGGAGGAAAAAAGAAATAAAGGTTACCTTGTATTTGGAGCGAGACCCAAAAGAAACTCAATCAGTCGTGTTTTGATGGGAGTGAGGAACCGATACAGCAATAAAATCACATAAGCAGATATATATATATATATATATATATATATATATATATATATATATATATATATATATATATATATATATATATATATATATATATATATATATATATATATATAGCTGCATCTAATAGTTACTGTAAATACGGAGATTAATATATAATTTTAAGGACTTTTTCATTCAAAACGTACCTTTGGTTATCACATATAGCTTCCATTTATCAATGTTTATATGTGAATGTAAGACTAAATCTGATTATCATACAAAGTGATATACTGATTATTTGTATGTGTTTAGTTTCATTTTGATATGTTGACGCAAAAAAGTCTCAGTTGCATGGACTTTCAAAAGATGGGAAAAAAAGACAAGAGAATATTAAAAATAGGGTTCAGAGGATGCACAAAAGCCTTATTGCTTTTGAACAGCATGAGGGTGAGTAAATGTGAGTATTCATATCACTTTTCATTTTGAAAATACAGTAGATCTCATTTTCACCCCTGCAGTGTTCTCTGCTGGCCAACCCAGAGAATTACAACACTCTTCCTGCCCCATGAAAAAACAACAGAAAAATGTAGTGACTCCCAGATGAACGGTCTCTTCACACCAAGAACCTTGGGCTTAAATGAAAAGCGCATCACATTACACTGGTAAAACAGATGGTGCAAAGAGTCTTCAGTAGCTCTGGCATCCAGCAGAAGTGCATTCAGGAGTCCTGCCAACTATCATAATCACTGCATTTGCCATTTTTAGGACATTGTTGAAGAAAAGAAAAAAAGCTCTCGTGTCACTTTTCACACTTTAACGTTTCTGGTCTTTTTTCTTGTCTCTGTTGTTAAATTCCACGATCATCACATGAAATATTTGGTCAAAGAACTAAATAAAAAGCCTGAGCACGGGCCGGTTACCTTCATACTACACGCCAGCTCCATGAGCTTCTTGGCGTTCTCCTCAGAGCGGTAGCGCTTGGGCACTGGCACTCGAAAGAACTTCAGCGCACCCTCAAAGTCCGTCTGTATCAGGTCATCTTTAGACGTCTGCGGACAGACAGAGAGCTGAGTCAGACAGTAAATCCCGATCATGTCAAAGACATAATCTTGAGGCAAATATTCAATTTCTGCTGTTGGTCTCTGTAAGAATGGAAATCAGGTTCATTTTTTCTAGGTGAAACATCAGAAAAATATGTTTTCCTTACCTTCAATAATGCAAGTGCCACATTAAAAATGACACTGATACCCTGGAAAGAGAAAACACGAGATTAAAGAAATGGGGCATTACTATTATGATCAAGTACATTTTCATGCCCACTCCATGTTTTATTATATTACGTCAAATATTTTCAAAGGACGGCAGATGACAATCATATTAGTTGAAAATAGGATGAATTTAAAATAATTTTGGCTTGATTAGGTACTGCACTAACTTATATTTTAACAAACCCGCAATTCATCCCATTTAAGGTGTTTCTTTAATTTTCGTTTTTCTTTTTCTTATGGAAACGTTACAAAATAAACTTGTAAAAGTTGTTTTATCTGGTAACTATTTACAGGACTATTATTTTGTAATATTTACATCCCATTAAATATATAACCATGTTTTAAATTACACATTCCTCCCTTTATTTCATACTTTAAAATATTGCAAAAACATTTCAATGTTACATACAATTTCAGGAATCAGTATGATATCATCAAAATGACAAAAGATGGTTGAGTCCATAAGATACTAAATAACAAGAAACACCCTAATCTACAAATTAACAGGCAAACCAGGTAAAGAAAGCAGGATAACAGTGATAATTGAGGTGAAGCAGGTAAGTAGTAAACGTTACCTCACACAGCAGAAGGTCTATGATGTGAAAAACCATGTAAAGAGGGAACTTGGCTGTGAAGAGAGTGAGGAACCACTGGGAGGCGTACATGTGTGCTTCCAAACCCAGGTTCAGGAAGTGTGCGTACAGGTCTGGAATGCATTCCTACAACACAGAGCGGCAGAAGTCAGAAGTACTGGTTGAGGATGCTGATTCGTAAATACAATGTTCCAGTCATACAATGTTTTTTAAGGGACGATACTCAAGCCTTGTTTTTCTAAACTGCTTACTTACAAATGTGAACTTATTCTGTCCTTACTTTTGCACATCCTGTAATTATTTGTAACCTAATATTTTAAGTAATATTTACGGTTTCGAACACTAACCTGCATGAGTCTCTCCAGTTGAAAGAACTTGCAGTGCAGGTCTTCAAAGTTCTGCTTGAAGAGCTCCCTGAGACCGTATTCAAACATGATCTTGACCAGCACACTGAACGCCTGCTCTTCTGGCATCTGCACCAAAATGGGACCACAAACAGTTATTGATCACAGAGCTCAAATATTAAAACCATATTATAGTGGCAAAATATCACTACAGGGAATCCACTAGATGGCGACAGCTCTCATCTCAAAGGATGAGGTCACATGCATTAGTTCAAACCAAGGAGTCTATGACTAAATACCATATTTTATAAGTGCAAATTATACTGAATGGTACATATTATAAATGCCTTTGATTAACCTATTTATTAACCTTCAAGGAGGAGCTGCAAAAAAACACACTTAGATAAGCCCGCCACCACACCGTTTTTTTTATTATTTTTTTATTGTATATTATCGTTATTTATTCTGCACCTGTAAATGGACAGTTTGTGCACATCATCACACAGTTCGATAATACGCCTTCTGGTGGTATGAACTTTAACGAAAGAAGAAGAACCTCAACCTATTTTTAATTCAATGTCAATGTTTCAAATTGTTTTAACCCAAGAAACTCACGTGTAGCAGCAGCACAGCGGCAAGGAAGGACTGTCCTTGACAGTAACCTATCTCTTCATCATAAACAGAGTATGCCTGCAGGATGGAAGACACAGAATGTTACATTGCAATTATGAGTAATAATAAGAGTGGTTGAAAATAACTGCTTATAATCTGATAAATGATTAAAAAAGACAGAAGTGGTAAACATAGCAATCTTAACAAGAATCATTCACATTAAGAGGGTTCGTTCAACAAAACATCAATTTAAACACCCTCATGTTGCTACAAACCCATAAGACTTTCATTCTAATATTTTAAAATGATTCTCAGAGAATTCTATGCCTCCATTAACAGCCTACTGCAAGTACTACTGTCAAAACAACATGCTGCATAACAAGAATGAACCTCGTTGGTTCTTGCTGAAGCTCAAACGCGTTGCGTAACACGAGAATGTTTCTCGCACATCAACCAGGCATGATCGAGATTCTGTTCACCATATCCGATGTGTTCATTGATGAATGTTTATATGTGAATAAAAGACTAAATTCAATCTGATCATAATATAAAGCAAATGAATATGCAGTGGTACCTCGAGATACGAAATTAATCCGTTCCGAGGCGGCCTTCGTATATTGAGTTTTTCGTATCTTGGAACACATTTTACATGTAAAATGGCTAATCCGTTCCAAGCCCTCCAAAAACACCCCATTAAATTTCATAATAAAGCTAAATTGACCTATAAACAATGAAATAACGTAAAATGTCGAAGCTTACCTTTCGAGTGAGGCTATCTCCGAAAGTGGCGGCAGAGGAGGAGGACAAACGGCAGATAACGTACGTACGTACACTTAACTTTACGAAAACATAAAAAATGTAAAGTTTCGGGTGCGGAGTGGCTGAGCTAAAGCACGCCAGCACGTACGTATAGAAGATGCATGATGGGAGGGATGCTGTCCAATTAGAGAGAAGGATCTCATGGCTTGGCAAGCATCAGGAACCAATGGGAGAGCAGGAGGATGGTGGCGAGTCTACTATAACTAAGATGGCGGCGTGCGGCGCGAGTTTCAAAATTGTTATGGGGCGAATCTCGGACTTTCAAAAACCTTTCGTATCTTGAAAACGTTTCGTATGTAGAGCAGTAAAAATGTTCGTCTTTGCTTTCGTAACTTGGATTTTTCGTAAGTTGAGCCTTTCGTATCTTGAGGTACTACTGTGTTCAGAAGATTCGGATTAAACCACTCACTTCATATGGATCAGTTTTAAGATCTCTTTATGAACCGTTTTTAAGCATCAAAGTGGTAGTTGCTTGGACTGTCAAAGGAGGGACAGAAAGCTCTTTACTTTTTAAATATCTTCATTTGTGTTCTGACATTGAACGAAAGTCTTACGGGTCTGGAATGGCATGAGCGTGACTAAATGATGATAGATTTTTCATTTTGGGTTGAACTCTTTGAATCTTGGGCTCTGCCACAGCTTTCAAATTACATTTGTGATTTTGCATACTCAAACTTGACATTTGGTGGTTATGAGTGATTTGAGTATGAGAATTTCTGTTTAGCTAGACTGATGACAAACCTAGACCTACACCTTCACATTTGAAAAAGTTTGGCACGTTTGAAAAAGCAGAAGTGCAAATGAGATTTGAAAGCTTGATGGAATCCTTACAGATTGACCTACATACCTCTGAAAACCGTTAAAATGTCAGCTAATATTGTGACAATCACAAACTGCCGTGCTAATAAACTTTATGAACTGTGGATTGAGAGAACTGAATCACATTGTGTGTTCAATATGAGAAATCTATAGTGCTTTATGAATGATGGCGGTAACAGTCAGAGCTTGTGAATTATTAAGAGACGCCCAAAGATGGAAACCCAAACATCAATCGCCTCATTCCCCTCATTATTTGTGACTTTAATATTAAATCCACTGACCTCATTATTTTTGAGAGACCTGAAAAGTGTGTTTTACTCTTAAACAAGTGATTCGGGTTAATGAACTACTTTAAAAAAAGCTTTGGATAAAAGTATTGCCAAATGCATGAATGTAAATTTATCAATACAGGGAGTGCAGAATTATTAGGCAAATGAGTATTTTGACCACATCATCCTCGTTATGCATGTTGTCTTACTCCAAGCTGTATAGGCTGGAAAGCCTATTACCAATTAAGCATATTAGGTGATGTGCATCTCTGTAATGAAAAGGGGTGTGGTCTAATGACATCAACACCCTATATCAGGTGTGCATAATTATTAGGCAACTTCCTTTCCTTTGGCAAAATGGGTCAAAAGAAGGACTTGACAGGCTCAGAAAAGTCAAAAATAGTGAGATATATTGCAGAGGGATGCAGCAGTCTTAAAATAGCCAAGCTTCTGAAGCGTGATCATCGAACAATCAAGCGTTTCATTCAAAATAGACAACAGGGTCGCAAGAAGCGTGCGGAAAAACCAAGGCGCAAAATAACTGCCCGTGAACTGAGAAAAGTCAAGCGTGCAGCTGCCAAGATGCCACTTGCCACCAGTTTGGCCATATTTCAGAGCTGCAACATCACTGGAGTGCCCAAAAGCACAAGGTGTGCAATACTCAGACATGGCCAAGGTAAGAAAGGCAGAAAGTCGACCACCACTGAACAAGACACACAAGCTGAAACGTCAAGACTGGGCCAAGAAATATCTCAAGACTGATTTTTCTAAGGTTTTATGGACTGATGAAATGAGAGTGAGTCTTGATGGGCCCGTGGCTGGATTGGTAAAGGGCAGAGAGCTCCAGTCCGACTCAGACGCCAGCAAGGTGGAGGTGGAGTACTGGTTTGGGCTGGTATCATCAAAGATGAGCTTGTGGGGCCTTTTCGGGTTGAGGATGGAGTCAAGCTCAACTCCCAGTCCTACTGCAAGTTTCTGGAAGACACCTTCTTCAAGCAGTGGTACAGGAAGAAGTCTGCATCCTTCAAGAAAAACATGATTTTCATGCAGGACAATGCTCCATCACACGCGTCCAAGTACTCCACAGCGTGGCTGGCAAGAAAGGGTATAAAAGAAGAAAATCTAATGATATGGCCTCCTTGTTCACCTGATCTGAACCCCATTGAGAACCTGTGGTCCATCATCAAATGTGCGATTTACAAGGAGGGAAAACAGTACACCTCTCTGAACAGTGTCTGGGAGGCTGTGGTTGCTGCTGCACGCAATTTTGATGGTGAACAGATCAAAACACTGACAGAATCCATGGATGGCAGGCTTTTGAGTGTCCTTGCAAAGAAAGGTGGCTATATTGGTCACTGATTTGTTTTTGTTTGGTTTTTGAATGTCAGAAATGTATATTTGTGAATGTTGAGATGTTATATTGGTTTCACTGGTAAAAATAAATAATTGAAATGGGTATAAATTTGTTTTTTGTTAAGTTGCCTAATAATTATGCACAGTAATAGTCACCTGCACACACAGATATCCCCCTAAAATAGCTAAAACTAAAAACTACTTAAAATATTGATACAAAAATATTCAGCTTTGATATTAATGAGTTTTTTGTGTTCAGTGAGAACATGGTTGTTGTTCAATAATAAAATTAATCCTCAAAAATACAACTTGCCTAATAATTCTGCACTCCCTGTATATATATCCATCTATCTAGATGTCTATCTATTCATATAGCTGTCCATCCATCCATGCACCACTCTATACATCCTTCTATATCTTCATCCATCAGTTACTAGAAAATAAGTGCATGCATTCATGGGCCACCCTGCTTGAAATTGACAAATCATAAACCTATATCAACCAAGGCAGTGATATATGCGTCAATTGTATATCTTTATGTATGTAACATTTCTTATGAGCCTTAAAAAAATCTATAATATAAAAGTTTATAAAGAAACTGGAACAGTCCAAAAGTGCACATTTATCTTTTCTTACTGGTGGGAAATAGATTTTGCAAAGCTGAAGATGATAAATGAGCAGGAGCAGAATCTGAGCTGAACAGACAAATTGAAAAGTAAAAGGCAGACAGGTCACACGCTCACCTTACAGATCTTATAGAGAGAGTCCTGCCCATCACCGCCTGTGTCTTTGAAGTAGTCGTGTGCAGGAAACGTTCGGTTAATGTCACGTGTTATGGCACTGTCCTGCGGAGATTCCTAGTAAAAGACAAGTGAGAGAATCAGAGAAATGTTATCCTAAGGCACAGCTAACATCTTTGAGGCCAATTTATAAAATAACATTATACAATTTAAAAGTGTGTGATTTCTGTGCCATTATCATCACAAAACAGGAGTGCTAGAATAATGGCTCTTCTATGGCATCACATTGACACACAGAAAGTGTTGAATATCCCAGCCTGTGTGTGGGTTCAAGTGTCAGAGGTTGTAAGATATGAGATGTGTGTGTGTGTGTGTGTGTGTGTGTGTGGTCACATGTACGTTCGCCAAAGGCCATCAAGCAAGACCAAAGATCTAAGAGCTTTTTCAGTTTGCATAACTCAGATGTCTTCAGTCAAAGCATAGCTCTCAGCAGCTCTATTACATTTTGCACCCTATAAAAAAAGCATGTGACGGTGAAATTTCTCGCTTAATCATGTTTCTGTGCTGCTGTAACTAAATATAGGCTTCTTTGAGCCGCAGAGATCCTCATTACAGTTTGTAAATCACAAGAGTTCACCACAGAAACTTGGGGCTGGTTAAGATAAAACGTGTGCATATCTAGCTAGTAAACCAGTACAAGTTGTACAACAGATGAAGTCGGTTAACTAAAATGATCTAGTTCTACATATTCAAACCAAGTCTTGACATGACAAATTTCAAAACTACACTGGAGGGGAAGTTCATTAGTAAATAACAAAAAAAAAACTATGTTAGTTCACTGTATGTTTTCGTATGGAAAAGAACAGCATGCAAATTATTCAAAGCTTCTCCTTTTGTGTTGCACAGATGATATATTTTAAGCAGGACTACAGACCACTGATGCCAATCACAAATTTGCCCAGGTGTTTGGAGGAAACATCTTAAGCTGTCAGCTGGTAGATACGACTCCACAGGAGAATTTAGGGCCGTTATCTTTCGCTGGTTCACTTAAATCAGCCAATTAAAGGCTCTCAGAAAAGGGCACGATGCAATCAATCCAGAACAAGACTGAAAGAACATGTAAATGCCATGACAAATCCTGTGCTTGGGGGGGGGGGATGATAATGACTGCAAAAGATGGAGACAGGGAGACTCATACTCTGGAGATGTTACGTTACCTGCTCAGAAAAACATCACTCCACTGGAGTTCACTATGTTCCAATTTCTCTATCCAATTAACTTAGGATTGTACTGCAATTTCCTGTGGATTTAAATTATTAAAAATGTTGCTGAAAAGATGACATATCAGAAGAGAGCATATATTCAAATTCTATCATGTTTATGCAGGTATATAACGAATTTGGTTGGATAGTTTTAACAATTAGTCCCTGTTGTACATAATTAGGTCATAATGCAAACACTAAGCTTACTTCTCCTTTGATGGCCATTCAAACGCATTGTATATTTTGAAAATAATTGTTTTATGCAAGCAGAAAAGTTTGTTTGGGTTCTTAAAAACTGGCTCTACACAGGCCCTAAAACCTACAGGTCAGAAATTAGGAATTGCTAAATTTTAGTCATATGATGTTCTCACCATGTAACGTTTTCAGGTCAACAAAAACTCTGTCTATATAGACTGCTACAAAAAAACTAGATCACATTCAACTAGATTGGTCCCATAATAAACAAACCGTGAGTGCCTGGGGCCACAGACTGTTGACGGACCTATTTATGTCGCACTTTATTTTTCCAATCCATCTATTATTGCACCAGTTATATCAAAGCCAGCTCATGATGGCATTACAATTACTTTGGATTGTACATTTTGCTCTCAAAACTAAGTGTCATAAACAAAGATTGTGATGTGTAATGTTTATTTCTGGCCATGTTACCCGTTTTTTTGTTTTTACATTTAAGCACTTGGCAGACGCTTTTATCCAAAGCGACTACCGGTAATCAGTTTTTATTCCTCTTGGAATCGAACCCATGACCTTGCCGTTGCAAGCGCCACACTCTATTGATTGAGCTGCAGGAAAGAAGTACATTGTGTCGCTGTTCAACTCAAGCCAGCCTTCGACTAGATGATGAATCAGCCTATAAAAAAGCCCTTCAGTGGAGCTTGGGTTAACAGCAAATCAATTTAATTTGCAATTCACAATATTTGTTTTTGTTTGACTGCTTTTGATTAATAATCACTAAATTAATTAATCTATCTTGGACAAGAAAAAGGCAAACTACTAAAAGTAATGCAACACATATTTGTACATATACCACAAAAAAAAGTTAGCGTTTAAGTTATTTTTAACTTATTTGTATAATCTCTTTCTTTTGATACTAACTGTATCAAAGCAGTATTCCAAAGAAATGTCATCAAAAGATGAACATATGTCATCTTTAAAGCATAAAATTCAGAAAAAAAAAAAATCTAGATCAATTACTCCGTCTTACTAATAGATTAGTCAACTGATGTAGCTCATCTTTGTTGGGAAAAGTTAATTATTACAATATTGCGTTAACTCCAACAAAAAACGGTGGCAAGCAGGACGGGGCAGAGAGCCAAGGGAGTGGAAATGATGAGAGTAGCGTGAGCGCTAATGAACTCAAGTTGGTCTCAAGTACAGTGTAACCCACTTATCTCGAGCTCGGTTAACTCGCCAACCCAATTAAGTCGATGCTTTTGAAGTGGAACCGCCAAAATCCCTCATTATCTTAGCACTTTCTTATCGGTTATGTTTATTATTTTATGTTGGTGAACCCTGATATCTCGAGCACAAAAGAGAGACAAAGTCGGCACTTCACATCAGCTATCTCGATCCCCGTGACTAATGACCGTACAGAGTTCACTGCGCATGCACTGAGTTCGCGTTGCACGTGCATCCCTGTCCGTACGGTTTATATTGGTGTTTTATTTTAGTTTATGCTGCAATCGACCGTGAAGTGCTGTCACTTTACTTACCTGTTGTTGTTTATGTTGTGATTTTTCACTTTGTTTACTGTTCACTGACTCAAATTAAACACAAATGTAATGTTTACCTAAAATAATTTTTGTTTATTAGTATGGGATCATCGACGTTCAGCAGCAAAGACATGGGTTAAATAATGTGAGGTCAAATAATGTATATTTGTGCTATTTAACATTTACTTTGTGTAATATTCTGAGTTTTGCATTTCACGGTTTTCATTCATTTTGAGAAATACCGAATCTGTTTTTGTGCAACATAAGTAAATGCCTGCTCACATTTAGTCTCGAACTACGATAGCCATCATGTTTTATTGTAAAAATAAAAATAAAGTACTACTCTACTAGTTACTGGATACTGGTTACCGTACTTGTAACAACTTACAATTTACCAAAAAAAAAAAAAAAACACAACTAGTTACTGCACATCTTCACAGCATGCCACAAAACTCTAGATTATACAACATCTATTTATAGGGGCTCTCTCTTTCAAACACACACGCACACCCGGCGGGATCACGGAAGCTGGAGGGCAAACTGCTGGCACTTTCTTTATCAATTTTAAAGGACAATAATATTACATAACATTACTAACAATAACATAATTACATAATAATATTACATGGCTTTGAGCAATTGCATGCTCAAAGTTACTTGCACAACACAGAGAAGAAGTGCACTAAATTACAATTCCAGTTCCATAATGTGCTCATAGTATCACGCAGAAGTCCTCATTTGACTTGATACCGCCTCGGGCAATGTGAAAGACCCTTTGAGTGAGAAGGGAAGCCACATGATGATTCTGAAATATCTATCATAATTAAAGTGATTATTAAATGTGTGCATTAATATCAGAAATGCGAGAGGAGTAATGGCTCATTACTGCATGTCTAACACAAAATCTATGACTGCAGAAACGTTCTCTCTCATGGTCCTGCAGATTACAACTGAATGGCTAATATAGAGTATCACTATAGAAATATTACTATTTATTTTTTAATATTGGTGTTAAATATTCATGTTATAATAAATGTACACTCACTTTTAAGAGTCAATTGTACACTTTTTCTCTCTGCCTTTCTGTAGAATATAAGTGTGTATTTTTCTGAACACATCTTGTTATATGTATGAATATCATAATTTTACTATAAACATCTCATCTACATAAAAATGAAATTGTTGTTCCAATGTTTGGGGTCTGTAAGATCTTTTAATGTTTTTGAAAGAAGTCATTGATTAAAAATTCTGTAAAAAAAGTTATAGTGACATTTTATTACAATTTAACTAACCATTATAGTACTGTTTGTTGCTTTAATATATTAATGTATATTCAATATATCAAATATACTTTTTTAAATCTAATTAAATCACAAATCTGTACCTCACAAATTAGGCTAAGAAATTATATAAATTAGGAAAGAAAAGCACCAAAACGACATGACAAAATGCAGCTTTAGAAATAAATATTTGATTCAACATAGAACATTCAAGCTGCATCTAAATTAGTATTTAAATATATTTATAGACACTTTCTTACAGCACAAATGTGCCGAATGCATTTACATGGCAATTACAATTGCATAAAAATAATACCATGAGATTAAAGGGTTTTAAATATATAATAATAGTTTGTTCAAAATTAAAATTCTGTCATCATTTACTCGGCCTCATGTATAAGTGTATATATATATATATATATATATATATATATATATATATATATATATATATATATATATATATATATATATATATATATATATATATATATTTATTTATATATATGAATGATGGTATGTGACATAACCAACATTCTTCAAAATATTTTTAAAATGTCTGTTCTGCAAAAGAAAAACTTTCTCTTTCATTGTTTAAAAAAAGATGGAAATATTAAATGATTATTTTAATGAAATTATATCCTAAATAAGACATTAAAATTTCCAGTAGGTGATGGTAAACTCACCATTTATTTCAAACAATAAACGGGAAAACAAAGTAGTTTGTAAAACATATTTGAAAAAGTAACAGCTATTTTGTTGTAAAAGTAATGAATTGCTTTAATAGTTATTAAAGTGATGAAAAACTACTTTTTTAATAAAAAAGGAATCTGAATAATGTAACCCGTACTTGTAAAGTGTTACCCTCAACACGGGTCTCCTCCAGTTTTCCCAACTCCCATTGCTTGTGCACGTATGGACGGCGGGGCTCAACCTGAATTCAGGACACCATGATTTATTCATCATCTTTCCAGCACAAGACTACAATCTTCTCTAAAAGCATGAATAATATGGGTCATCACGCACTGCCTTTCTTCCATCACACTGAAAAACGGCGACAGAAGGAATGGAACAAGGTGATGAAACCGAAGGAGTATGTGTTTTGCTTTCATCGCCTTGTTCCATTCCTTCCGTCACTATTTTTCCAGACTCTCACAAGAAAAGTTGAGGTTTCTGCCAACCTAATTCACACCATTCCACATGTAATACAAGTCAATTGCCACCTGCTAACAAAGTTACTAAATTTAAAGCCCAGGAAATAATCTTCAGGGATGTTTTTTACTGAAGAAACTCCAAACAGAGTGGCGAGTTTGCGTGCAAGGTGCTCGAAAGCGCTGCATACACTTGCGCTAACAGCGGACTCCTGCCTTAGTAAGCATACCCCCTTTTCAAAGATTAATTACCCTCTCTTTCTATAATTGATGCTATGTTTATGTGGAAGAGAGGAGCCACTAAATAATGCATCCGCAGCTAGCAGCTCAGCAGCTATGCAAACTCAGATCGAACGGCGAGGAAGACTGACCCACTGCTCAAACCAGCTAGTCCTGCAAGATGAGAAGAGAATGGAAAAAGGTCTAAGCAGCAGCTAATACAGGGTTATGGTGAATCTAGAGGATTAGAAGAAGGTAAAAAATAGGTCAGTCTGAGATCAGAGCATAATCAGAGCAGTCTGAACTGCACCTGATCTAAAGCAGGTCTCTGAGGAAGATCACATTGGGTTCAGAATATAGTTTATTCTCAAATAAGAGAAATCAACTGTTGGGACGGAAAAAGGAAAGAAAGCAGATCTGGACTGCCAAAAAGTCCCAAACTAATGTCTGATAAATTATTTAGTTTCCCGTAACTACTTGAAAGGGTCAAAGACAAATGAGAAAGTCTAAAGAATAAACAGTCTAAAGTTCCACTGAAGTGACTTAAAATTCACAGCATTATTGAAAGCAAATTCCACTGAAGCAGGAAGAGATGCGGGAAATATCAAACAGCCCCTCCTCTTTTTAAGAATAGCCAATAGCGTGTAGTTTATTTCACTGCTTGGCCAGAGCCATTGAGCTTGATAAAGCCGCAGTTTTCACCTCATCTCTAAAGGGCCAGTCACACAGCCGATCACACACGAATCACTCACAAATCACGCACAGGTTGGGCTTGTGCGTCGAGAAATTGAACAAAGTATTCCACGAACATTCGACGCACGCCCGACACATGAATCACTGATGGAGCGCGTCCAAACACGCACGCTTCGCAAACGTTCCACGTACAAGCACTTTCAGAATCCACATTGTCAGTGGAATGAACGTGATACGTGCGCGGTTCATGAGTGATATGAAGGTGGGGCGTCAGTGAACGTGCGCGAATTTCAGTTTCCAATAAGTTCCGACGCATAAGCACTGACGGCCGACGCGCATCCCGCTTCCGAGCTTGATAAAGCCGCAGTTTCCACCTCATCTCTAACTGTTTTTCCTCCTAATCTCCTCCATATCACTTTAAAATACACCATTATATGCAGAATTCAAAAGGGACTGATATGTTTTCTGGTATGACTCACACATATGATCCGCTCTGGTCTGTCGTGTCTCTGGACCGGCGCTGCGGCGGCTCACTGACACGAATGTGAAACCAGATTTACACTATATGTGCACTATGTGCCATTCACTATGTAGAAAACAGTACATGTGTGATCTATTTATAATGTTGGGGGCGGAGCTTTAGATTCTAGAGCGCTTTTGATTGGACAGGAAATCTGATGTCATCAAAATCATTGATCCATATTGGTGGAAGTGAAGAAACAAATTTTTGAACGCTTATATCTTCTAAATGCGAATTCTGTCATTGCACTAGCTTATCGATAACAGTAACACTAACATTTTCATAATAAAAGCTTTAAAAAAAGATTTGTAGAATAAAAAAACCTTACAAGACAATGCATAAATATATCTCTCATATAAAGGCATTGTGTGTATTAACTGCATTATTAATGCAAATAATTTAGCAGGTTTTACGAAAGAACTAACAAACAGCATTCTTGGGTCCTTCACCCAAAGGTTTTACTGAAAAGGTGGTACTGAAAATCATATCACAAGCATGTTTTGCGCAGAAGCCAAACATTAGGCCTTTAGTTCAAGAGGTACAAATGTCTTCCTCTAAAGGAAATTTGGAAGAGGAATTAAAATAAAAAAATTTAAGAATTGCAGGAAAAGATGAATAACAAAATTAATTAATGGATGAAGCTTTCTAAAAACTACTCATGAACATGGAAGACAGTAGCTGGCCTCTCGGATAAAGAGCCATATTTACATTCTGCTAGAATTGGGGAAAGTCATCCTGGACTTCGTTAAGAGCATCGCGGTCACATAACGGCTAAAAGAGAATCAGTGTGAACCTCTTGCGTGTGTGTGGAGCACAAAACATAACTTGTGTTGGGTTTTGACTGTGATGGTGAGATTGTGTGTGAGTGTGTGTGGGGGGGGGGGGTTTGCTTCCGCAGGAAAGTACTGTACTGCAGAGTACTTTTCTTCCTGACCATTGTTTACGGTTGTTTATTCTGATCAGCAACAATGAGTGAAAAAGGCATTTTGTTTTTCTTGGGGGAGGCTGATTATAAAAAGTGTAGTGAGCTTGATGAAAGAGAGTGAGAAACTGAGGGTGAGTGAGTTGGTAGGTTCACTATCGTCCACTCCCACACTAAGATGGAGTAAGGGAGGGTCACATCCTTTTCCTTTCAGCATCTCACCCACTGGGCACATGTCTGGGAGATTCAGCGATCTCCTGGGGCTGTTCGAATACATTAATGACTGAAGAAAGGTTTAATAAGAGTGAAATGGACACTATATTATGTAAACAGTCATAGAAGAAAATAAGTTTGGACATATTTTCTATCAGACAATGTTTGAATACACACATGTATTGTTGTATATAGTTTGAAATGGCTTAAAAGTGAGATTTTAATCTGAATAAGCATCACTTTAACCAAGCAGACATTGTAAACAAGTTAATTCAAAATGTTTAAGGCAAGATGTAAAACACCAAAAATCTTGTTAAAATAATTAAGAAATGAGAAGTATTTTGATTTACATGCACCATATAACACACAGAAATTTAGTATTTTGAAATTTTGAATAGAATTTATATTGAACATATATACACACACATACATATACTTTAACTATATTTAATTTTTTATAAAAATAAAAAACCCAGAACCCAACAGCATAGAAGGGTTAACTATTTTAATTACTTAACTACTTGCAAGTACAAAAAAATAAGTTGGTAATTTGGAGTAAATGCACTAAATAGCTTTAAATATTTTCATAATAATAAAAAAAGAGATATTTATGCATATATTTTTTTAAAGCTTTGCTTTAAAAGGTACAAGAAAGAGTGCTTTTGCTTTTTCATTTTAAACTGTAGAAGCTGCTAAACGTATTCAGCCAACACAGACTTCTATTTCTTATTCCTGTCTATGCTGCAGTTGCAGGTCTATTTGTCTGCTTTTACACTCCCACACTTAATGCACACCCATGCTTAATTTGACATCAGTTTGTCAGACGTTTTGTCCTGCTTTTGGTTACTACTGTAAATCATAGCAATTTCAGGAGTGACTAGAGGAACAATTAACGTTTTTTTTTTACCCTCCTGAAACGTCGCAGTGCCCATTACACTAACTTTTCTTCAAAGTATATACAGAAAGCTGATTGAGGAAGAGCTTACTCCCCCCTAACTGAAGGGGATTGACCCATCCAACCACTGATGTCATTTACACAAGCTAACAAAGCAGATTAGAATCTTTGTTCTGGGAATTTTGTTCTTTCTAAACTTTCAGATTAGAAATTTTACAGGGGAGTATACGTAATTGGGTGTCATCAGTGTAAATATGATAAGGGACCTTGTGATATTTGAAGAGGAAAAGGAAAGGAGCAGAGAGGGAGCATGTATAAAGCGAATAAAACTGGGCCCAATATGTATCCCTGCAGCACCTCACACATGACGGAAGATGGGGGTGAAGAAAATTCAGCCATTTCTACAGTGTAACTCCTCTTAGCTAAGTAATCTAAGGCTGCATCACAAGTAAAAACCTCAGTTTTCAACCTGTTTAACAGAATGCAGTGATCCACCATATGAAACGCCACACTTAAATCCAGTAATACCAACATGGCACAACCTCCTGAATCCACAAATAACAGATCACTTACCACTCTTAGCAAGGCTGATTAAGTGCTACGCTTCGCTCTGAACCCAGACTGAAAAGGACCCAACATATTATTAGCAATTAAGTAAAAGGAAAACTGGTTTAGAACAGCCTGTCCCAACACTTTTGATAAAATAGTTTAGTAAGAAGTTTTTTCCATTGTCTTTCTGCTCTTCTACACTCCTTCCTTAAAAAGCATGTACTTGTCTGTTAAACCAGGGCTGTTTTCTAGATTTCAGTTTCTAAATGAATCTGTAGAATGAATGAGCAGTAATCAGGTCTTAAAACTCATAAGTTATAAGTTCGCAAGTTATAGAACAAACAAGGAATGTTGAAACTAGTCTAATGACATGCTCTTTATAAAACACAAAGGCTAAATAATCAGCTAAATAAATAAGATAAATAATAAGCATATTATTAAAATCATAAAATGATTCATGACACCCCATCATTTTTATAATTACCAGAAAAACTACTGCAAATATATTGCAGATATAACACACAGCCCTAGTCCTAACCAGAACATTTTGCTGGTCGCTTGGTTTCTCTATGGCGTTGTGTTGGGTTCATCCACTGTGAGATCTCATTGCTTCAAAATCCAACTCCATATAATTGAAAATTAAACATCAACTAGGCTGTTCTTGCTGCATTGAGCAGCAGGTCGGACAGACAAATTACTTGTTGTATCACTCCTGGTTAATAAACGTGCAAGACAAATATTACTGCAGAGTAAAAAGCTCTTTAGGACTTGTTTTCTTATTTGATTTTCTTTTCAAATTAAATAACCCTGCTTAAATTGATGCTTCTGCAATTGGGATGGTCTTTTAGCTCAACAAAGCCTTGTCTAGACATGCACACAAAAAACTGATAGTAGTTACATTTGGTAAAATCAACAATTTTATGATGCATAAAATAAGGTCACGAGAAACTTACAGCACTTATGAAAACAAAGACAAAGTGTCACAGAAAACCAAGTTGCCAAGACGTAAAAAAAATAAAATAAAAAAAAATTTGATCAATGAATGTAGGATGTTTTTCGAATTCTTTACACTGGTGTGCGCTTTTGACGTTGAATTATGGATGTGTGCATGTGACGAACAAGTGCTAATGCAAGTAATTTCCAACAGTTTATTAATGTACTGTCAAAAATGCATACTAGCACATAAATCCACATGAAAAAACATGCATAAATTCACCATACACAAACACACTCACACTCACTCACTCGACCATATATTTCTTCTTACAATGACAAGCGTTCTAATAAGATAGAATAAGATCACATTTATTTCCTCAGTGCAGATATACCAGAACATAAATATATTATTGACAATTATTTTCTAAAACATTACAAAATGTGTGGTACACTACACCAGTACCTCGGATACAGCCCTACACACACCAGACAATTTGTTGAAAAGCTAAATTAAATACAGAGAAGCAGATTGTTTTCATTCAGCCAAGCAACTTCAGTTCAAAATGTTAAATCACAAAGACTTGCAGTGCTTTCATATCCTCTTGCGCAAAGTGTTCACGCCCAAAAAGAAATGAAATACAATTTGGAATGCTTTAAGGTGAACGGCGAAAAACAATTCTCTCCAGTTAATCAAATAAAACTCGGACCAACTTAGGAGGGCATGATCATGAGCAGTTCATTAAGGAGCCTGGCTCAGCAATTTAACAGATTGTGAAAACAAACATGAATAAAGTCAAAGATGCCTAGCACAATCTAGATGAGGTTAAGGAGGGGAGTGTATGTGTGTGTTTGTGTGCACAAAGATGTGTGTTCCTCAGGGAGAGGAACACACACTGTTCCAGCTCAGCCCTCCATTTTCTGCGATGGCAGGGGCCGGTTGGGTCCTGCGTCCTAATATGGCACAGCGGAGAGCAAGTCATATTGGGAGATTTTCTCCCTTGAGAGCACTAGCCCTTGACTTTGATTTCAAGAACAGAGCGGTTTTCCCACAGGAAAGAAAAAAAAAAGAATACTTTGGCATCATAAGGAGAACAAAAAACAAATCAACAAAAAAAAAAAAGCTCTCTGGCATCAAAATGTCCCAAAAGTTAAATTCTTTCTCCAACTTTTAATCATGACAGAAGTACCATCATCTACACATGTTTGGGCAGCATTAGAGCCTTAAAATCCATTCTACTTCAAAACATACATTTCCATTTGTAGTACATATACAATCCCACTTACAATATCCTTCTGGCACAATCTCGACAGCATCTGAAAATTAACAGACACGCATGCTTCAAGATCTGCTTTTTCTCAGCAATTTACGTAGAAAACCCAACTTTGATTTTCATAAGAATTAACAAAGACATCAGAATGAGAGCAACCAATGAATGGCTTCTGAAAATTCAACTGATCCAAACAGTTTATTAACAAGCTAATTTTTTGTAGGCAGCTTCTCAAGCACGTCTGTTTCGGTTTAATTTGATTCCTTCAGGTGAATACAGGGACTGTTTCTTAAGATGAAGGAGAAATCCAGAGGTCCAGGGACATTAAAAAGTCCTAAAAGCAATCAAGACGAAATGCTAAAAACAAGTCCCTGGAATAGACATAAACCTTTGTTCTGTTTGAAGCGCATACACAGCCATGCACGTGTGCGCACACACACATGGTCATGTGCGATCAATAAAGCGATGGATGGGTTAACGGCTAAATCGAGAGACACAAATTTCTTTCAGCTCTGGTTCAAAAACAGCACATGGCCAGAGGCCTCAAGATCTGCATTTGAACAAACAAGCTGCAAACAAATAAAAAGCCCTTTTTCTATTAAGCGTGATATGTTTTCTATCACTCTTTAGTGAGTGGAAGTATTGCACAGCTCTCTGCCATGACAGAGTTCAGACTTTACACGTCACCTATCAAAAGCTTGACCAAACACTTAAGAGACACTTTTTTCAAAGTCATAAGACACTTCTTCACATCACAGTAATAGAGTTATGAAAACTTTAGTCTTTAGGCAATTCAGTTATTAACTGAAGTGACGTGGCATAACAACTAGACCCATTTCTGACAAACTACTGGTTTTGGTGATAAAATCAGAGCATTTTTTCCCCATGGTGTCATAAAAAAAGTATTTGGGAATATGCTACAGTTTATAACCCTCTTCCATGGAAAAAAAAAATCTCTTAAAACAATTTAAGAGAAGGTAAAGTTCATAAATACTATTAGATTAAATACAAAGAGGAATGCAGACAGTTTTTTCTATTATAAATGCCTTACTACAAATAATGAATTCATTCAAAAAGTATTTTCAATCTTATTACATTTTGTGGTTTCTGTATATACGGTTTAAAAACAATTCCATTAGAGTCATAGCTGACTATAGCTGACTTTGGTCAGCTATAAAGACAAAGCTATCCGCATATGAAAGCGTTTTTAACAGTACCATCCAAATGAGTGGATTTATGATCATAGTCACAGGACGAATACAAATGGCATGATTTTCAATGCCCTCTATTTTCTTGGCACCTCCACATATGAATTATGTACAGAATCTGTCTATGAGGCTTCTTAAGTGTGTCAAAGATAAATAGTACAGTGCTGTAAGATGCAGTTTATTGTTGCTCCGCTTGTGTGTGTGTGTGTGTGTGTGTGTGTGTGTGCACATGCAGGAGTCTCCTGAAGCATTTGCCAGAAAACTTTGACTTCTGATTTAATTTTTTCAGTAGATTTACTAAACTCCATTTTTCTAACCTTCAAGTGACATAATGCCCCTTGAGTTGAACAAGCGTTTTGATTCTTGCACACATCAGCAACCTTCACCACTGCGGCATTGTTCATCTTAAGGGCCAAAATGCATATTTAAGCAACTAACATTTGTTACGGTCATTTTGTGCTTAACTGCATTATGCAATATTTTAAGTGTGAATGTTTGGACACATTGTAACCCTTTGAAGCAAACCAAGCATGGCAAGAAAGCTGCACAGAATTGAAACTTCAGGGCAAGTCCAACTTGAAATCCAAGAGTCATTCTGTCCAGAAGACATTCAAATTAAATTGAAATCCAATCCGAAGCTGATAAAATACTCCAAGTCGTCGAATAGATCTTTCAGAATGACTTGCAGGATGGTTCGCCTATTGAATAAGAGTTGATGTTGGGATGAAAGAATGTTTGTTTCAGCAAGGAAATTCATCTCCAGTGTGATCAAGGGTTAGAGAAGAGTCAGGCAGAATGTGCCGTCTGTTTGCTGTTGTATTACTGTATTTTTTAAGGATGATGTCCTCTGACTGGAGGCGTGGTTATGTAATCCCTTCATGGCTTTAAATAAGCAGAAAATAGGAAGACCATGAAATCGTGGCATTGCTAAGGGGCAAGAGTACAATTCTCCTCTTTGGGACTTTCGAAAAATTCCAACTGTGATTGCTGAAGGTCAAGACTTATCGCTGATTCACATACAAGAAACACTGCCGCTCAGCAGGGTGGAGATCAGATTATCCTCCGAAATTATGAGGCAAGAACTGGATATTATTAGTAAAAACATAGCTAAGATTATGGGTCCAAAACCAGCCCTTAGAAATGCTTTTAATCTTTGCAGAGTCTCTGTCCAGATGATAAACGTAACATCTAGTCTATAATATTTAAGATTTTATATCAGGCTACCAGAGATCCTTCTTTTCTTCCTACATTTAAATAATGTGAGCAAGTTAACTAGAGGAACAGAGACTATATGTTCTCACTGCTCTCATTTGTGCTCACAAAGTCGAAAAAATCAGCTAGCTGAAGTCGGCGAAAGACGTGAGCTCCTCTTCTGATAAGAAGACATTTGCCGAGCGCAACTCCGTCATTACCTTCATAAATGAAAAGTATGTTCTGCATACAGACGATATGTAATGCAAACTAAAGACTTCACAAATCTGTCTCACAGAATTAGATTTATCTAATTTCATCATTGCTTAATTTATCGTTGTAGCAAAAACTGCTGAGTATTTATACCTTAAAACACCAATTAGAATAGCCCACTGTCACAGAGTTGTCCACTTCACTAATCACCAAGGTCAAATGTCAAATGTCCATTTCTTCATACCATGTAATCCAAAGGCAAACGGACCTTTGTCATCCAGCCTCATTCAGAACAACGGGACCGAACTGGGCACAGATCTTCAGGATCCGTTTAACTGACAAGACCCTTGCCATCAACATAAAGCTCACTATCTTGCCAAAAGACAACGTTACACATGACACACGGGGTGCGGAGGTGCTGGCGGGTCTCCTAGGGGCTTCTTGGCGTCTGTGCACTGCAGACAAAGCAGGCAGAGGCGCTTGAGGCCTTTGCGGAAGGCGCTGTTAGACAGGCTGTAAATGAGACAGTTGCAAAAACTATTACTAATAGCCAGCCAAGTGGTCAGGAACGAGGCGATGGCATGGTGGTATATCCCTGCGCTCTCCAGTAAAAAGTAAATGATGTAGGGTAGCCAAAGCAGGTAGAACACACTGGTGATGCGGAAGAGCACCGTGGCATAGCGTTTGTCCGTGCAAGCTTGGTCGCCCTGATCAGGATCCTGTGGGCCAAAGCGAGCTCTCCGCTCACTGATCTGCCGAGTGTGCTGCCGACAGATCCGAAAGATATGGGCATAAGTGAAACAAACCGTAAAAGCAGCTGGTGCGTAGAGGGCCGCAACAATAAAGGCGGTAAAAAGGGGCTGGGTGTCCCAGGAAGAGCACCATTTAAACACATCACCGTGGTATCCCGGCTTGCCCCAACCAAAAAAAGAGGGCAAAAAGATGAGTCCCGAGTAGAGCCAAATAAGGATGATGCAAGTGCGAAGACGACAGGGTGTGACCAGAGCTGTGTAGGAAAGAGGTCGGGTGATGGCAACATATCGGTCAATACTAACACATGCCAGAGAGGCCATGGACACACTCTTCAACACGCAGACCATGTAGCTAAAGACCATGCATGTGATTTTCTCATTTAAACCCTCCAGATGGTGCAGAAGAGACAGAGAGGGGATAAGACAGCTGACCCCGACCAGGAAGTCTGCATATGCCATAGTCTGTATGAAGGAGCTAGTGGTATGATGGCTGAGTAGCGGGGCACAGTGGAACACAAATATAACCACTAGGTTCCCGGAGATGATGAGCACCGTCAAGAAGAAAATAACAGCTACTTCCAGCAGGCAGGTGTTAAAGATCTCAGAGTAGCCAATGTCCAGCAGGCAGAAGGGTTCTGTGCTATAGTTCAACTCAGTGGCGTTCATCTTGTTCAGGGTGCGCTTGGGTGCACAATTAGGGTGCTAGTTCCTTGGGGGCCTAGCTCAGCAAAGGCTGCCCACAGTACAGCTGGCCCTGAAAGACATGGGGGAGGTGTCCATGCCAGGTGCCTTCCATATCAGCAGCAATATGAGCCTCTAGTCCTCAGTGTCCACGCCAATCCTTTACCTAATGCACTCGCACGCAGTGACAGTATTCTAGAGAGAGTCACTTACTGAGTAAAACACACTGGGACCATTGAGGGGGCGGGTGAAGAGTCTAGCTTAAATTCCGGATAAAACCCCAGCAGTACAAGACAAATAAACCCTCTTCTTTTATCAGTCCCACACCTTTCCGGGGAGAAGCACAGCTGCGCCTGAGCAGGGCAAGCAGCTGCCGGCATAGAAGGAGAATAGCAGAGGAAGCGGAGTCCTTGCCACTCTGATCACAGAAGTCTCAAACAGTTATTAGTCCGGAGGATCATGCACAGCGAAACAGCACTGGAGATTCCTCAAAACAACGTAGTCAAATTGTTTATTCCTATAAATCCCAAAAAGGACGCAATCCAGACTGATGTCTTTGCAGAAACTTCAGTCGTCAGTCATCAATCGAACGAAGAGTGGGGAATCTCTTTAGCACGTGCCAGGCTCCCAGCTCCCTCACATCAATGTGGAGGAAGTATGTGTGATCCGGGGTGAAGAAACAGCAAGTGGTGATTGGCATTTCAAACAGAGAAGGGGCTCTCCAGAGAGGAGCCAGCGTCTGGAATGTAAATGAAGGATAGAGTGGTGTGATGCAGAAGTCTCTCTCTCTTTTCTGTGGCACTGATGCATCCCCTCTCTTTCCTTCCCTCCCTCCCTCCCTCCCTCTCTCCGCTGCAGCAGGAGCACTCAAACTCCTCCCACCCTTGGCTCTAGCCAGTGAGCAGATGTCGAAGCATGAGCAGAGAGAGGCATTCCCTTCCTTTGTAAATCCATACACCCCTTCACCCTGCCTGTACCCACCACTCAATCGCTCACCAATACCATCCAAAAAAAAATGCTTTTCGACTCCCTTAACACTATTTTAATGTAAAACTCATTAGTTGCTCTGTCCTTCCTTTTCCTTCTTTTCTTATCACAACTCCAATGCAACATGCCTCCCACGCATCCTCATCTCTTTCTCCAGTCTATGCGGACACATGCAAAAAGGTCAGAATGTATCCATTCCAAAGTCATAGAAATAAACCAACTAAATACATTTCTAATTTTCATGTCATATTATTTGAAATTATACCCATGTTTTTGGTTGTAGCTTCTATTTATGTAACACTTCAAAGTCCTTCGATACAAATTAGCGTTAAGTCAGTTGCATTTCACATGCTAATTTTTGTGTGTATTTCTTTCCTATATTATCATGATGAATTGTATTCAAAGATGGTGACTTCAGAGATTAATATGTAGGCATCATTAACATGTGGGCAGTCGCAATACTATGGTTATTGTGATATGATTTGTGCTCATCTGGTTTTAGTAAATGTCGGCCATCAGATTTACTGAACTGTGGGTGTTACTAAACACAAATATACCCGTTTCCATTACATATTTAGCCGTTTCTGTTCCCCGTCACCATGGTAATATTAAAATCCCATCAGTATAAGCATCCCATCAGTCTTCTTTCATTCTGTCACTGCCAGTAAACACACACAGTCCCCATTTTCACACATCCCCTCAGCCAGGCACATGAGGGGCTAAAAATAGGCCCAACTTGAAAGGTGGGGAGCGGACAACACTGGGCTCATCCATTAGGAGAAGAACAATGAAGAGGAAAGGAAAAGATGAGGGATGGAAGGGCTGAATCCATGAGATCAAGTGAGGCATATTTAATTTGACAAAATTAGGAAGTAAAAGATGTACAGTTTATTTAATGACACAAACTCGCATGTCAATGATGTTGAGCCACTGAAACCATCTTCTCTACTCTGAAAACTGTCAACTATGGGCTGGGATGCAATTTAGGCGTGATCCAAGACCATATGGTCACACTATTTTTACTTTTAATTTTTAGTCCTACTCAAAATTATTTTCTCATGTAGATTAATTATAACAAAAAACATTCCACTTGCTCTTACTCTACAAAGAGTCTCATTAGCAGCTGACGTTTCAACCAATTATTACAACGGATAAGACCCTGTCCTACATTTCTTTCTAGTTCAAACACCTTATTCACTTACACAATCACAACACATCACTGCAGATGGTTGCAAACACTTTTGCTTTGACAAAAAGACTCCTATCCTTCACAACCTTGTTTTCACACATGTCAAATGAAACCGCTCGACTGCTCTGACTAAGATCATCTGCTACAGGAGAAGATAAGAGAAAGGCTGTTCCCATAGCGATGGGAAGGTGTTAGCCGAGTTCAGCCTGACTCAGCTGTTCGGTGAAAACACATTGAACACAAACAACGCATACTCATTCCTTCATGGGGTGAGAAAGCAGGTTTATATCAGTAGTCCACTAAACTCTTAGGCCCACAGACCAGGACATCACTGCTATATAGCAGATCAGCCAGATTACCACTGTATAGACCACCCACAGTTTCCTCCATACACACAATCCCTAGATTGGTCTAGACTATTCAGTGTGACATTAATGCCACAGAGCAGAGACAAATTTTTTAATACATCTATTTCTACTGTGTACTTCCTATGCATGTCTGTACTGCCTTCTGCACTGGAAGCTCCTGTCACAAGACACATTCATTCTGATTCGCCACTATTTGCTATATTAAAGGGTCTTCTATTGAACAGTCAAGCTCAAGACTATCTGTTCCCCATTTTCTTTAAGTCACGCCTGGCGTTAAGACGGATATTTATTGTGGCATGTTTAGAATGCCGGTACTTGAAGTGAGAAGAGGTGTAGGCAGCCGCAGACTAACAGACCATGCTTTGTGTTAACCGTTTGTTTTTACTAACCGCATGGGGTGGTGTGTGAGGAGTGTCTACAGAAATCTGTGTGTACGTCTGACCTCTGTGTCTGTGTTTACGGACAAGGGAACATCTGGTAATAGTTTGAGCTGAAGAAATGCAGCCCATCAAACACGTTTGCGAGTGCAGAAAGGTTCGGAGTGAAACAAGGCCACAAAATAAGATGCTTGTTAGCATGTCGATTGCAGACAATCTAATAAAATATACTTGATTACATTAACAAAAATAGAAGTCATACAGATGGGGACAGACTGAAATTTAGGCTCCATGCCAGTTTGTGATGCATTAAAGAGTTGATTGCATTTTCAACGTCAATACTGAAAACGTCACGTAGCAAGCCTGATAGCACGTCTTAGCTGGTCCAGCTTACACTGGTCTTCTAGCTGGAGAACCTTTGACTCGTCTGTTGAGATGGAAAATCAGCCATTCCGATTATGTTCACTCATATTTAAAGAGTTTTTGTTCAAATTTCTAACCTAACCCTAAAGTATTGCCATATTTTCCCGAATATAACCCGCGGGTTATACCAGATTTTACAAATCCCGCAGGGGGTGCGGGTTATATAAGGGTGCGGTACATTTTTTACACGTAATAATATTTCAAAATATTAATAATATTAATATTACAAAATAGGGACGTAAGGTTTGTTGTTACGTTTTTTTCTTTCTTGCGAGGGTTGTTGTCTCTGGTGCTTGTACTATCACTCTGACAGCTGGCGCTGATTGGCTGTCTGACCTGTCAATCATGCAAGAAGATGTGATTGGCTGTGCTGCCATGAGGGCGGGTTATTCTCATCTCATCCGATGATCAACACCTGTAGAATAGTTTCTACAGGTGTAGTTTCTATATTTGCTGCACAGAGGGAGAAATTGCTTTTTCTTTTCGTTCTGATTCTGACTTGTTTGTTTTCTTATTGTTTGAATTTCGCGCACAAGCTTTGTGTACAGAGCCTGAACCGTTATGATCAATGACGTCATGAGAGCAACATTTGAAATTCGAAATGTGAACTTACACAAAAAAGTTCATCAATCTATGAGTGCGGGTTATATAAAGGTCGGGTTGTGCCAACGATTTTTGCGCAAACTCTGCGGGCTATATGAGGCTGCGGATTATCTGCGTCTGCGGTATTGTGTCATTAATTAGTCAACCTTATGTGATTCCAAACCTGCTCCTTTTTTGTGTGGAACACAAAAGATGATATTCTGAAGAGTGTTTCAATTGTTGTTGCCCATACCATGAGAACCAGTGGGTACCAAAAAAAAATAATAATCATTGGACCCCAATGACTCATCTCACACACACACACACACACACACACATATATACATTATAAATAAAACAAGGACATTTTCCCAAATGTCTAATTTAACAATTTCACACCCAACCAGCTGTCATTTTCACAAACCTCCCATTGTAACAGCACAGCACTGTAACTGTCATGGCGGCCGTAACTCCCATGGTAACAAGTGTAAATAAATGAAAGGTTGTTGGAGTTAGAAAGAGTGGCAGTACTTGAGTAATACATGGAAAAGCTGAAGGCACTCAGTAAAACTAAATCAAACTTGTCATCACTGAAGCCCTGGTGTTAAGACGTGTCGTGTATTTATGACCCAGCCCTGGTGAAAATCAACACGTCTTAATCCAGCCCTGATATATCAGAGGGAGGCCTGTCTCTCAAGACACTGGAAATACTATATTGCTCAGTAAAATGTTTATTGGAAGTAGAGACAGATGGTTTGATCAATGTCACTTTGGCACTGTTGCTTAACTGCCTTAAGCACTGAACTATAGAGCAGCCAGCGAGTTCCGTGATAACAACTCAAAATAGAAATGTGGGCCTGTTCAATGCCTCCATTGAATTAAACACAATGGCAAAAGTCTGAGAGCACGGCTATTCTTTGTGCGACGCTTTTAAGAAATGAATCACCATGGTTCCCAGGCATCAACCACAAATGCACACACACAAAGCAAAGCATAAGGAACACGGGAAGCATTTGTTGTGTTAAAAAATAATTCAAAATTTCCCCGGTTCAACATCTGTCATTAATGAAAATATTAGCATCCGCTGCAGCTCCTGAATTGGCTATAAGGTTAAGAAAACGATCATGAATTACTAATTATGCAATGTGAGAGGAACGTGTGGCTTGCGGTTTAGCTTTCACTCAAACCCTATGAGGGATGGTTTTAGTCTACTTCTATCAGATTGCAGAGCCTAGGAGGGCAGACGGTGAAAAGTGCAGGTCTGTGATAACTAGCTGAGTGGAAACGAGAGCTTTCATCGAGGCCTCGCTATAAAGGCTGTCTGTGAGTCAGCTTAGTGAAGGTGGCAGTCAGGTCTGTCTTTTATAATCCCCTCTCACAATAGAGAGCATGTGTAAGGAAGTGTAACACTAAAAAATATTACAGTGCATGTAAAATAGCGCAACTACAATAGTTGCACACAATAAATAATACAAAAATATATACAGTGGAGTTCACTTATCTCGAGTCATGGTTAACTCGCAAATACTATAATGTCGACGTTTTTGAAGTGGAACCACCAAACTCCTTGTTTGTCTTATTTTCTTGAGTACAGTGTATGTACTTTTTTTTTTTTTTTTTTTTTAGATGAATGCCGATCGCTTCAAACAAATTGCGGCAACACTGTTGTGTAAAAAGACAACAAAAACGCGAGCATGTACATTCTCATTTAATAACTCGCGTCATGTACATCAATAAATATGTACCGAGCCTGAACAGTTATGGATAATTGACGAACTCAACTGTAACTCCACTGTATATATAACCATAGCAGTTAATTTTTTTTACATTTGCATTTGGCAGAGAACATTGAATCAGTTCTTGCTTTCCCTGGGATCGAACCCATGACCTTCACGTTGTAAACACCAATGCTCTACTGGTTTATCCCACAGTTTGCTAGATGGTTGGTTTTTTTGAAGACGAGATTAAAGAGGCTTGTTTTTTATTTGACAAAGAAAAGATGGATCAGTTTTGAGAATGACATAATGCAACTAGTTCTTCTGGACGAACAGGAATGGTTTTTGGACAGGCTACACTACCCCTTAAAGGCACAATGAAGATGCATTCAGATTAGTTCTTGGAAGTTGGTGCGTTCTTCTAAGTAAACTGACTTAATTGGTGCCATGCTGTTGGATTTGAACATCTAGAGAAAACACCAAACCATCCCTTTTACAAGCCATTTTTCCTAACTCACAAAGAAATCTTTGAGAATTCACCGAATTCATTCAACTCCATGTGTTGCAAGAACTGGCAAAACCTGCTCTTGTCAAGATCAATTCTTTCTAAGCACAAATGATAACTCTTGATCACTCCATAAACATGTGCAGGTCTTCAGCATTGGCAGTGTTGGCCTCAGTTTTTATGTATATTATTTACTGTTACTCCATTCGGTTCTGCTTTCATGTAATGAAACGTTGTGTACAAGACATAAAAAAACTTAGGCCATAACAGTGACAAATGGCGGAAAAGGAACGAGATGAAAATTTGGATGAGTTTCTTTAGTGATGCAGATGTGGGTTTGTTTAGCTCAGCATGGCTTGAGAAACAAACCTATACGTGCAGGAGCTGCTCAGCATGGCTGTTGTCCTAACAATCCCAGTGTGTACATTAAGTTTATTTGGACTTTAGGGTGGGGGGGAAAGAGGAACATCTTGTAGCCACCTGGGACCTCAGTGCTGCGGGATGTTTTCTTTACATAAGGACAGCTGGCATGGCTATGCCCAGTGAAAATCACTGCAAGTATGTACCCTAACTCACAAAATGGTAAATTTTCCATATAACCTTTTCCATTTTAACATGTGTATTGCTTTGTCGTGAATAGCTTTGAAAGTCGCCTTCAAATCACCCTCTTGCACTGAAAAAGCATGATTTACGGTCACTTCTGTCGCTGCAAATCACTGCCAGCGCGAACATCCCTTGACTTGTGTCCAGTGGGTGATGTTCAAGCTTTCTCTAGTCACATAGGTTATAAAGGAAGCTCTAATGAACAGTGAATCGCAGTGAAGAGCAAGACCTTAACAAGGGACATCCAGCTTTCACATTAGAGACAAATCACATTAAGGCACAAATGGGACAGGCTCACAGATTTCTGAGAATAGTACTCTTGAATGTTGTTTGGAAAAAGGCCGAAATTTCAGCACAGTAAAACCTCCTGTTTTCATGAAAATAACCAAAGAACTGTACGGTGCCTTTGGGGCCATGGTGAAATGATTGACAAGATACAGTACATTGACATGCATCCCTCGGGTTAAAACAAGGGCACGGTTAGAACGGCTATACATGCACCAACCGAGTCCACATGCAGAAAGGCCATGGTGAATACTCTATTGCTGCTAGATTATTTATGCTCTCTAATTTAAAGCATGTATAAAATCATAACGCTGCTAATGAAAAACTTCAACTCACTACACGTTTGCACATGTATTGGATGCAAAATGCTGTAGGAATTGATTAATAATTATTATTTATCATCTACTTTCAGCATTTCATATGTGCCTATAATTCAGTTTTACTTTGCCCACAACGCAACTAAAAATATAAAAGTCCTGCTCGTGCGGAATATATATAATTCGCTTTCCTGACCATTTTTCCTTACCAAACAGTTCCAGTTGCTTTGAAAAATAGGGAGAAAACATTCTGAGACCAGAGATGGGCCCAATATATGGTGAAATAGCTATTTCTGTGGGGAGATATTATTAAACTTGACTGACTACATTTCCATTGCTTTCCATGATCAATGACTTTGTATCGTTTCAAATTCAATGCATTTTTAAAGTCTGAATCACATTAAAGAGTCGTGACGAACCAAACGACGCACTCTAAATGCTAACCTTACAACCATCGATCGTTTTTATTGACTAAATTATCAAACGTCAATGAATCATTCGCATCCCTACTCTGAATAGACCAAGAGGTTTAAGAGAGAAAACAACTCTTTGTACTCGAGTCCTGCTTTCTCTTCCACACATTCTTCAGCCATTAGCAATCTTAGAGGAGACACATTCGATCTATAGAATTAAATATTACTTGGCTATCGAGCAGCTCTCAGGATCTCTGAGCTCCATCCATTAATGCAGAGTACCTCATGATAGCGTGTCATGTGTACGCTCTCCTTCCTTGACGTAATTATAGGCTTTTTTCCAAGTAAGTTGTTTTGACGTCCAAACCAAATTCTTTGAATCTGGAAAGACTGGACATTTGTTGTATTTGCACTAATTTAATGCTAAAAACTGTGATTAGAATAGAGCAAAAATACTTCTTGGAGCCACGATGTATTGAGCTCTGGTGCTCATTAAGATGACTAGTTCGAGTTTGGCTTGCAACATGTACTGATTTGGCTTGCATCCTCTCACTCCAATCATTTCCTGTGCCCTCTGCAGTGCAACCTTGCATCAAGTCTCCAAACAGGATTTAGATTAGTTTAGATTAAACGAGATCACATTATTGAAATTTAGCAGACAAGAAGGTTCATCATCCATGTCAAAAGTGTAGCAATTTATGAAGCACAGCTCAAATGTAAAAGTCATTTTAAAACCAAGAAGCTTTCTGTTGGTCAATGTGGTAAATTCACTTGACCAACTTGAACCCTGTGCATCTACGTGTGGAAATCTTTCACCCCCACACACAAAATTCCTAATCAGACTGGATTTCCTATAGAAATGACTTGATTTCGCCCATGAAAAATTGCAAAACAACAACAGTACATGTGAAAGCACAACTAAGACCATATTCTAATTCAGGCTACAATATTTCTGTATACATGTAATCAGATACACAAAGACATGAGCAATCTTTAACTGGTAACCTCTTTGAAAAATACTGGTATAACCATTTAGTATTATTATGTATTTTAGTCATTTCTGACATCATCCAATTATTCTTAAATGGCACATCTCTCTTCAACAAGTCGTTTTTTATGTATCATTCATGTGTTATAGCATAAATGGTACATGGCAAATATCTAAGGGTCACCCAAGGTTAGAGGCTGGATGAATAATTAAGATGGTCAATCAAATCTTCTGACCCAACCAAACAAAAGTATTGATAATGGAGAAGATGCATTAGAGTCAGTCCTTTACTTCGCCTTATTTGATGAGATGTGCCTCTGGTGCAATGAAACGCAGGAAGAGATCTGCATGCCTACCTTAGTGATAAGTGTGCGGTACTCCTCCACCAGATGGTCATTGTTATGGCATCCGGCCAGTAGCTGCCACACCTCCCCTCTCAAGGCCTCCGGGACACCACTGCGGACCAGCGCCGGCAGCTGTTTGGGTCGCACCGCCAAGTTCAGATGCCTGATGAGACACGACAAAACCAACAGGGACTCGTGGTTACAAATTCATTACAAAACTTACATTTAATATCATCCATGTTGTGTCTGAACTGACACCATATGGGTATTTGTTGTATGTGTAATGTATTATGCACAAAGCGATCTGTATTCTTCCACCTTTTCCACATTTAAGGTCTACTGACAATTACTATTTTCAGCAAATTTTGTTTGCTTCATAAATCATAAATATACTTTTGACAAGCATGAAGTATACTTTTAGGACACACTTTTTCACACAGGGCCGTGTAAGTTTGGATTTAGTTTTCCCTTCAACCTTCATTTACAAACTGCATTTTGTGTTTACTTGAGAAAAACTGACTGATATATTAAAAAAAAAAATCTGATGATCTGAAACATTTAAGTGTGACAAACTTGCACAAAAAAAAAATACACACACACACGGTGGTATTTACAGTCCATTTTCCAAACTATAGAAGTTTAGAAGAAATCATAGCCACTAGCTCTAAGAACTCCAGAGAGGATGTTCACAATGGTCGATTACTAAGAACAAATTGAATTATTAATGACGCGCACAGACCACCAAAATATTAACAAAAACTACAGTTAAAATGCCTTTGAATCAAGGGTGATCAATACACAGCACATTAAGTCAATGAATTGGTCGTGACATGAAAAATCAGATTTGCCTTGATCTTTTGGCATAAAGTCATGGCCAAAATTGTTGGCACCCTTTGCTTGCCATTTTTCCAGGAAATCAAGTATTGCTCATGGAATATTATATACAGAATACTTTTAATACAGAATCCAAGGGAATAAACATGTGAATAGCAAAACATGTGTCAAAGCAATACTTTTCTGTGAGCATTACTCAATTTTCTGGAAAAATTGTGGCCATGACTGTGTAAGAGGTCTTTGTACCGGTTTCATAGCTTAATTACAAACAGCAAAGCATTTAATCAAGCTCCAAAAAAGGTATGTTTTGATATTAAGGGATCTGTGACGTCGCACTTCCAATATATTTGCATATGACTGCCTTCAGAGCAAAACATCGACGAATAGTCTGTATTAGTCACCACAGGCTCCGCCCACGGGTAGTCGCTTACCCGCTGCATTTGCTCACACTGAACGTAAACGTCATGTCATTATAACAACAGACACTGTCTACAGTATACAGATGTTCGGTTTCTGACATACTCCACACACCTGAGTCTGCCGACAACAGGACAAAACGGAAGAATGAAAGATCGTTGGCTCCAGTTTAAACAGCTCGTTTGAGTCTCTGTACAGACTTCAGAAGGATCCCAGCGCTGGAAACAAGTGGAAAGTTTTAATGGCGTCCTGGATCGTGTCAAAGGATTAAGTTTGTTCGGAGCGTTTTGTTTTTTAAACGAGGTACAGGATAATGGAGTGCAAAGAAGCTTTTGTTGAAAGATGAAGCAGCAATTGTATTGATTCAGACAGCAGCTTCATCCAAAAACGCAAGTCAATTATAAAAAAATAAAAAATAAATACATGCACATATATATTTATTGCGGTTAATGTAGACCGGAATCCCGCGATAGGTGAAAATCCAGTAGGATCAGCCAATCAGCTCACAAGATACATCCACTTGTGCTCTCATTGGTCGGTCTCGCGCCGGGAACCAATCACGTGTCTTGTCTGAGTGTCGTGGGCGTGTTCAAAGCCTCTGAGTTTCTCTCTTTGTGTGGCATCCTGGGAAACCGTTTCTCTCGCATCACAATGAAGCAACGCTGCTTTCCGCAATATGGCTTCTGATATGACGGTATTTTTGAATTTTTATTTTTCGATAAATATTTTTGAAAAATCTGCGATGCACTGAGGCCGCGAAACTTGAACCGTGAAGTGGCGAGGGATTACAGATATATAAACCTCAAGATATACAGATATATACAGATATATACACCTCATTAACGTTGTAAGTGAACCTCAAAAAACATATCAAAATAATAAAAAATCTATGTCATGACCCCTTTAACAATAGAATGACTGTAAATCTCAGCTTCCAAACAAGTAAAGCCAAAGGAATTAAAGAGGAGAAAAATTAGGGGCAAGATGCAGATGTGAGCACAACACACACAAAGACACAGCTGTATTCTTCAGGGTGCAGGGACAGTCGCAAGCCTGTAATTAAATTCCTGGGATTTTTAATTGAATTCATCTCGAGGTTTTGATTAACAACAATAAGAGTAATGGGAGCGGGAAATAATCTTAATAAGACCCTTATCTGTATTTGACCATTCCCTCATCCCCCAGTCTCTTCTAGTGCTCCACATTAAAATCTCTCCCTCATTTCCCTTCCATGAATGACTTCTTAAATTAGAAATGGTGTGTATGTGTGTGTGGAGACATTTTTTTTGGTTGGAGACAGAAAAAAAAGAAAAAGAAAAAGGATTGTGTGGGACGGGAACTCTTGATTTTTTTATAGCGCTCCTCTGCACAGAAGCCATACAGCAGCAGTTCAACACTGTCAGGAAGAAAGAGGCAAACAAGACGACCTCTAATCTAAACGTGAACATGCCAATGTGCAACAACTCATCTCTACAAGCTTTGTATCCGACCCACGGCTCTTAAGCAACAATATTCCGGCTCAAAGAATCTCAAAAAAAAAAGAATTTTTTTTCCTTCAAATAATTACATAAATTTACACCAGTAGCTTGGCAGGCTATAAAATGCATTTACATGTACGCATTTGTCAGATGCTTTTATCCAAAGCGACTTGCAATGCATTCAACAAACACATTGATATTCTAATCAGTTCTTGCTTTCCCTGGGAATCAAACCCATGACCTTGGCGTTGCAAGTACCACGCTCTACTGTTTGAGCTGCAGGAAAACATTTTACTACTAGAAAGATAAAAACTTTAATACTTGTAAAAAGAGTGCATTAAACTGATCAAAAGTGAGCGTGAAAAGATTTATAATGCAATAAATGCAGGTTTGGTGAGCAAAAGAGGCTATTTTGTTTTCACAAAAATATGAACTGTTTCCAACATGGATGATAATAAATACTCTAATAATTTCTAAAGGATCATGTGACACTGAAGACTGGAGTAATGATGATGAAAATACAGCTTTGATCACAGGAATAAAAGACATTTTTAAATAGAAAAGTGACCATGAGAGACTTATTTCACAAAACGTTTGAGCAGCAGTATACATGCGTCTAGCAGTTATATAGTTATTTAATGAAAATTAGGGATGGGCGATACATAACTTTTTAAATTCGATACGATATCGATATTTTAGGGTATAATGTTACCGATATCGATACCGCTTATTTCTTAAATGTGTATGTGATTTTTCAAGTTAAATATATATATATATATATATATATAATATATTACACTTAAAGGCAAATTACAGGCAAATTGCATCCACACATGACACATAAGACATATTGGCCATTAATAAATGTATTACAAAAGTAAATTTGACAACAAATAAATAAAAATGTTTAAAATAATACAGTATTTTACAAAGAATATTGATTAAATACATCATAACATGTCACAAATATTGCATCTCGCAATAATTTTTTCTGCCGTTGAAAAGTAGCACCACACCACGCTACACTTTCTTTCTGCCACAGTGCCATTCTGTTTATGCTCACGGACAATATGCGCGACGCGTGCCGTGAACGAGACGTGTAGGCAGGGCACGTTGCTCACGTTTCTCACAGTCATCACGTGACACGGGTGAGCTAAATGTCAGAGGGGGATTTCAGTTTTAGCACAAACATTAAACAGAAGTACCGAAAACACTTTTTGCAGAAATTATTAATTTAATTTTAATATCGACATTTTTGTGGAGATATCAATACCAAGTAAGCAGCTTGTGAGTATCGATATATCGATACTGCAGCATCGATATGCCCATCCCTAATGAAAATGTTAGTTCACAGTAAATTAATGTTAACCGATAGAGCATTGGATCTTAAAAACGTATTGATAAACATTAACCAAGAATAATACATGCTGTAATAGCATTGTTCTTTGTTAGTTCATGTTAATGAATTTAACAAAACTTATTGTAAAGTGTTACCAATAGGGTAATATATTTAATTTAAAAAAATTCTTCACTTTCACACATATCAACCATGAACCTTCATTTCCACTGATTTTCAAAGCACTCACCATTTAGACAGTAAATCCCCCCAAGTTTCCAGAATTTTCTCGCCACATTCCTTAGACACGTCTCCAGAGCCACTCAATAACGGCTCGTCATTATCTGCGAGGAGAGTGGGAAGGAAAGAGCCGTAAGATCTGACTAGCTTCTAAGGTTCAGTAAAATCTGCACACGTGAATGAGAGCGACTCTGATGCCCAGCTCACCTTCCTCCTCATCATCCTCAGGAGGAGACGGCACCATAGAGCCAGGCGGCAGGATGCCAGGGCTTGCTGTGGTCTTCCTCCGCTCTCTCTCAGTCTCGCTCTCTAGACTCACCACTTCATACAGCGTGTCTGAGTTACTCTTCCTCTCCTTGTTCTCCATCTGAGAGCAGAGTGAAGACAAATCTTGTAAAGACCGTCTCCATACGCTTGTTCACACGAAACGTTTTTGGCCAAAACATGAGTTTGCATTTAGCTCAGTGGGTTTTAAGGCTGTGCTCGTCCTCACCGGTCTGAGTTTGAGATGGAAGGTCTCCGTGTAACTGCGCTTGCTGAAGGGCCAGAAGAGTCTCTCGTTGGGGGAGCACACTCGAACCCGCGTCTCCAGCAGGAACCTGACCGGCTCCTCCACCTCTGTGATCACCAGGTCCACCGCCGTCGTCATGTACATGAACTTATCTGTGGCACGAAAGCAAAAGAACGGCAGACGCTCAAAGCACACTCGTATTAGTGCGTATTAGTATTAGATAATTAGATCACATATCGTGATAATAGATCATAGATAGATAGATCGTATTAGTAGTATAGAGTTCACACAATGTTATGCATAATTTCTTGAATTTGTCTAATAATTTTCATTGTTATCATTGCTGTTGTTATAATAAAAACTCTATTTCTAAAATTGTATCAAATAAAAATACATTTTATGTGAATAAAAACTTTTGTGCATTAAAAAATAAATGAAAAAACAATGTTACATTTTTTTTATTTATTTTATTTTAATTATTTATTATATTATTAATTACAACAATAATAATATTTTTAACAATTTTTTTACAATGTACAAAAGGTGCTAAACAAATAATTGTATTTATTATCAATAATTATAACAATTGAATCATTAATAAAGTACTTTGAACCATATTTAATACATGAAAGATGCTATACAAATAAATGCATTTGAATTTAATACAAAAATTATTGTAAGGTGCAATACAAATAAGACTCATATTTCATAAAAACAATAACTGCTTTAACATTATTTACTGCATTTAACAAAAATGAACATTTTTATAGCATTTGCATTTTTACATAATTTTTCATAGCCCCTACATTGAATACAGATAAAAGTACTTCAACCTTTAGGAACTAATGTTAACAATTGAAACCCTTTTGTACAGTGCATCTTTTCTTGTTGTCGAGTGTTTGTTTTATAATGCCACTTCTTCAGATCACATATGGTTTAAATTACATTACAAAAAATATCAGCATCAGAAGACCTCAAACAATGATTTGGAGCATAATCTCCTGTGTGTGTGGATCTCTACCTTTAGGCGTCTCCTCATTCACAGCCTGAAACTGAGGAGTGTTGGGATTCCAGCTCCCTGTGATGATGTAAGACTTCCCATCAGAACTCTTGCCCATTGACTCCTAACCGATGGGTGGAGGGCGGGTGAGGAGAGCCAAGGGAAAGAGAGAATAAAACAAAAATAAAGTCAAACACAATCAGGACTTCAGAGTGTAGCCGTGGTTCATTCACAATGAATTAACGGAGTATGAGCAGTCCAAGCCAAAATCCTAGCTGATCGCTGGCCCCGTCTACAGAACTAACATGATGGAGGACACCACTTCCAGACGCACAAAACATCCTCGCATGGGCCAAACTAAAGCAGCTTAATAGCTGTACTGAAATCGCAGTTTCACGCGAAACGTTGTTTGTTTGGTCAATTGTTTGGTAATCCCAGATTACCACAGAAAAACACACAGATTTCCACCACCGATGGAACGTCTGTCGTTTATAAATTAGTAAAAATCCAGAATCCAGCAGACTTTCCTAAAGAGACGTGAAGGGAAAAGTCGTCAGATTCGGTTAGGAGCTTGAAATACGTAACCTGACACACATTTGGCTGCTCAGAAGAGACAACCTTAAGTGCCAGTCACACAGCGAAAACGCATGACTCACGCAGGAATTACGCACAGATTTTCGTTTCTGCACGGAGCGTGCGTCGTATGCGTATTTCGTCAGTGGAAAGAACATGGATCATCAGTGATTGTAAGTGGATGTGCGTCGAAGGCGGTTTGTGCGTGATTTTGAGTTTTGAACGGTTCAAAATTTTTCTGACGCACAACTGTGCGTCGGTGTGCGTTATTCATGAGTCGGCGTGCGTAGTTTATGCGTCGAGTATGCGTGACTATGCGCGAGACATGCGTCGGCCGTCAGTGCTTATGCGTCGGAACTGGTACGAAACCGCGCACATCCACTGACGCCCCACCTTCATATCACGCATGAACCGCGCACGTATCACGATCATTCCACTGACAATGTGGATTCTGAAAGTGCTTGTTCGTGGAACGTTCGCGAAGCATGTGTTTGGACGCGCTCCGTCAGTGATTCATGCATCAATTTCTCGACGCACAAACCCAATCTGTGTGTGATTTGTGAGTGATTCGTGCGTGATCGGCTGTGTGACTGGCCCTTTAAGTGTATTAGTTAATACAACTTTTATTTACCATATCATTTACAGTTTAAAATAGTAACAGAACATTACCAAAAGTCCACTTGAGATTATATTTGAATTCATGGTTTCTTGTTTTTGTTATGAGCAACATTTTCTGTTATTTAGTGCTTACATCATTTTAGTGTCATGTGTGTAATTTGATCTACATTATGATAAAAAGCAGTTTTTCCGTAAGAGCATTTTGAGTGGGTCGTGGAGTGTGTAGTCAAGGAAACAAGACTTTTATTTTAAAAAGACAGCTACGACTCTTCTATCAGGAGTAAAGATGAGGCTATGTCAGTTTCATTACGTTAACGTTATTTTTATAACTTCTCTCACCTCAGAAAAACAAACTTTCCAGTCCTTTCTGACATTATACTGTTCTTGCTGAGGCGCACGTTGTATATCACTTCACTACAAAGAGCAAATGTAATTACAAGCATGCAACGACAATTAAAAAGTAATGAAAAAGTATTATTTGTACATTTATGCATTTGGCCAACGCTTTTATCCAAAGCGACTTGCATTGAAAGTTCTTGCTTATCGAACCCATGACCTTGGCGTTGCAAGCGCCACTCTCTACTGTTTGGAAAGCTCAAACAGTGTGCTCATGTTCATTCTATTCTTCAAGATCAGTGTTGATATGTTCTATCAACATTTTACCACGGTAACTGTAGTCTCTGTAACCCAGTACCACTATTTTCACTTTTGTTGAAAAAATTGATGGCAGAGGCGGCTCATACCAACTCACTAACTTCACGGATTTAACAAACCGGGTTTGTCTTCCGCCACCTACCAGGTCGAGCAGGTGCATATCGCTGTTCTTCACGTTCTTCCCCGGGCTCAACAGCAGACCGAAACACCTGAAACACAAACACGGTCCTCACTGCAACAGAACCACAGAGGAACTACACAGACCGACCGCAAAAGCTGCATATTCGTCTGAGAAAACATATATAAACAGAAAAGCACAGCTGTGCATTCAGGCAGGGTTGGCTTCGGTTCAACACAACATCAGTCACCTTGGAGAAAAACCATCCTCCATGTTCTCATGGCCCGAAAGGAACAGTTGAGCTCAGAAGACACATAATTCAGTGCATGTTTATCATTAATGAATGAGTTATTGGTTGTTATGGGAGAGACGGGACTCTTCTGGACGAGGATGTCCTCTCAGCGGAGAGACCCCGTGTCACTGCACACAGCACGTACCTCTCGATAGCCAACTCTTTGTTGGACGTCTGCTGAACGTAGATCACAATCTTTTTGTCCATGCCTGGCCGCAGTTTGAAGCTTTGTCTGTCCTTGTCCTTTGATACGGCACTGATGGACACAAAAACAGTTTAAACGCTCAAAAACATTGGCCAGATTTCACCTCAAAATTAAAACATTTGGTTATTGATTTTAATGACACTTAAGCATATTTTACAAAAATGTCCAAATTCTCATTATTCTTAATGGTGATTCTCGTTAGATGTCAAGTACTGTAGTAAAACATGAAATGATGTCTTTTAATTAATTAAATTGAAGATAAAACCTTAAAGTAATCAAATTACGTTTAGTTTTTAAGCAGGATTATCAAGACGATTATAAAAATGTATTTTGGGTCAATTGCACTTGAGAAGATGTTTTAATGTTTTTGAAAGTCTTTTAGTCTCATCAAGGCTATCAGAAATACAGTAATAACGGCTATATTTCGTTTTAAAGGAAATGTATTCCTGTGTTCAAATCTGTATTTTCAGCATCATTACGCCAGTGTCACATGATCCTTCACAAATCATTCTAATATTTCTAAATATTGCCGTTTTTGCTATATTTACTTATTACACATTTCTAAATATTATCACTTTTGATCAATTAACGTGTCCTGGCACAAATTTTGTTTGAGTTTTAGATATAAATGGCACTATACATACACATTTAGAATAACTTTAGCAAAAGCGAAGACAAAAAACTAAAGCTTTTGCATTTAAATGGAGCGAAAGGACCTTTCAAGGTAATTCTGTCATTTTTTCTTGTTGTTTTTATCCAAAGTGACTTTCAGTCCATTTATAAGAGGGACAGTCTCTCTGGAGCATCAAGCTCATGCTGATGGAGACACTGAGGTTATTTTGGGCACTTTAACCCCTTCCTTAAATACTTTTCTTTTTGCCTTTTCCGTGCAGCACTGAAAAAGCCAGTGTAAACACACTATATACGGCACTAAAAGGTTTACCAATAGCTCTACTTTTAATTTGTAGTAATATAACTAATATTAATTTAATTTGAATGATATATTATAATATATATACTTTAATATTCTACACCATAGGTGTCAAACTCAAGGCCCGCGGGCCACATCCGGCCCGGCGTGTAATTATGTCCGGCCCGCGAGAGCATTTTATTAATGGCCCGCGAGATGTCCCGCGCTCCAGCTGACTCGCCGAACACTTCCTGTATTAAACAGGAAGTGGCTAATGATGCTTCGCGCTCGCGCTAGTACCGCGCGATTGTTATTGTCAATTATCCATAACTGTTCAGGCTCGGTACACAGTGCTTGTGCGCGAAATTCAGGTGTTGATCATCGGATGAGAAGAGCCCGCCCTCATGGCAGAACGTCTTCTTGCATGATTGACAGGTCAGACAGCATATCAGCGCCAGCTGTCAGAGTGATAGTACAAGCGCCAGAAAGAAAATACAGCGCAAAAAAAAAAACATTACGTCCTTAGGGACGTAACAAATATATTGAAATATTATTACGTGTAAAAAAAATTGTGATATAGTTTGTAAAATCTGCTTTAACCCATGGGTTATATGCGGTAAAATACGGTATATGTTTACTGACATGCTGCCGGTATACCCGTGTGTCTCATTTGCGGAGCTAATGTGGCAGTAATTAAATAATTTAATAAGACGGCACTATAAGACAAATGACATAAGAGCAAATTCAACTGAATGATTTGATTTGTTATTGCTGAAAAGCAAAAATCGTATTTAGATTTCCAGGTTTTGTTATGCAGCATGTCCATATTTTGAATTTGTATAATTTTGACAGGATATATTTTTATGGAGAGCAAAATCTTTTGGGATATTTAAAATGTAAGTTTTATATAAAATGACATAAGAGTAAATAAATTTGAATGTTTGTTCTTTTAACTTTTACTTACTTTTACTTTACTTACTTGTTTACTTTATTTCTAACTTGTATAATTTAGACAGGATATATTTTAAAAAAATTTAAGTATTTTTTAAATATTTTTATATTTTTAAGTTGATTTATTCCAGAATAATATTTCTGTCTGTTTTTATTCACATCTAATTTAAAAAAAGGTAAGTTTTAAAAGTTTAGTTTCAGTGTTTTCAATAAATGTTTATCCTGTTCGGCCCGTGACCTAATTTTTTTTGGGATTTTGGCCCCCTGTGCAATTGAGTTTGACACCCCTGTTCTACACACACACACACACACACACACACACACACACACACACACGAGTTGTGAGTCAGTGAACAATGCTTCGTTACAGATATGTAAACAGGTCGAGAAAGGAAACGTTTCCTTTGAAGCGAGTTCATTCCACTGCTTTACGGTGCAGGTCTGCTGCAAATTTGCGCTAATAGAGCTTTGTGTAGGGCGGAGGAATGAGGCGAAGATGTAAGGGATGATAAATGACGGGATGCATGTGTCGACACTTCAGAGAAAGAGAAGAACTGCAGATTTTTCTATTTTTATCGTTTCCTTAATCAAAACAGGGCAGATGACTTCCGTAGGCTGGATACCAGAATATAATACCTAATTCAATTATGCAAGTTAGAGACAGGCCTCCGGGGGTAAACGTATGCGGAGGAACCGGGACACCTGAATGAACTTTAAATGGAGGGAGAGAAGCAAAGCAATTCACCTAAATGTGCCCTTCCCATCATCCTCTTTGATCTCCAGGCTGACGGTGAAGGTGAAGACGTCGCTGTCTGGCGTAAGGGGCGGAGCCTTGGCGGAGAGTGGCGCTTTATTGGCTGATCGGCGGAAAGCTGTGGCAAAGCTGTAGAGTATTCGGCTGACCTACAAACACACACACACACACGTCTCGGTGACTGGAGTCAAAACAGTCTCCAGTGACACAGGCTGTATTACAGTGACTCACAGTCGCACTGTTCTCAGGTTATCAGCACTCATTAGCACACAAAGATAGAGATACACAGCTGGACCTCTGCTCTTTTTAACCTTTTACTCCACACACACACACACACAATAGGCATAAATCAGAATGGTCAACTAGTTGTCCAACAATCAAGACGTTGACTAGAGCAGTGTTTTTCAACCAGTGGGTCGTAACACCATTTTGAATGTGTGGTCAAAAAGAAACAAAAACAATATTTAAATATAAGTGCTTTTCTGATGTATGGCTTATTTTGAAAGAAGTTTGTGAACGCTTTTGACTCTTCTGTCAGTCACAGTTTAAGTAAAGAGTGTTTTTTCCATCTGCGGAGATGAGAAGTTGTCAGGCTATATATATATAAATATATAGCGGCAGACACTGTATTCATTTGCTCTATATATTTGTCTGGACACTGTATCGAGCAAATGAAACCATAAGCATGTAAAGTCATATTTACGATTAGTGAATCATGAAATGACCAAAAAAGAACAAATAAATGATGTAACTGATGTAGTGTTAGCTTGGAAGAATTTGTTCATGTTTTATTAACAGTTCATGTTACCATTGTAACTGTATATTACAAAATTAAATTCATTTATGTTGTTTTCTATATTTTATTTCATACCAACATAATAACTTTATTGTATTTACACTATCATCTGTAAGTGATATTCTTATCTTATAATTTAAGTAAAAAGAGAAATTTTGTCCATTTTTGAGAAATCCATTTGCTCGCGCGCGAGTGTGTGAGTATAGACAGCCCTTTGGAATAAAGTCCACTGATGAATCAACAAAAAAAACTGTGAATATTTAAATGTATTAAATTACAATAACAGATTTGTCTGCATGGCAGTGGTCTCTCTGAAGCTGAGCTGAATATCTGTGCAAGAGGAACTGGATCATTCAGGGAGCATTTCAGGCTAAACTTCACTTCCCAGCTGAGCTCGTCACAGAACGGAAACAAAAGGTTTGATCACAGAACAAGAATGAACATCAAAGTGCTCCCCCTTCAGACTAAACCTAAAAACTACAATGACTCCATCAGCAAGAAAAAACTACTGACACAAGCATTTCTCACAGAGAACAGATCCACATCACATTGGAGCATAAAAAAGGATTCATTTTCTTATACAAAGCATATTTTATATTTATAAGATGGTGCTGATGAATGCTTGAATCTGGTTGGTTGAACAACGTTCTAAGATAATTTAATTATTTTTAGGGAAACACGCAGTTAAAGTTCCAGCAGGTCTCGACCGCATTACAGACCCAAAAGATTCCAGTTATTTCAAAAGGTGAATAAACATCGCAAACAATTGCTCTGATGACTTCATCAGTATAATCATTTCAAAGCTACACGTCATTTCTCTGCTGCCGAACACTGTTGAGAGACGATCTCTCTGTCTCTCTCGTTTTGAGGACATTAACCTGACAAATGTCTTGAAATACATCATCTGAACCACATTTAGCAGTGTGGTGATCATAGTATAAGTTGAACAATTGACTCCAGACTATTGAAAAATAAATGCACACCCAAGGAGTGCATTACCATCTCATGAGTGCATTATTATTCTAATAGTTCAACGGCCTGTCGTCAATTATATATGAAATTTCTATATGAATATTTTTATTTCAGAGTGAACTATAACCTGGAGAGTTCTTGGCAGTCTTTGTAAAAAATGTATTCTCAAATATCATCCCACAAACATCCTTAACCAAGTTCAATTATGTTAGTCTCACCGCCTCCTGGATCTCGCAGCGGAAGACGTGGATGCGGAAGATCTCGGAGTTGTAGTGGCTCTCGGTGAAGGCGAAGCAGTCGCTCTCCGGCGTGCCGTCGTGGCCACGGACACAAAAGAGGATCTTGTAAATGGGGTAATTGGCAATCTCAGTGCTGGTCTGAGGGTCCAGCAGCCTGATGGGATATTCAGGAGCAAGAGCTTTGATGGATCATCTCAACCATTTTTCAGTTACCATAATTTCTTGTCTCGGTTGCTTTTGTCCGTACCTGACGGTGCCCTCCGAGACTCCGGGCACAGAGAGGGTGACGTCCAGGGGCATCTGGCACTGGCTGCGGAGGATGCTGACCATACGCAGGGCCTCCACTTCACTGCGCGGGGCGTTCACTGATGCACAGCCTAAATACGTCAGCTTACTGAACACCACGCTGTCCTCATCTGGGACAGGGGTACCAGGACTCAAGTCAGAGGGCTCATCTATAGGAAGTGATGGGCGGAGAGACACACTCCATTAGAAGACTAAAAATAAAAGATTTTACATATAGTGCATATCAACGTTTCGGACAAACTGAATTGATGTTTTTCATCACTTTAAAAACCTTTTAATCTGGATGTTTCTGCTGGAGATTATTCTTGTACACTAAAATAAATAGTGCCTATGTATGTATTTGTCATAAACAGAATTAAACAGGTGTTTATGCACCTTGATAAATGACCAGCAGATGGCACTGCCTGCATATGCATCACACAGACTTCTACATACTCTTCTCTGAATGAAAATCAAATTTTACAATTGGATTTTTTTTATTTTCTGAACACACACACACACAAAAGGTTTTGATGCTGCCATGCATTTGTGAAGGTACACATCAAATAAAGGCGTTTTATTTCAATAAATTAATTTAACATTTACACTGCCTCTAAAAATCAAGTAATCAGAAGCGATTCATATCTCAAGTGATGATAGACTTGGGTGGGAACAGGTCTGTAAAATTAACATGAAATCAAAATGGACTCATTATTAATTTGACTCTCAGTTTGTATTTCTTACCTCTGTAAGATCTCTCGTTGAGTTCGCTCTCCTGAGCTCCCTGAACGGGCAGAACTATCTCAAGTTTTGGGAGCACTGGGCCGGACCGTGATGGCGCAGCTGTAGTGGGATAGCCGTGGTCACCCCCTGCCAGTTGGTCCGGTCCGCCCACCAGTTCAGACACCGAAGGGTCCATCAGCACATCTTCCAGCTCCTGCTGTAACTCCTGCTCACTGCCGTTCCCCACGATCTGAACACACACACACACACAGAAGCCCATCAGTAAAGTCATTCCACTACTCATCCGAGACACACATGGACAGTACCGGACCACAAAGATTAATCAGAGGAAAACGGCATATTCAACATTTTGTGAATTTAAAAAAAAGCTGTGAGGAACAAACACGCATGCTGTACTGTCATAGCAGCTTTCACACACACACAAAAAAAGTTGATTGTTCATTAGGAGTTGTATATCTATCCCTCACAGCCCTGTTTTCATTGGTGTCGACTGTGATGAACAGTGGATACAGAACAGCGTCAAAGCAAGCCTTCCAAATCCATTTGTCCTGTTGTCAGAAGAAGCACAAGCAAATGTTGTATGTAAGAAACACAACAGGGCATCAGCTTGTCACGTCACACCATCCAGTGTAGAAAGAATCACTGATTGCAATGCTTTCCATTGCCGTCTAGTGTCACTTGCTCCACTCGCGTCTAGCGTAGAGCTGGTGTAAAGCTGAAAATTACTTTAATGAAATTAATTATAAAACAAACAATTATCGCATTTAAATTAATTGTACCCACTGGTTACTTAAATGCATTTTTAAAGGTAAATTACACAGTTTGAAAAACTATCAAGTATCAAGGCCCAAAGTCTATGTGCAAATTTAAGGGCACGATATACACTCACAGCAAAGTAATTTTTCGTTCTTCACTAAGGCGCAAAAAGTTGGAAATATCCCAGCAGCAATATACTGTTTGGGAACATCCTGGGCAAACAGCAGTTCAGAAAGCATCTGATCATATGTTGATGTGTTTCCACTAGCTCTGCAATTCAACCTTCCATTACAGTTACATCATGTTTACTTATACAGCACTTTTACAGTCTCCAGTGATTTCCTGCTTTTACTCGCATCTGATCTTGATGAACTGAACAGATTAAATGAACCGGAGAAGATTTTCATGTCAATGAAGGCGGAGCCTCAGAGCTCCTATTACATCACGGACCAACGGTTGCACGGGCCGATGATAGTTTGAAGGCGTTTATCATTCAGAGCAAAATTTTCCAGAAAGCAAAAAACAAACATTTTGTTTTGGTCTGATTTTGTTTGAAATGACATCACAGAAGTTTAGTTCTTTATTTTGTAAGTATATTGGGTCATTTGCGGGCTTTTCTTAGAATACATTGATATATAATTAATTCATTACATGTTCAATCAAATTGTGTAAATGATTGACTAAAATAAATAAATCTACATCAATATACATATATACACACACACACACACACACACACACCCCTACCTAAAGGATTATTAGGAATACCCGTTCAGTTTCTCATTAATACAATCACAATCTGCTCAGTTACTGGGATTTTCATGCACAACCATTTCTGGGGTTTACAAAGAATGCTGTAAAAACATCCAGTATGCAGCAGTCCTGTGGGCGAAAATGCCTTGTTGATGCTAGAGGTCAGAGGAGAATGAGCCGACTGATTCAAGCTGATAGAAGAGCAACTTTGACTGAAATAACGACTCGTTACACCGAGGTATGCAGCAAAGCATTTGTGAAGCCACAACACACACAACCTTGAGGCGGATCTGAGACACATTCAGATGGTAGAGTCAGAATTTGGCGTAAACAGAAAGAGAACATGGATCCATCATGCCTTGTTACCACTGTGCAGGCTGGTGATGCTGGTGTAATGGTGTAGGGGATGTTTTCTTGGCACACTTTAGGCCCTTTAGTGCCAATTGGGCATAATTTAAATGCCATGGCCTGCCTGAGCATTGTTTTTGACCATGTGCATCCCTTTATGACCTCCATGTGCCCATCCTCTGATGTTGCTTCCAGCAGGATAATGCACCGTCACAAAGCTCGAATCATTTCAAATTGGTTTCAATGAGTTCAATGAGTTCACTGCACTAAAATGGCCCCACAGTCACCAGATCTCAACCCAATAGAGCATCTTTGGGATGTGGTGGAACGGGAGCTTCGTGCCCTGGATGTGCATCCCACAAATCTCCATCATCTGCGAGATGCTCCTATCGATATGGCCAACATTTCTAAAGAATGATTTTAGCACCTTGTTGAATCAATGCCACGTAGAATTAAGACATTTCTGAAGACTAAAGGGGGTCAAACACAGTATTAGTACAGTAGAACCCCGACTTACGAAAATAATCTGCTCCGAGGTTGGCTTTGTAAGTCGATCTTTTCGTAAGTCGATCTTTTCGTAAGTCGGTAAGGCTTTTACATGTTAATTGCCTAATCCGTTCCAAGCCCTACGAAAACACCACATTTAATTTTATAATAAAGCTATGCTTGTTCGGTATGGTATGACAAGCACATCCCAGCTTCATACTTCTCAATTATCTCTCTTTTCGTCTCAATGGAGAGCATCCTCTTCTTCTCTTTCACTTTGACTTTGACTTTCATCACTACGCAGAGGCTGGTGGGAGCGATGCTGACCAATAGGAGAGCAGGATGCTGCAGCGAAAGCCAACGTCAGAGCCGGGAGCAGTGTTGCCAGATTGGGCGGGTTCCCGGCGGGTTTTAAGCTGCAGTTGTGCTGGAAATCTTCAGTCCAACCTGGCAACACTGGCCGGGAGAGAGCCAATGGGAGAGCGGGACGATTGGTGCGAGTTTCCGGGTCAGTGGCGTGCGAATTTCAAAACAAAACTTGGAAATAGTCGCCTCGGCCGAGATTTCGTTTTTCGCATCTCGATCATTTTGTCGTTACTCGGGCAAAAAAAACCCTGAAATCTTTTATCGTACGTTGAACTTTTCGTACATAGAGCATTTCGTAAGTCGGGGTTTTACTGTATGTGTTCCTAATAATCCTTTAGGTGAAGGTATAGGCCGTGGCATTTAAACGATGCCCAATTGGCACTAAGAGGTAACAAGGCATGATGGATCCATGTTCTCATTTTGTTTACGCCAAATTCTGACTCTACCATCTGAATGTCTCAACAGAAATCGAGACTCATCAGACCAGGCAACATTTTTCCAGTCTTCAACTGTCCAATTTTGGTGAACTCGTGCAAATTGTGCCTCTTTTTCCTATTTGTAGTGGAGATGAGTGGCACCCGGTGGGGTCTTCTGCTGTTGTAGCCCATCCGCCTCAAGGTTGTGTGTGTTGTGGCTTCACAAATGCTTTGCTGCATACCTCGGTTGTAACGAGTGGTTATTTCAGTCAAACTTGCTCTTCTATCAGCTTGAATCAGTCGGCTCATTCTCCTCTGACCTCTAGCATCAACAAGGCATTTTCGCCCACAGGACTGCCGCATACTGGATGTTTTTCACAGCATTCTTTGTAAACCCCAGAAATGGTTGTGCGTGAAAATCCCAGTAACTGAGCAGATTGTGAAATACTTAGTCTGGCACCAACAACCATGCCACGCTCAAAATTGCTTAAATCACCTTTCTTTCCCATTCTGACATTCAGTTTGGAGTTCAGGAGATTGTCTTGACCAGGACCAACCCCTAAATGCATTGAAGCAACTGCCATGTGATTGGTTGATTAGATAATTTCATTAATGAGAAATTGAACAGGTGTTCCTAATAATCCTTTAGTTGAGTGTAAATATATACACACACTAAATAATAACCTTAAGCTTACTCAAAATCAATTAATCAATAAAACCCTAATTATTCAAATCACTACGATCAGGCATGTTTATAATTCAGCAGATCACGACTTCAGATTCCTGTTTTTGAGATTAGCTGAAGACAGTGGGTGTGATTTGTGTTCATTCCAGCCAAGATGACAGCGACTGAAAAGAAAGACTTTTCAAAAAGCAGGAATTGCATTTGCCAATGCCAGGAACTTCAGTGAAAGCAGATGATTTGGCAAGTGACCCTTAAAATATGCATTTCTGTCAAATGAATTCTTAAAATAAATAAAAATAAATAAATGATAAAATAATATAAAAATAAATAATTTTAGCCAAAAAATGGCTATAAAAGTGTGACACAGGAGATTTAGCGCACAAACCAGAGGCATCTAGCATGGACTGGACACTGTTGGGACTAAAGGTTAACTGGACTACGAGGCCTGGAATGAAGTAAACAGTGAAAGCACCAGACACAAAACAAAAGCATATAAACATTCTACTGAGCACTGCACAATCACAATGTCATAATCCCGCTTATATCCCACACGCAACTACTGTACAGGCCAGCGAAGCTGCCAATCAAACTGATCAGCCAATCAGAAACAAGGCACAAAGACACAGTATCACCACAGAGAAAGAGGAGAAGATAAAGACTGACCTTAAAGCTGACCCCTTCCTCTGAAATCACCTGTGTAACAAACAGAGTGTTTAAGAGATGCGAGACGCCCATAGAGGTGACAGAATGGTGATGAATGGGTTAACTAAGAGGGAACATGACCAACAGACCATAAAAGAATATGACAACCAGAAGAAACTTCTTTCCTGTTTTCTTTTCTTTACCTGCCACCGTAAAGAGCGATGATGCCTTCTTTTGGCAACAGCAAGTGTTTCAGTTGAATTATTAACCAGCTATTATTTACTCACCCTCATGTCATTCCAAACCTATTAGAGTTTTCATTCCACCAAGGAAGACAAAAATAGAACTTTTGAAGAATTCTCACGCTGCTCTTTTCCATGCATTTTAAGTGACTTTATTTCTTTAAAAATACTTAGTACGTTTTTTTGTTAACAGGTTTGGAACATGAGAGTGAGTAAATGTGCCTTTAAAACTATCCCTTTAATACCGAATGTGACAAATGAAGACGAGCATCATTTGTAAAAGAAGGACGTTCGAAAGTTGGCTGGTCCATAGCCATGAACAAATGCATATATGAATGAACAGACTTGACATAAACAAATACATTAAAGCAGGAAGCGAAAGTCTGACGGTGCAATGAACAAACAAGCATCAGGATCACAAGATCTGAAAAGAGGGAAGACTGGAATCCTGGTCCATGAATGAATGAGACCTGTATGGATGCAACGTCCTATTGTGAACCACCATGATGCTATGAAGTTATAGAATTGAACATTTTGTACGCTGATGTGTGGAAAGTGAGACGTGGCCAAAGAACACACATAAAAATGGAGGATTAAGAGTTTAGGAGAAATCAAAAGTGAGAAGAACCGGACAATCTCGGCAGCATTCATGTGGTGAGAAATGGGCAAGTCGGGGCACAGGCTGAGCAGAAAAAGAAAACATGGGATGAGAGTGAGCAGATGAAGTGTGGAGCCTGCCTGTGCTCTTCAAACCGACTGTCAGAATAGATGTGAACATTTAAAGTCTCATTAGCACCGTTAAACAACCTAGCAAGATGGTGCAAACCTTACATGCTAATTACCTTAATGGGGTTATTCTTCAATCACGGGAACTGTTGTCGCATATACAGCAATACCTCGGTTTATGAGTGACTTTGTATACGGGCAAATCGGTGTACGAGCATTGTATCGGTGTGTGAGAAAAATATTCCCTCGCCCACGCGCATTTTTGTGTGGGAAAGTCCTAACGCTCAGCATCTTCGCGCATATTTTTATGGGAAATATCCTAACGACAGCCTGTCATAAAACAGTCACGAGGTTACAACCCCTTTATCACCCCTGCACTCGTTCATTCTCTCAGCGTCGCTCGGTTTGTTTGCATCATTCACCACAGTGATACTTTTATAAGTGATTTACAGCGGTTTTACCTCGTGTTGTTCACATTAATTGTGATCGCTATTGTTCACGTAGTGCAATATATACGTACAGTACAGCATATAGAAAGAAGGCACGAAATTCTCCCTCTAACTGCAGTAATAATAATAATAATGAATTGTATTTGTAGTGCGCCTTTCTTAAACCCAAAGCGCAATTACAATACAAAACTGCTAAACAGCAAGAAAATAATAAAACAATTTGAAAAAGAAAATTGTGATTTACGAGCTCTGGGAACGAATTAAACTCGTAAACCGAGGTATTACTGTACTGTTAAAGAATACAGGTTGTAAGAATTAATAGAAGATTACAATAACAATGATTTTTACTTTGATCAGTTTATCTCATTTTTAAGAGCGTCGAAGTGTTACATTTGCTATAATTTCTCTACTTCAGGCTCGACCCTCGTTCAGACTTTTAATTTGATAGTGTTGTCAAATACAATGTATTAATTGATGTACTGATTTGGCGGAAAATTATGTGATGCTGATATTATCACCATCACATCAAGCAATACACCGACCAACAATTAAAGACAATTTTTTGGTAAAATATTAATCAAAATTTGTGACCCATGCCGGCATGCGTATGGACTTTTCACCAAAATAAATAAAAAGTGTTGGTTAAGCCCTAGTCTAGCGATCCCATGCGACAAATAGCAATGAAACATCTCAAAATATCTCTTTTTGTATGTTTTCTGAACGGTGCACCTTCCTAAATCTTTCCGTTGCTTTAATCATCCATGAAAAATGCTGTTTCTGTTCTGGCAGACTGGCGCTTGCCCTCACGAGGTTGGTATCGTCGTAAAGAGTAGCATTCCAACTTTGTGAATATTGAAAGTGAATTCTCGACGGCATGAGTCTGAACCAATGAAAGGAGATTTTCACACTCGATTCTGTTTACATCACCTTATCTTACTCAATCCAGATACACACATTTACAGTGTTACAATTACAGTGTTTCAAAATATCCGTCTTGGCGAGTATTCACACAAACATGATCTGTTATGTCTTGGGGAAAAACATCTGATCCGCAACATTATACTAGATCCATACAGTAGATCTTAAAATACAGGCCAACTGTCTCAACGTTAATCAAACAATTGTGGTATCATGGGGGGATTGATCCTATACATTTCCTATAGATATGGGTTTTGATGGATTTTGGTGTAATTACCAGGGATTTTAAGGTATGGTTGCTAGTTTGTTTTGGAAACTTTCAAAATCGAGTTCCCTTAATTGAAGAATCACCCATCAAAATAATTCCTAAAGTAAAAGATCTCCCTGTCTGTTTTCTGTCTACTCTTACCTTCAGTCCTGTCTTTTCATCATCGCTACCATTATTAGTGGAGGGGGTCTCGTCCCCCAGACGGGACACCAGGACAAAGTCCTCACTGTTGAGGGTGGACACAGAGTCGGAGGACACGCTAATTTTCCCCACCGAAGCCTTGTCATCCATGACTGCTAAATCAAGCCAGACGCGCTCATGAATGGCGGTTTAATGAGCAAAATTACCTGGAAAACAAAGAGATGAAAAAACAATGAGGAAAGAAAAGAAAACATGAGGAGCTTGAACGGCCATGATTCATTTCAAGGCATCCTTTGTCAACTACAGAATAAAGTTTGTGGTTCTTCACGCTTCAAGTTTCAATCATCTCAAACTGTTTTACAAATGGCAAGCAAAGCTATTTATGGACACATGGGGTTTAAAGAGCAAAATAAAACGCAACTTTACAAAACTGCTGGCTAAAGAAGCAGAGAAGTGTGCGAAGAGAATATTATAAAATGATAAAGAAATGAAGTTTGGTAAATGGAAACAGGGACTCAAATTGTGGGGAAACATCAACAGTAAAAACAATCACCTGTTAACTTTAGAAGAAACTGCAGCGATACATGAGTGTTAAGTCAAACATTTAAGCGACTTGTAATTTAAAAAATGATTTAAAAGACACCCAAAGTTTTTGCTTTCGCTTTATTTTCATGACAATTATTATAATAAATGTACAGTATGTGTAATTAACAGTAATCCAATGTATACAACATGAAAATATAATTTCATTATGTTTTATGTTGCTATACATGTATAAGCAAGTGCATTTTTCTTTTCTGTAGCCATGGAAATTTATAATTTGTATACTACAGTACTAATATTGTACATTTTTGTTTCATTTTAATTTCATTATGTGCTTTGTCATTTTTATTAGTTTTCTTATATATTTAGCTTAAATTTAGTTGACACGGAAACATTTCAAATTTCCTAGAATTTTAAAAGCAAATTGATCTAATATATTTATACGTATATTGCATATTATTTCAGCTTTATTTTGCGTTTTGGCTTTAGTTAATAGCAGCTCTGTTGTGTTGACATTTCCAAACATCTCATAAGGGGCTTTCGCACCAAAGGAGCGTTTTAATAGTCCATCGGTCGACCGGCCATAAATTTGAACTACATTATAGGAATTATAAAAACTATAAGGAACAACAAAACTTTCCTTAGCAAAAAGCATTGCAATCATATCTAAAGATGTAATTTGTGTGGAAGTTGAAGTGTGTAAACAGGATGCTAACACAGGCCAGAGACGGGACATGCCGAAGACGGACACAAAGAAGACAGAGCAAATACTGCATCTTAATTATGAAATGAGTTCTGCAGGAAACAGTGATGTCATCATCCAATAATGCCAGTGCAGTCAAACCAGTAATATCGTTAATATTAAGTGTCCCCGACTAATCAAGCCAGAGGCAACATGAACACAATCTCCATCAGGTGACAAAAACGGAGAAATGAAACGTGGGAAATGGGAGTGGCTTCGTTCTACAGCAGAAGCGCAAAAATCCACGTTATCTCCATAGTAACAGTCAAATGACAAACAAAGTTGGTGCTGCTGTGGATTGTAAACTGTGCCGCTCCCGACGCCAAGCGCTGTTTACACTGCCATGCATGTGGCCGGGTACAAGACTTCAGTTTAAAACAAACGCAAGATCTCAGATGGACATTATCATTATGCAAACGCTTTTCTTTCCAAAGAATTAGCAGCAAATTTTATCGTTCGACAGCAAAAGAGAAGGCTGATGAAAGAACAGCAGGTGTGTTTATGGGAGCTGTATGTGTGTATCTGGACAAGCTGAGAGGGTTTGGCAGAGGGTCGGCGCTGAACTATATTTAGATACGGTAGGGGAATAATGGGACTGTACAGGTCCAGACATGAAAACACCAACAAAAGCAGCCGTGCGATTTCACTCCACAGATTCTTCTGTAGAACGCTGGAGGAAGTGTCGAGAACGAGCAGAACCTCTGTGTGATTTACACACACACAATGCGTTCCAATCCCAGACGTCCTGCACAAAGGGGATGTTGATACAATAAATTCAAGTCATGACAGTGAGTTACAGTGTTTCAGATAACAGTCAGTTGAAGACATTCACTCCTGAAGACATTCAATGGGGCGTCTCGGAGGATTTACAGTTAGCAACACTCCAGCAGAACAATGACTCATAAATAAAAAAAATTAAAAAAGGCCTTTATATCCATGAAAGGATTTGGGTTTTTACTTCTTACTGTTTGGGGTTGTTACGTTTTTTTTTAAAAACTCCTTCTGAGCGTGGGGTGCGCGCCGCGATTGTTGACAGGGGCGCGCCTACTCCACCAAAGCTTTAACACCACTGCCGCTTGCAGCCGCGACAGAATGACGTCACAGGGAAATTTAAAATGAAGGAGGTTTAATACAAGTTCGGCGGGCCGGATTAAAAAGCCCAACGGGCGGATGTGGCCCGCGGGCCGTAGTTTGCCCAGCCCTGCATTAGAGAAAGAGAACCTTATTGTAAAAATATTTCTTGTTTTATAAAAGACTTACCGTACTCGCCGAATAAGACGCATTTTTTCTTCCCCAAAACTGGGGGGGAAAAGTTGGTGTGTCCTATCCGACGAATATAAAGTAACTCCGCGGAGTGCGGGCACGGCCGTAGCCGTGGTGATAACGAGTGGGGGGCAATGGTGGACTTTACAGTGATGACTGTAGCGAGTGGGGCGAGGTTCAGCGAGGTCTGCAGCGGGAGAGAGAGTCGGGAGACGAGCCGTGCGTAAGAGAGAAGTGAAACGAAACTAAGAGTGAAACGAAACCGAGAGAAAGAGGCGTGACTCACAGAGAGTGAAGCGTGAGCGCCGAACGCGCAGGTGTTGCACTTGTGAGCCTCGCGTTCTCTGCTTCCGCGGTGACTCGTGTCTCGCCAGGTGTTGTACGGAAATCTGATTCCCCGGACAAATCTCACCCCCCTACGCAAGCGCATTAATACGCGCTGCATCGAGGTGAACGCACTTACTTGAGCATATTCGCCTACAAACCGACTTGTACGCTTACATAAGCAGAAAATTATATTATATTACAGTTGTAATGAATTATAGTAGGCTTATGGGTTTACCAGGGGGAGTCAAATTTTCACCGCAGAAAAATACACCTGTGAAAATCTCACTCCCCTCACTAACTCTGGTTTAAAAGCTCACAGACTTACCATATTTATTTTATTATCTCATTATGGTATGGACATTCTTTTCTCAAAAGCATTTGGTTGTAACAATTATAGTATGGGTTTACCAGGGGGAGTCAGATTTTCACAGCAAAAAAATAACTCACCAAATGTATCTTATCGTCTCATCATATGGTGAGTCTGTGAGCTTTTAAACCAGAGTTAGTGACAGGCCTTGAAATTCACGACGGCATCGACGGCAAATGCCGTCGTGCCTTTCATGTTTGCCGAACTGCCCCTATCATTTTTATGAAATCGACGGCAATATTGCCGTGCCCTTTTTCAGAAATGACTTTTGCCCCTATCCCTTGTAAACTGATGTTTGCGCGCGTGTAAATTACATCCGCGAGCGGAAAACAGAGCTACACGCGTAAATACGGGTACCAGCGAGCTCATTTTAATCACTCGCGCGGCGTGACATCTAATCTGCGCGCGCGCGAACATCAACCGTTCGCTCATTTTTATGCTCACAGGACGCCTGTGATTGTCAATCTAGAGCTGAGGTAAAGATATGATTCAGTCACATTGCGTTTTATGGTTTTTCTGTCGATTAAATTGTATTAATATTGTTTTGTTGTAATTTCACGTGTCCCAGTCGAGTGATTTAAGACCAAACTATACTTTATACAGGTTTTCTAGGATTTATTAAAAAGTAAATGCACAGGTATGACCTTCTGAAAAGAAGTTGTATGCTATAATATTTGACCCAATCTTAAGAATTATTCATGGATTTGTCAATAGACAATAAGCACAATAGATAAATCTGTTTAACAAAAAAAAAATCAACTTCGCATGTACTTGTTTACGAGATATATGTGTCATTCTTCCTTTAAATGCCAAATCTTCCTTTATAAAGAGCTATTACTCGTAGTATGTTAACTATTCAACTCTGTACCAATCACAAGAAAAGTGTTAAATCATCATAGATAATTATGTTTGGCATTCTATAGGGTGTAACATCAATATCACAGAAAATTAATTTAAGAGTATGAAACGGACAACATAAAAAGTAGCAAACATTATGCTAATGTACATAAAACGTAAATTGCTTTAATGCCCTTGTGACGTTTTCAATATTGCCTTTGTGCCCTTATTAGACAACAAAAAATGCCTTGGTGCCCTTTAAATTTCTATAATTTCTAAGGAAACTTGGCAGTGCCCTCTTCGCAACGAATTTCAAGGCCTGTAGTGATGGGAGTGAGATTTTCACAGGTGTATTTTTCTGCTGCAGAAAAATCTCGATGTTAGTGAGGGGAGTGAGATTTGTCTGGGGAGTCAGATTTCGGTACAACACCCCACTTCGCGGTTTACACACAAATTTATTGGGGTTCGAATAAAAACATTACAGCCTTATTTTTGTTACTTTCACTGTTTACTGACTGTTAATGAGAGTAAAGATAGTTCTTAATATGTTACATGGTTGGCATAAAATTGTTTTATGTTTTTTTGTGCTGTTTACTTTATACAGTTGATATAAAATATTTTACTACAGTATTTGGTTCAGAATCTTTTTTTTCTAGATTTTCCTCCTTTAAAATTAGGTGCGTCTTATGTTCCGGAGCGTCTTATATGGCGAAAAATACGGTAATTTGAACATATTAATAGCTCTTTTTTTAAATAATGGCTGATGCTGCAAATTATGCAATCCATTGTTAGTGATATACGTTGAGAAATAAAAATTATATCCATTCTGTGAACTTTTTGGGCACATCGGTTTGTTTTAACAGTTATACTTTGAAGGAAACTCAAGAAATGCACTTGGGTTTACTTAAACCAAGTCAAAGAAATACTCACAAAAATTGAATACAAAAAAAAAAAGTGCTTTATTTTAAATATGCCACTAATGGCCTTCACCACCCGAAGGTCAAACTGAAACCACTTGTGCTCAGCTTTGACTTGCTCAAACTGCAGAACATTACAAAACAGTTTGACTGGCTCAGCATGCGTTAGCATGACGCAGATGTTTGTTTTTGCTGCTGTATAATTGGCTCTGTTGTTCACTGGTCAAAACTAATTTATGCAAACTGAAATGAAACTGAAAACCTGTTCAGTACCAGCTGGAATCACAGAGGAAACTACAAGTGGTGCAACAGTCACAGTTAAGATTATATTCACTAGAATATTTGTTGAGATTTTGTGTCTGTCAAGTGAAAAGAGGAATCAATTTGTTGTTCACGCGCTGAAACGTGTCTCTGTGTGGCACAGCTGTGTATACAGAAAATTCTTTATTGATTAAAATCAATCACCCCTTAACTCGTTCATTCCCGAGCTTCGCTCGGTTTGGCTGCATCATTCACCACAGTGATACTTTTATAAGTGTTTTACAGCGGTTTTACCTCATGTTGTTAACATTAATTGTGATCGCTATTGTTCACGTAGTGAAATATATACGTACAGTACAGCATATAGATAATGACCTCAAGATGAGTAAGAAAGAAGGTACGAGATTCTCCCTGTAAGAAGTAAAACAATCCTCTTGTCTACTTCACGCCAGCAGCGACGCTACTCAAAGCTGAAGTGTGCGTTACAGTAAATTAAACTCACGAATTAAACTCATAAACTGAGGTATTACTGTACAAGTATACCGTAAAACAGTAAGTAATTTTTGGGCTGCGTTTTGGTTCGTTTTTCAGAGTGGTTACATGCTGCTTTGCTAAGCTATATGACACCCGAGATCGTGCCACAATGATGCAGTGTTTTCTAACATCATTTAACAAGGTCAATGAATAGAAATATGGTGGGTGGGACCCAATCAGTGAGCTTGGATTGGACTGATAGATGGACAGGTCTTGCTTTTGCCATTCGTCATATAATAGAAGTACGCAGCTGGAAGATCAGCACTCATCCACCAGGATTGTATTACTTATTCTTGACTTGTTTACACATGCAAGTACTAAAGTATTGGAGCAGTTACTGTCATGCATGCATGATTTTTCTTCTTTCCCACAAAATGTTTTTTTTTGTCTCTCAGCTGACTGGGAGGACCAGCCATCAATCTCAATGTGCCACTGCCCTTATGTTGCCTCACTACTATTTCAGGCATGCCACTGATGTGGTGACCATACAGTTTCATTGTGTGAAAAAAGAGCAGCTTAGACGTTAAACAACACCTTTACTTTTAGGTGAACTATCCCTTTAGACGAAATGTAGCAGGAGAGAAGTGTGTTAATTCTCAGGTCAGTGGGTTCAGCCAGCAGGGATACTGTAAGAGAGGACATTGAATGGCAGGTTGGGTCTTTTGTGAATGAGCTTTGGTTTTCCTGACTGGACACATTGTGCTCCGTCCTAATGGAGACCAAGGCTCAGTGCTACACCCAGGGGAGCAATAGCCAGAAACCAGCAGTACACAAGCCTCAAAGAGCTCCTACAGAGAGTCATGTGGATTTGTGCGACTGGTTAAGACAGAAGAGTGGCTCCTTACACAGACTAAACTGTTAGATGACTGACTTCACAGCCTTGTTCACTCATTTCTGCATGGATTTGTGTGGAACAGACACACCGGATGCTCCTTCACACTGATGCTCTGTTCTCACAATGTTATAATGGATGCCTTGTCTGTCTTTTCCTTCTCTTTTGCTTTCTGCCTCAGGACCCAACAGCCAAATGAGGAGTGAAACACAAGACGATGTTTTAGACTCTCTAGGGGCAAAGCAAAGATGAAAAAGAAAAGAGGAGGAGAGAGAAAGAGGGGCAAATTGAGGCAGAGAGAGACAGGTGGACTGACTGAGGCAGAGAGAGAGGTTAAATAAGGGAGAGAGGAGGAGACAGATAGACGGACTGAAGGAGGGAGAGAGAAGAGAAATTATGCAGAAAGAGACTGAAGCAAAAGAACACATACAAAAAGTGTAGAGTTCCCTGCATCCTTAAGAGGTGTGATTTCTGCTAAACACCAATTCACTTCAAACACGGAGAGAAAAATACAGGAGAGATGAGCAGGAAAGCTCAGGAAGAGAAGCTGATGATACAGTGTGAAAACAAACGGAGATCCACCTATTTGCTAAGCCTGTTCTATGTAGCTACAGTCAAACGCTTTAGCAATACTGTAATCCGTTACAGTCACGCTAATAAAGCTGTGTTGACAGACTCGGGATGAAAAGTAATAACAACACAATGAAACAGCTGGTAATCCATAAGTAGTGAGAACTGTTGCATTACTGCTTGCACAAATACCCTTTCATCCCTTGCCTACATAAAGATGCAGTGAATGGTTACCGAATAAGCAAAATAAAAAGGGTTTGTAATGGATAGTAGAAACGAAGCACGTGGCCTCTGTCAGCGATATAGAGTCAGGTTGCGGCTGCGCACGGGCCAGCTGTCTCACGTCCCCAGGAGATGAGAAGCATCTGTCATTGTGCCGCTAGACACATGGTCATCAACTGGATTTTCTTCCTCCAGTCCTCCGCTCACAGACAATATTCAACTCACGCTATCCCTTGTGATTTGGGACACTGTTCTACATGATGTTGAATATGTGCTTCTGAAAGCAGTGGTGCTGCAAGTCATTTATTTTCCCCCAGATGAAGGCATAGACCCTTAAGCGACTCAGCAATGCCTTGGCAGCATAACATCCACTGAGGGCCGTGTTTATCACAGAGCAACACTGGGAATTATAATGTATTTATAACATAAACATGTTTCTTGATCATCAAATTATTATATCAGAATGATTTCTGAGGGCTCATGTGACACTGAAGACTAATGTTAGTAATACCTCAGTTTGAGTGACTTTGTATACATGTAAATCAGTGTACAAGCGTGGAAAGTCAAATCGGTGTACGAGCATTGTATCGGCGTGCGCACATTTTTTTCCAGTAAAATATAAAGATTAGCAATCCAGGTTTAAAACATAAGGTGTGGCTGGTGGCTCTTCAGTTCGTCCAAACACAACAAGACTACGGTTATGCAATCTAAATTAACATTAGCAACATTAAACTGTATTCATGAGAGCTGAACTCACTGCCGTCTGTAAGAAACGTTGTGTTACAATCACTGTTTTCATTTTTGTTGAGTGAAACGTTTGAATCAGCAAAACGTTCCCAGAGCTCCAGACTGAGATTAAATGGACAATTAGGACTGAAGATAATGATTATTATTTGTATTTTTCCAATCGATTAATCTATCAATTTTCCTATTAATTAAATAAATATTAATAAACATTTTACCAAAAAAGTATAAAAGTATATAAAAAATAACTGTAACGAATCTATACATGAACTTTTACCCAATTATAATATTTTTCACAAAAGTTAAGCTTTGTGAAGTGTACGCTTAATTAGGAAAGAGTTCACAGTCACTTCTTGGGATATAAAGCAGCAATTACAGTGTGTATTCTGTTAATTAAGTAGATTAAAATAGCAGCTTATGAATGAATATGTTCATTCAGTCGTTCATTCGTATAATCAAACAGCTGAAGTCACAACCGCATTCTAACTACCATATTTTTTGCCGCATAAGACGCACTTTTTATTCCCCAAAACTGGGTGTTGGTGCATCCTATCCGACGAATATACAGAATCCACGGAGTGCGGGCACGGCCGTAGCCGTGGTGATAACGAGTGGGGGGCAATGGTGGACTTTACAGTGATGACTGTAGCGAGGGGGGCGAGGTTCAGCGGGATCTGCAGCGGGAGAGAGAGTCGGGAGACGAGCCGTGCGTAAGAGAGAAGTGAAACGAAACTAAGAGTGAAACGAAACAGAGAAAGAGGCGTGAGCATTTGGTTGTCACAATTATAGTATGGGTTTACCAGGGGGAGTCAGATTTTCACAGCAAAAAAATAACTCACCAAATGTATCTTATCGTCTCATCATATGGTGAGTCTGTGAGCTTTTAAACCAGAGTTAGTGAGGGGAGTGAGATTTGTCCGGGGAGTCAGATTTCGGTACAACACCCCACTTCCCGGTATACACACAAATTTTATGTCACATGGTTGGAATAAAATTGTTTTATGTTTTTTGTGCTGTTAACTTTATACAGTTGATATAAAATATTTTACATATTTTACAATCACAAACATGGCGGTGTACTAAACTGCGATATTAAGTCAAATCAAGGTGCGAATTCAACTATTAGATATTAAATAACCAACAACAGTGTTAAATGCCGAATTGACGCAAATCAACTGATTGAGATCATCGACGTCATCAATTACGCCAATGTGTAAAGTCACATTTTTGCACCATGATGTTATCTTTCTGCATCTTCAGTTAATATCGCTTTGTTCATTGTTCTATGCAGCGTTTTTTGTTAAAAGGTTAGTTCACCCAAAAATGAAATTGTCATTAATTAATCACCCTCATGTCGTTCCAAACCAAGACGACTTTCATTCATCTTCAGAACACAAAAGAACTTTTCAATGAAATTCAAGAGATTTGTTTCCTTTGACAGTCTATGCAACTAACACTTTGATACTTTTTTTAAATTACTGAGTGTTTACTTGTCTTTAATGATGATTGAAGTTTATACAAGTTAGTCTATGTGGATTTGCTGTGGTACATTTTAAACCATAGAGAAAAGTTCCTTATAAAAGTGTTCTTTAGCCTGTTGATTTTTCTTCATGATATTCAGCTACGATTAAATATTTTGCAATAAGACTTAGAATAAATGTAAACGATATAGAAGTTAAGAATAAAAATAAAATACAAATTCTCTTGTAGCAAGAACCAATGAGGTTCATTCTCGTGTTACGCAGCGCGTTTGAACTAAAGAGCGAAAACTAAAACGACATTGTTTTAAAAGTATAATTTTAAAACAAATAGTCCCCCTTCACTAAGCAGGTCAGAGAGTCTAGACTTGGAGCAACATTTAACAAGTACTTGTTGATATTAGCAGAACTCTCAGTCCTGCCAAGTATTTTTGTTGTCATAATAAAGGAGAATAAGACATGCTTCAGTCATGAATGAAGGAATGACATGAAGGCATCATTCAATGACTCGCTCATTCCACACAGAAAGACAGTCACATGTCGCCACCTATTGGTTTCACTACAGAAACAGTCACTGGACAGTGACATTTTTATCTGAAATGGATCTGAATTAAATTCCCTATCACTACTACCTTACTGCAATCAAACACATGATCATCAAAACACATCCAACTAAACTTAGAACAATTGCATCCTCAAATCCATCAATGTTTTCCTCTACAGCAAATGATGCTTTTTCACTGTGCGAGGGCGAACAAATCCTATAAATGAATCTTACGTATGGCTTCGATATTAAATCGCAAAATCTCACGATTTTCTACCGTTCATCGTACAAAACACAGTCTGTGGGAAAGGTCTCGACAGGTTTACTGTCCTGCAGTGAAGCAGAGATCAGCACACGGCCTTTAACGCGCTAACACACTGTAGCATGCTAGCCTCAAATCCAAATATACATATATTGTGTAATATCTCCCTATTAAAAAGACAAAGCTACTGAATAAAGACACATACGTGTAGAGTAGATAAAGGCACGGTGGTGTGCAGAACTGCCACTCATCCTACCTGTTTCCACAAAAGCTTTTTATTCCAGAGAGGCTTGACATAACAGCGCTGCACATTAGCCAGCAACAGAGCTGCTGTAAACACAAACCAAACCCCGCTCGAACTGCGCGTGCGCGGAATGGAAGCGACTATCAGCGCGCATGCGCACTGGATTCTGCAATTAATAATAATAATTCATTGCATTTATATAGCGCTTTATCAAAGTCTCTCAAAGTGCTTACATGGAAGGGGGGAATTAAGCAATTGGAGCTTAATAGACACCCGTATACAAAAGTCAAAATAGAAGACAAAAATAACTTTCAAATAGTATGCTACGTTGCTTTCAAACGATATCGTTTTGCTGAATGTTTACCATTTATCATTTAGAAAATAAACCTATTGCATACATAAATACGTACGTTTTTTTATTTAATGTGCATTCAGTTTTGAAACATTTGGCAGTCAAATTAAGCAACGAGTCAAAAAAAAAATCAAAGCTGGTATTAAATGCAAATTGAGCTCGTTGCATTGTGGGATGCAGGTTTGTTTTGTTGCATACTTCCATGCATCCTACAGCCTATACTGCATGTTAAAAAATCTATTCTAAGCATAGCAAATATGTCACAAACTCTAGTACATTTAGCAAAAGTTGTGTAATTAATGCATTCAAAAAATCTATATCTGCAAATGCAGATAGGAAGTGTTGAAAAGCTCCTGCTGAACTTATATTGACATTATTTCTTACATTTAATAAAACAATATTCATTTGATATTGAAAGTAAATAGTAATGTATAATATAAATAGCTGTGTAAAAACCTCTCCCAAGTTGTGATGTTTCAACATTCCTTCCTCTTTAAGAGAAGTTCCTCTGCCATTTGTTTGGTTTCACAACATAATCAACCAGATTTAACCAGATTTCATTACTACAAACTACAAGGAATCTGTTTTAATGTTGTCAGCATTGCGACACCTTCTCATTTTCACACCACACATACTAAAAATGCATTTTAATCTTGAAATAAACTGATGACTATTTCAGACTGTTCCGTTTGTCCAGGTGAAAGAGCCGTCGTACCGCAGCGCACCAGCAGATGTCCTGCTGATTCATAAAACTGCATTCTCCTGCTAAGAAAGAGTCTGAACACTCAAGTGATGATATAACTGTTTATTATCTTGGCATGCAACTACATGTCATGACCTTTAGATTCATCTCACCAGCTTGCCCTACATATCAGAGCAAAGCTTAGCCAAGATACAAGAGCAATAACAAATAAACAACCAAAACAGTAAGAATCGACTGTGCGTTGGCTACATTTCTATATACTCTTTCTTGCATTGCCACGAGCGAAAGGGAAATCCTTGCCTGGTGGTATTTAAAAAGAAACAAATGCAATATAAATAATCTCTACTATAATTTCATCAAAAGATATTCCTGACTTTTAGAATCTTTCACTCTGTGACCATAAATAGCCTCTTATATATCTAATTATACATCGTAAAAATGTGCAGTATGTCCATCTAACGATGGCTCTGGTGGTATAAAATGACGGATGCCCATCTTCTATTCATTTACAATTGAATCGAACAATAGATTTGCAAAGAAAATGTCTAATACAGACGTAAAAATATCCAACACATCAGTTCGTTTTTGCAGTTACACACAGGACAAAAACAAGCATCATCACAACCAAACACGTCCTGCCCCATTATTACAGCTAAGCAAATTTTTAAAATTCAAATGCAAACCAACATGACATTTCCAAGGGGAAAAAAACTACAGAACTATGGATATAAAACAACAATCATAATCCTGATATTAATCCATAAGAGCGGACAGTAAGCGCTATAGGAAGTGAGGGAAATGTAAGATACAGTGCAGGACACTCACAGCGCTGGGGTGTTGTGTGACACAACTATACAATCATACTTCCTTTGCCAAAGAACCGCTTTGCCAAAGACAGCATGCATGACACAGGGCTGAGCTGGGCAGATAAAGCAGTTAAACATGTACTGATAAGGCTTTGGTGCATTGCAATGGGTGATGGAAAAAAAGAAAAAAGTTGTAAATGGAAAACTCGTATCATTACCAACCCAGCACCATCCCAGATGAGGCCAAACATCAAACAAAAATAAAGGAAAATAATCTACATGTACTCTAAATCAACAAGATGTTCTTGGGACTCGTTCACTGACAATAAGCATATTACTGTGTATATCAGCATTTTGCAAAAAACAAAATACACAATTCGCTGGATGTTGCAACTCTAACATCCCCTGTCGAAATGAGATTTAATGACCAGGAAGATTTCACTCCTCATTTCAGTGGAAAAACACTAATACACCACATAAGTAAAACCGTGATTAACAGTCTTAAGTGATAATGCATTCATATTCATAATTTGTTCAGGCTTAACAAAGACATGTGCTCGAATATAAACATATACAGGTACACTTAACTGGTCCAGGCAATGCATTTAACAAAAGAAAAGTCAGTGACCGGAGAAAAGCATTAAACAAACAACAACCCATCATTAGATACTGAATCAAATAAATGTTTTTATGCGTTACAGAGAGTTGAATTGATCATGATTATTTTTCATGTTTATCAAGCAGGAAATAATCCTGGAATATATGCGATGGTGTTTAGATACTGTAGGGTTGACAGTACTTTTAAAATGCTGACCAAAATATTAAAAACGGATACAAAATATTCCAACAAACAACTTCATGGAAGTTAGCAATGTTTTGTAATAAAATAAAGGAAATCAGGATTTTTTTTTGGGGGGGGGGGGGGGGGGGGCTTAACAAATCTCAGTCTAATCGTCTATATTCTTTGAACTGAAACTACAGAAGCAACGAAACAGAAACTCAAGCAGTGAAAATGAGGTGACCTTTGGACCTCTGTAAACAACAAACGGGAGCTGTTACTGTAATCAGCGTTTCATACACACTAAACACAATCCCACATCCTCAATCCGGACTGAACTCTAAAATTTTATTGTGCTGTTTGTTGCTTATAGCTATTAAAGGAACAGTTCACCCCAAAATGATCAAAATTCACCACTGAAGTATTAAGGAGAAGACCATCTATTCCAGGTCCAAGATCAAATTTTCATCATTTGGATTCGGTCTTGACTTCAACTCAACCCACTTCTAGTGTCTGTCTTTACTCTAACATGAGCCTGTACTGTTCTTTGTCTTGACTCAGACTAGACCCTCTTCAGGTCTCAGTCTTGACTCAGACACAACCTTCTTCTGGTCTCGGACGACTCAGAATTGTCCCTTTTGTGGTGTCTGTCTCGACTCAGATGCGACCCTCTAATGGTCTTGGTCTAGACTCAGACTTGTCCCTTTTGTGGTCACCATCTTGTTTTCTTTTTTTAAGATTTATTTTTGCCATTTTTGCCTTAAGAATAAAAGGATATTAAGTAGACAAGAAGAGAAGTGGGAGAGAGAGAGTGGGACAGGATCGGGAAAAGTACGGGAGCTAGGACTTAAGCTTGGGTCGCAAAGCTAGATGTCGACACAAGATTCAGACTTGACCATCTTGACCATGGTGTTGACTCAGACTCAACACTCTATTGGTCTTGGTCTTGTCTCAGGGTTGACCCTTTTGAGGTCTCGGACTTGAATCAAACTCTTCAGGTCTCAGTCTTGACTCAGAATAGACCAGGGGTCGGCAACCCAAAATATTGAAAGAGCCATATTTGACCCCAAAAAAAATTTCAAATATGTCCGGAGCCGCAATCTAAGGTTTATATATGAAGGGGGGGGGGAGCGATCACGACACTCCATTTCTTCTGTGGGCGGAGCGATAGCAGACCGAGCGAGACCGATAGCGGGACCGCTGCTACAAGTTACGTGCAGGGGATGAAAGAGCCGCAGCACATGGGTGAAAGAACCGCGGGTTGCCGACCCCTGGACTAGACCCTCTTCTGGTCTCAGTCTTGACTCAGAGTAGACCCTCTTCAGGTCTCAGTCTTGACTCAGAGTAGACTCTCGTCTGGTCTCAGTCTTGAGTCAGACTAGATCCTCTTCAGGTCTCAGTCTTGACTCAGAGTAGACTCTCGTCTGGTCTCAGTCTTGACTCAGAGTAGACTCTCTTCAGGACTCAGTCTTGACTCAGAGTAGACTCTCGTCTGGTCTCAGTCTTGAGTCAGACTAGACCCTCTTCAGGTCTCAGTCTTGACTCAGAGTAGACTCTCGTCTGGTCTCAGTCTTGACTCAGAGTAGACCCTCTTCAGGTCTCAGTCTTGACTCAGAGTAGACTCTCGTCTGGTCTCAGTCTTGAGTCAGACTAGACCCTCTTCAGGTCTCAGTCTTGACTCAGAGTAGACTCTCGTCTGGTCTCAGTCTTGAGTCAGACTAGACCCTCTTCAGGTCTCAGTCTTGACTCAGCGTAGACTCTCGTCTGGTCTCAGTCTTGACTCAGAGTAGACCCTCTTCAGGTCTCAGTCTTGACTCAGAGTAGACTCTCGTCTGGTCTCAGTCTTGACTCAGACTAGACCCTCTTCAGGACTCAGACTTGACTCAGAGTAGACCCTCTTCAGGTCTCAGTCTTGACTCAGACTAGACCCTCTTCAGGTCTCAGTCTTGACTCAGAGTAGACTCTCGTCTGGTCTCAGTCTTGACTCAGACTAGACCCTCTTCAGGACTCAGACTTGACTCAGAGTAGACCCTCTTCAGGTCTCAGTCTTGACTCAGACTAGACCCTCTTCAGGTCTCAGTCTTGACTCAGAGTAGACTCTCGTCTGGTCTCAGTCTTGAGTCAGACTAGACCCTCTTCAGGACTCAGACTAGACCCTCTTCAGGTCTCAGTCTTGACTTGTTCTCAACTATCTTGTGGTCTCAGTCTTGACTAAAACTCTAGCCTCTTCTAGTCTAGCTCTTGAAACGGACTCAACCTACTCGGGTCTTGGCTCAGACTCGGATCCAAATGAGCTGGTCTGGACTACAACATAGCAAAATGTTTTATTTTCCCGCCATAGTTCTCAATTCTTGTTTTTTCATTGTCAAAGCTGATGAGACACATCTTGATGCACTCTATTTAAATGTAGAATTACACGTAAAATCTGAGAGCTACAGCGAAGGGGAAGATTTTCAGTGATTGACTTAATTTCCTCACACAAATCAATTATATGGCTTCAAATAGGGCACAAGTCATTTGAGCCAATATGAGTTAATGGTAAATTATTGAAGCTCCTATTTCCCTTTCCTTTCATAATATGAAAAATACATTATTTGAACCATTCAGGTTTGGAGCGACATGAAGATGAGTAAATGATGACAGAATTAAAGAATTTTCATTTTTGGGTGAACCATTTCTTTTTAGTAATAGTACAAAATATTGATTGTTTGCTTATGAAATGTCTCTTAGAGATATCAGACCTTTACCACAATCCATACATACATTTAAACAATGACCAATGAATGGTTGTTCCAAACAATAATGACCAACAAATAATTCATGCACATACCATTTCAGTGGCAACACTGCAATAATATTAATAATAATGCAAGTACTATAGATTCCAAGCACCTTGGTTATTCTTGATATATACTGGAAGAGTCCACTATATAGTTTTCATACAGTAGATTATGGTTTCCTCAGTGAGCTAAAAGCTAGTGAGAACCGTCACTTCTGTACAGCGTTATGGGACATGGGTAATTGGTTTCCTGGCTTGGAGAGGGTTCTGATTGGCTGACATCAAGAGTTACCTGAGGTGGAGTTGTGACTCAAAGTGAACATTCATCCACAAGCAGTGATTAAGAAAAACAAACTGACTCTGAACAGATGATGAGTGATTACAATTACAGGGCATAGCTAGCTCTTATGAAGAGAACACATGAATACAGAAGGCTTTTGGCAGCGTCTCGCTGCCTCGATTGACTCCTATAAGGGCAACTCTACCTTCTACCTAAGGAGGATGGTGGATTCTTGGCATGACCCCATGGAATTAGAACATGAGGAGGGCTGATGTGTCCAGCCCACATCAGTTCCCATTTAGCAGCATCTCAGGTCCAGGACTGGGTCGCGGGGGGTCTCCGGGCCGGGCTGAGCACGTCCTCATCGCCATCTTCCCCATATTGAGGCCTCCAGGAGATAGGGTCTTTCTGTAAAGAAGAGAAATAATGAAGTTCTTATTAATGTAAATAAACGTATCAATTATTAAAAGGGAAAAGAAAACGCTTCCCATAATTATTTGTTTAATCTTTCAAATGCTAATAAGAATAATATTAATACAATAAATACTGTTTGTTCCATGGTATGGTTCTTGCATTTACACAACAATACATTTTCCTTTTCAGCCTCAGTGATGTTGACAGATAGGAACTGTTTTTTTTTTTTTATGTTGACAGCCACCGCCAGCGTTTTTGATCATTTTCATAAAAATATAATGGCCCCTACAATTTGTCTCAGTCATGTCGTGTCTCGTCACTTTCCTCCTGCGTGATCCTTCTGTGTTTCCATCACTGTCACGTCAGCCACTCCCCTTGTTAGTAGTTTCAGGTGCTCCCCGTTATTCTGTCTATTTAAACCCTCATGTTCTCCCATGTCTTTGTCGATTGTTGTAATGATTTCCATGGTGTTCTCTCCGTGTGTGGATGCGCATTCCAGTTTCACATTTCCAGTGCCGTTTTCTGTTCCCGTTTGTTGATTAAAGTATTTACTGCTTGGATCTCCGCATCTCCTACGTTCTCCACATCGCACACTAACCGTTTTTGTTACAACAATATTTTGTTGCATGAATATCCGAACATGCAATATAGCAAAAGAAAGAACAACGCCTCTACTTTTAAACGACAACAACAACATAAATCATTTTATTCTAGCTTCATTCTAGTTTTATAAAAAAGAGACATTTTGAACAAAAAAAGCTGAGAAAAGCAGAACCACCTCATAACACACATAATAAAATGTCTACACACAGTCTTACCTGAATTAATCCGCAATGAATTAATAGTCATCACATCAGTGTGCAACAGGCTTGTTAAAAGAAAGTTTACTGCACACAACAGCTGCCACATATTTTATTTATTTATTTACTTATGTGCCCAGGGGCATGATCAGGTTAATTTGAACAACAGGCTTATTTCCATAGCAATGGAAAAGAACCTTGGATAGTCAACATTTCAAAACCTTTGGCATTTCTGAAAAAAACATTCTGAAAAAAACATTTCAGAAACACGAGAGCAAAAAAACTAGCTCTTCACTCTCCTTTTCTTTGTTGTTTTCTGATGAATCTGGCTCATAGATGCATCCGACTCACTGTAAATCTCTTCATTTTCTGGAACTTCTGCCTCCTTTCTTTTCAGAACCTGTTGCTGTCCACCGATTCATAACGACACTGAACTTGAACATCACGGCCGAACACCACTGGCCTATTTTAGTAATGGCACAATAACTTGACAATTTAAGGCAAATGTTATATCAATATAGGCCTAAATATTCTTTTAATTTTTTATGGGAATTTCCCATATGAAGATAAAATATAATTTTATTTTGCCTTTCCACGGACCACCTGCAGTACCCTCACGGACCACTAGTGGTCCGCGGACCACAGTTTGGGAATGACTGGCATAAGCAATGCTTTGCAATCACTTGTTTCTTCTCCTTTTTTGGACACAGTCAATGGTGTCAATGGTTAGAAAATGCATATTGTTAGGTCTATGCCATAATAATAATACATTTCTCTCTTTTTTTGTCAAACATTCATACTTGGGGTGACAAGATCATTAATCCGTGAACGGTTACTTGGTCCAAAACATGTTCATTTGATTTGTATATGTTTGGAATGTTTTCCATCCATTTACATTGAATCTTAACAAATTCTAAAATAACAATAAAAACTAACATAACTGGGGAAAAAGTGAAGGTAAAATACTTTTTCATGATCCCCAAACAAATGCAATCAATAATAACCCTACTATTGTATTTACTATGTAGTGAATGAGTGAAAGAGTCTGGACACTTACGTTTACAGATATACATTAAAGACAAAATGTCCAGACAGTACTGAGAGTGGTATAAGACAGAATCCAGATGCTTACATTGTTACTACAGCAACCAATGTACATGCACTGGATATTGACTGCAGTCAAACTGATCCAATTTCATCACTTGCAAAACAACCAGCAAACACTCAGCCTTAAAATATGTATCAGATTTGTGTTCAACAAAGCTCTGCTTACCTGAATGCCATCTTCTTCATAAGATGAGTGTCCATTCTATCAGGCAGGTTGTTTTCCAATTGAGAACTGGATGCTGGATCACCGAAGACTGTGGAGAGGTGGCTGTTCTGGGAGTGGCTTTGCGTTCCTATTGAGTCCTTTATATTATACAAGCAATTAAACTCTAAACAACACAAAATCAACCAAATGCAATGTGGGCATTCGAGACTGAGTGTAAACGTTACCTCAGAGTGGCAGTCCTGTGTCTCTGTGTCCTCCAAGTCCAGCACGGACAGCTCCAGCTCGATGTCTCTGTCAGGCTCACTCTCCGTCCCATCCTTCTCCAGCAGATCTGTGCCCTGCTTTGACCCGCCGCTGAAGGAATTACATCCAGACACGGCCAGCTGATCGCTGAAAAACACAGACACACTCACTGAGCTGTGAAACATACCTCCACTTAAGAACAGAAATCAGTCGGCTCTGTTGTTTGGTGTTCTCAGACTAGAAACTCAATTTTGAGATCAGGTGAGAGGTGTTCTCCCACTCAGAATCTGCCCTATGAGTAATCATCATTGACACCAAAAAACATTGTTAAATCATTAGAGCGCATTTCAGAGGATAAGCGATCAAATGAACGTGTCTAAAATCATTTTTTATTAATACATTTATATACGTTTTATTTTGTATCTATAGTTGTATTTACACTACTGTTCAGTAAAATTAAGTTAAGGGGTTGTTGAATGCTTGAATCTGATTGGTTGATAAACGTTCTAAGGCAGAGGTGGGCAAACTACGGCCCGCGGGTCCTATCCGGCCCGTCGAACCTGTATTAAACCTCCTTCATTTTACATTTCCCTGTAATGTCACTCTGTCGCGGCTGCAAGCGGCAGTGGTGCTGAAGCTGTGCTGGAGAGTAGGCGTGTGTCACAAACCCCTCTACACCCCCCTTTATGGTGTTAATTCCATGCTAAAAAGGAACGAGCGCAAAACTGATGTTTGCGTGCGTGTAAATTACATCCGCGAGCGGAAAACAGAGCTACACGTAAATACGGGTACCCGCGAGCACATTTTAATCACCCACGCGCACGTGACATCTAATCTGCACGTGCGCGAACATTCGCCCGCTCTCGACTGCTGTTTTTGCTCGCGTGAGCACTTTTATTTTCGTCAGTCGTGGGGCGGGGCGGCTCTTGTAATAGTAACATCAAACGTCATTGGTTAGTTCCCTTTTTTCCAGAGGTCAGTTGTGATTGGACGCCTGTGATTGTCAATCTAGATTTGAGGCAAATATACGATTCAGTCACATTGCATATTATGGTTTTTCTGTCGATTAAATTGTATTAATATTGTTTTGTTGTAATTTCACGTGTCCCAGTCGAGTGATTTAAGACCAAACTATACTTTATACAGGTTTTCTAGGATTTATTATAAGTAAATACACAGGTACGACCTTCAACCCGGCCCCTCTGTCAATTTTAAGAAACCAATGTGGCCCGCGAGACAAATAGTTTGCCCACCCCTATGCTAAGGCGTTAATTCTGTTCAGGGAAATGCACGGCTAAAGTAGTTCCAGTAGTTCCATATCGGAAGCCGCATTGCGGAAAGTAGCGTTGTTTTATCGTGATGCGCTAGAGAAACGGTTTCCCAGGATGCCAGACAAAGAGAAACTCTCTCAGAGGCTTTGTACACACCCACAAGATTGGTTCCCGGCGCGATATCTACGAATGAGAGCACGGGTGGATGTATCCTGTGAGCTGATTGGCTGATCCTACATTGCGGATTTTCACCTATCGCGGGGGGTCCCGGTCCACATTAACCGCAATAAACGAGGGATCACGGTGTAAATTCTTTGTGTGTTCTCTGTGTGTGTGTGTGTGTGTGTGTGTGTGTATGTGTGTGTGTAACTTGGATGGGTTAAATGCAGTGTCCAAATTATATAGGTATAGGTAACGATACTTGGCCTTCACATGTCAATTTCGCAATGGCCCTTATAGGGGCCATTTCACTTTTTACATAGTATCAGACATTGACTAACATTATAAATTGATTTCATGGAAGAAGATAAAATGCAACAATATGGCCCCTTTAAGAAGACAAAAAAAATTCATTTAAAACTATTACACATAACCCAGAATATACATTGTGTTATTTAAGAGATTTGGACTGTACATGAATTGTACCCGTCGGATAAGGACTTGTGTGTGTTAAGGAGACTCTATGAAATGTAAGCCCTCACTGCTGTGTGTAAGAGCTTTGCAAACACAAACGAGAGGAGATATGTTCCGGCTGCTGCTCTATTTTTAGAACGGTACAGAGGACAGTGAGACGAATACGTCGGGATGGGGTGGGGGCAAAGACAGGGAAACACTGTGAAGACTACTTGTACAATGTTCCCAACAATCCAGTAAAATTAATTTACAAATGACTCTAATAATAATTTATACATGTGTGATATATGTGGTTGATTTGATGGTTGTTTACTGGAGATTGTCCCAACCACTGTGCTGTGACAGGTTGGAAAATAATCAAATTCCACAAAAATGCTACAAATAAGAAAATGTCAGGCTGAAACCTCTTTTCTCTATATTTAGTCATTTTTGTCTTATACAATGAATGCTATTATTGGTCATTCTATTATTGTATGTGTGTCTTACAAATATTTAACCAATAAAATATTAGTTTTTTTTATATTTGAAGAGTCAAGAATAGACTTAGTCTGGTATTTGCCATTATTATGTTGTTGAAGCAAACATAATTTTTTTAATATCCTGTGCATAGCACTTCATCTTTTATATCATGACATTTCAAGAACAAGAAAACTGAGCGCCCATATAGCTACAATAACTTTTAAATCCTGTAAGTTGATGAAAACATGCGATGCACTTGCTGCTTCAGATGCGGCTTCTCCAGTGCAACCTTGCAACTCCATTTGAAATAAAATGTTAATATTACAATGACACGTTTAAGTGTCTGACTATAGTTATATAAAGACACAATACCATCTTCAACGGCACAGTGTTTAATTAAATGTGAGGTTTCTGTACGACAGCGAAGATATGTAAATTTGTTGTTTTTCAACAACATCATATAGCTACCTATATGACCTTATTCTGTTCCTACTTGACTTAAGTTCAAGTTTCACATTACATGTGAGTACTACTTTTACTATAATACAGTAGTACCTTGAATCACTCGTCGCCCCCAGTAACCTCCTGCTGTAAAACCAAGGTAGCCTCTAGTGGAGATCATATGCAATTACCCCATAAATGAGGCGCTTGAGCTGCTCCGACTGCTCCAACATCTCTAGCGTCGCTGTCTGTAAGCTGCTCGTATCTCAAATATTTACTCGTATCTCAAAGCAAAAATTGATCAAAGGATTGCTCATATCGCGGAATACTCGTATGTCAGGACGCTCATATCTCAAGGCATTACTGTAGTTTTAATATGCCATTTGAAGCACTGCATGTTTGTGCAATTTTGTTATGTTTCAGTATAGTGGTGTGCCATGGGATTTTTTACATGTCAAAAATGTGTTGTGGCAAAAAAAGATTGGGGAAACACTGGTTTACAGGAACAAGTCAAAAGTCTGGTTGGTGAGGCTGGTGCCTCTTTCAATGCAACTCTATGGGAATTTTAGTTTCATGTCTCATTTTGAACTGGTACCTCTCTAGGAAGCTGGAGTGACTAGAGGAATCAGAACCACGAGGGCCCCATCTGAGGTCACTGTGACCAATATGACAGCCATAGTCTGAAAAGAGAAGAGAACATGAATCAAAGTTAGGGAAATTCAGAGTCAAAAGCATAGCCAGCAACAACAACAAAAAAGCTAACCTCTGAAGTTGATTGATGTGGTGCCAGCGCACCCCTGCGATGCGGTGGCCTGGACCGGGTCAGTGGTGTGAAAGCCAGTGCGAGAGGCCCGGGAGATGGCTCCCCATTTAGAGATGATGGGCCCCTCTCCGAAAGGAATGATGGGATCTTCGTCTTTCAGTCGCCTGTAGGGTTCGAACATGTGAAGCCACCGCTTGCCACCACTCTCCCCGTCCTGTGGACATATAATACAAAATCCATATAATATGATGTAATAGTGGACATATAATATCCACACCACAATCACATTCATGAAATACTGCTTTGTGTAGTGTAAATGGTCACGATATACCGTAGAATTAATATCAGAAACTAAGCATTTATTTACAATTATCACAACAAAATTTTTTACATTTATTAAATTAGATAACTTTAAAAAAGGGTATTCGTAGTCCTAAAAATTGACCACGTTAAATATTTTAAGAAAAATGAATCTTACTCATCTGACTCCACTTACTTACAACTCATGTATAATATTTTAATTCAGTTTGAAAGAATATGGATTCAGTTTGAGGGAAATATTGGGGGAATGTGTTACTGGGTTAGAAAATTTGAGAATAAATCAGTGTGAATGTTATTTTAAGGGACTGCATTTGTATCTGACAAGCATTTATTTTTAATTCAGAATGGGCTAATCAACTGGCAAGTGTTGTAGAGTAAGTAAAATTAGAAATAAAGCAATGTGAATATGATTTAAAGTGATTCAGCTTCTACCAGCAATAGTACATATTCATCTTTAATTTAGATTGGAAAACATAATAAGAGTGTTGTATTATATGTATGTATAATGTATATGTATAATGGTAAGCAAGTTCAAAAGTAAATCAGTGTGAATCTAAAGTCACTCCTCTACACATTCACATTCATTGATGGAAACAATAGGAAACTGTCACTGAGTAAGCAGATTTAAGAATGAATCAGTGTGGATGCGATCTGAAGTGACTCCAGTTCAATTCATTTTGAGAGAATAAATAACTATGCACTATTTTTAACATTTATGCTTTTGGCAGATACTTTTATCCAAAGCGACTTGCATTGCATTCAAGAAACACATTGACATTCTAATCAGTTCTTGCTTTCCCTGGGAATCAAACCCATGACCTTAGCGTTGCAAGCGCCACTCTCTACTGTTAGAGCTACAGGAAAGCCTATATGTTACATCGCAAGCAAACTCAAAAGTAAATCAGAAGAATTAGAAGTGACGCCACTTATACCCTCTGCATGTTCCTTTTTAATTCACATTGAGGGAATTTGTTGAAGAATAAGCACATTTAACAGTATATTAGTGTACATAGCAGTGTAAATGTGATCTGAAGTGACTCCACTCATAACCGTTTCATATTCCTTTTCATGCACTTTAAAGGAAACAACAGAAATGTTTCATTGAGCTAGCAAATGTAAAAGTAAATGGGTTCTAAAGCGACCACTTACTAGCTGATTGGAACAGGAGTGGGTTGACAAATGGTGCGGCTCTGACTCAAACGGGCTGATGGTGCTGCACGACCAGGGCGAGTAGTGGGCAAGACTCTCTTCTCCACCATGACACTTACAAGTCATACGCCCACCACCTACACCCTCATGATGCTAAAGGAGGAGAAAGAGAGAGATGACAACATTCTATCTCACACCCACCCATGTGCAACAGGCTGCCAGATTCCAAAAACGGGGGTGGAAAGGAACAATGCAAAGTGACTCAGCCTCCATGGTGCCAAATCTTTCTCTGAGAGTTCATGCGTTTCAAAGCGTTTGAGCACGTACACAATTTTCAGGACGGAACTGCTTCTTGCTTTGGATTTATCAGTTGCTGAGCAACAGACCCACTTTAAATAGCTTAACACACCTCAGAAGAGCGACTGCAGCTTTAGTGCCAAAGTTATTATTCAGAGAAACAACAAATCTGGTTTAACACCACTTTAGCACAGTGCAGACATGTGGTGTAGTTTTCCCATCATACACACCTCGACAAACACCATATCACTGGGCCGTACCTCTGGACACACATCCACAGTGAAAACCGGAGAGGACTGGGAGGGCCTGTTCATGTTGCCATGGTGATGTACCCACTGTTCCTGTTTGTGGCGATAGAGTTCCTCATAGCTGAGAGGAACGCGGGCGTATGAGTCCTATACAAAAGACAGAAAATGACCTTTTAACTTCTCTATTCCAATGATGAAACAGCATAATCACCTATTTAGAGCAAATAATGACATGTTTCAAAAACAAGTTATAACTTTTTGACTATTTTTCAAATCAAATATTTCCTGTATCAGATTTCCTTTGCTTAAAAACGATGAAAAACTTTGAAGTTCCTTGAAATCTCTCTCTCTTTCTATATATATATATATATATATATATATATATATATATATATTTATATATAGGAGAGAGGGGCAGAGAGAGAGGAAGCTTTATGAGGAAACAACTCATCTTGATAGTTTTTCGCACAAGATAAATGATAGTAACTTACAGAAGAACAAGTCTATCTGGACCGGTAATCTAGTGAGATTTCAGCAATCACATAGAAGAAGGGGTAGTGTGTCTTTAGAAGAAAATATCACAATTATAATATAGAAAATCTTTTATTGGAAAAATAGCCCAAAAGTAATAGCCCTAGTAGAAACAGTCCTGAGAGAAACTACACACTTCACCTTTAAGCCTAAGACCTACATTTAAACTTAACCACCTTTTTTTGTCCACATGGACAATTCTGCCAAAAGCAACAAAATCACATTCAATCAGAATACAGTAATACCTCGAGATACGAGCGTCTCTACATACAAGTATTCCAAGATACAAGCAAGCCTTCAGGCAGATTTTTGCTTCTAGATACGAGTAAATATTTGAGATAAGAGCATGCGTACTGACACCGAATCCGACGTACGTTCACTTCACGTGTTCGCTGACTTCTGTACGCATCGCCCGCGAGTAGCTGATTTTCTTTCTATTTTGTGCATCATTCTTCATAAGCGATTATTTCTAAGAAAGTGAGTGGTGAGGACAGTACTGGTCGCGACACGTGTCTTTTTGACGACACGTGTCTTAATTATTTTTAAAGGGAAACAGAAACAAATCTCCCTCTATAGGTATTTATTTAAAAGGTCTGCGCCAAGTGAAAGTGAAAGTGAGGGTAGTCAGGCGAAAAAAAGGGAAGAAAACATATCTAAAAAAGTAAAACAATAATATAAAATAGAAAAGTAAAAAAAAAAGTAAGTTAAGTTAAGTTCAGTTATGTTAATTTAAGTTTACGTAAGTTACGTAGTGTTCGTGTAAGTCAGTGGTCCCCAACCCCCGGTCCGCGGCCCGGTTCCGTGGATCAAATGTTACCGGGCCGCGGATCAAACTCGTGGCTTTGCAATCCCCTTCCTCCCTCCCTCCTCCATACCTGCCGCTACTGTCTATAAAAACATATAATTAAAACCACATTTTATTGGATATCACAAGAATCCTTATACTGTATACATGTACTATAATTGTGTGTGTGTGTGTCTAAACCAATAAAAAACATGTTTTTTTCTGTTGTTACGGACCTGGAACGGATTAATTTGTTTTCTATTATTTCTTATGGGAAAACATGATTCTAGATACGAGCAATTCAAGTTACGAGCTCCGCCCTGGAACGGATTATGCTCGTATCTCGAGGTATTACTGTATTAATATATTCAAATAGAAATACTGAAAGTAGTCTTGTAACACTAATAGAGGGTTTGCGTTGGCGCAAGCAGCTAGTAAGTCTGGAACTATAATAACCATAATTTCTGTCATGACAACTCAGTTTTTGGCACTTTATAGGTATGACAGTGTTGATTTCCCAGTAGCAAATCTATACAGGTGGAGCTGGGGAAGGAGGGGGGTTTCTGAAAGCATGCTGGAACTACCTCCGAAAATGCTGATTAAATATTCAAAGAATGAACCAATCAGCTTTGCCCTATTGAGAATGATGTGATTGCTATCAGATTGAGAACTGTGTTTGGTTGCACAACGTCTTTGCACTTACTCTCAATTTCTCTCAACCTGGGAACTGGAGAGTTGCTTAACTTATTTAAAAAATTACGTTTTTATTCTAAATTTAAAAGTAATGAATAACTTTACTCATTACCTTAAAAGGTAATCTAATGATGTAACTTGCGTTACTTGTAAGGCATTACTACCCCCAACACTGTCTATAAGACAAGAAAAAACGAAACTTGCCCTATGCACTGCCGCTCTCTGCTCCGCTGTGCTGCAGTACGGGCTGTCCAGCGAGTTGTAGCGCTCTCGAAGCGGTGGCTGGTAGATGGTGGAATGAAAAACCTCCGGAGGAAGAGAGTTACTCCTCCCCCCCTCCCTGGGGTACAGCGGTGGCCTCCATGCGCGCCTGCTATCATAGACGGGGGTGTACATGCCGTGCGCGTGACCATGGGACATCGAGGTGTATGTAGAGGGTGGCCCATAAGGCCCGGGGCCTAATCTTTCTGGAGGAGGAATAGAGGAGTGCTGATCTGGGTACAGAGGGCCCATTGACGGGGGTAACATGGACTCGGGCACGTTGCTGGAACGATAGAAGCGAGCACTGCATGACCTGTGAGGAGGGACTGTAGAAGAAAAACAGAAGTGAGTGATGGAGGATATTATGCCACAAGAGAGATACAGGGTTTTGTCGCTTACTGGCAGGTTGGTGGAAGGGTGACAGGTCATATGTTCTCTGGTCTTGAGAGTGGTACATCTCAGGATGAGCTCTGGTGAGGACAGGCCCGTGTTTGAGGAGACCTTCCTCTATAGACATCACCGAAGCCATCGCAGAAGACTGACTGTGACTGATGGGATTTCTGGAAAAAGAAACATAAGAATCAAAGACGGACAACGAAATACAATCTAGAGAGTCTAGAGAGAAATGTCACATTTATATTTGGCTCTCAATTTATACATTAAGTCAAATTCGTTTATATTAATAAAATAAACACAGTTTGTCAGGGTTCTGCCACATTCGGTCTAGTAATCTCTTGTTGTTGTGGCGGAGCTCTGACACTACCGTAATGTCTCGAGTTGTGTGTGCGGGCGCGCGGTTTCGAGTGTTCGAGTCGCGCGCACGCTTGTCTTTGTGACGTCTTTTGTGCGAGTTATGATGTCCGGTCCCGATACTTTGCTCTGGTTTAGTTTCGGTTTTGTGTCAGGATTTAGGCATTCATGACTCGTGTGTTCGTCCTTGTTGTGAGCGCGTGAGAACAGGTGTTTACTCGTTCTTGTGCGCTCTATGTCATGTGAGTGGGCGCGGTTTCAAGCTTTGCGCGAACGGCGCTTCCTCTCGTTTGTGTGTTATGTTTAGCACGCGGTTCGTGTTTACATCGGCCGTGTGCTTTCACGCGTTCACGTTGTGTTTTCTGTCACGCGCAGTTTGGTTGTCACCAGCTGCGCGTCGTCTCTGTTTAATGTGAACATGCAGCGATGCGCATCCGCATTGGCTACGTGTTCATGTCTTGTCTGTTACCCCGCCCGTCTTGTTTCATTGTTATTAGTTTGATTTGTTCCCAGCTGTGTCCTAATCAATTACCCTTCCTCATGTGTGTATTATTCTCCCAGTGTATGCTGTCTTGTGCTGGTTTCTCATCGTTTAAACGTTGTGTTCATGCTGTCCTGTGTCAAGTCAAGTTTCAAGTTTCAAGTTTCAAGTCTCAAGTCTCAAGTCTCAAGTCTCAAGTCTCAAGTCTCGTCAAGTCAAGTCTTCTAGTCTTGTTTTTCCACCTCGGGGTGTTTTTTGTCGAGTTTTGTTTGTTTTCTGTTGTTAATAATCCCCATTCTCGTTGCACCATTGATTCCTCGTCACATCCCTTTCCACACACCTGACACAGTTTTTCATCAATAGCGTGACACATTCAGTTCCTTTTTTTTAAAGGAAACTTAAAAAACACAATTATTATTATTATATAAAATTATAAAATTAAACAAAGCAATAAATATACATATGTATTACTAGATTAACAATATTATTGTATTGTAATCTTTACATTAAAACCGCCATACTGACATTTCTGATTGCTTAATTGTCTTAATTGCTTTAAAATGCTAATGTTTTTATTTTGGCAGAACACTGCAGAAGAAGACCTAAAGCTTCTGTTTTGTTGAAAGATTTCTGAACAACAGCAGATTACACAAATCAAAAGTGTGATTTTATGAACAAAGTTTGCATCCCTGACAATTGCAAGTTCAACCGCGTTGAAAATGAATAGTGCACATCTCCTCAACAATGATTCAAGGCTGTAGCACAAACACTGCTGGAGTTAAGCATTAAAGTTTGTTCAAATCTATCATGGTAAGTATGAAATTATCAAGCACACTTACTGCTCAAGGCTGGTAGCAGGCAGTCCGTTAGCACCATTGGGGAGCGTTTTGTCCTCCTGGTGGTCTCCTCCTCTTGGGATGAGCTGAGTGGGAGACACGTCCTCTTTCTCATGGTTCTTCAGCACTCCTGTGCCCACCTCTGACCCAGGGACCACTCCTTTGGTGCTGGCTTTTGGCATAACTGCTGGAACTGACATGAAGGGCCTAACCGCCCCGCTGGCTTTCCTATTCCTCATTCTGTGCCTAAAAGAAACAGAAAGATGTAGAGAGAACATGAGGGAGAGGGAGAAAGCAGATCCAGGCATAGTCATGCCAAAATTCTGCAAAGTGTGCTTTTGTGTTGATGGGATTGAGTGGGTGAGCTTGAATAAGAATGAGAAACAGGCGGGGAGGGTCGTGTGTGCCCATGTTTTTGAGCATTACAGCACAAGACTGGCTGGATATGGTCATCAAACTTGTGTGTATGTGTCCTGGTAAACATAAACAAAACGTCCCCACAAACATGGCAATACCTATAATACCAGTATAAAATATACAGTTTGTACAGTATAAAAATCATTACGTCTATGGAAAGTCCTCATAAAACACGGAAACCTAGAGTGTGTGTGTTATGAGGACAAAATGTCCCCACAAAGACAGCATAATCCGTTTTGTCCATGTGGGGACTTTTCTTTTTATTAATGTAAAAATGCAGAATGTTTTCTGTGATGGCCAGGTTAGTGTGGAGATGGAATATACAATTTGTTTAGCATAATGTTCATCATTGTGTCTATGGAGAGTCCCCACTAAAACCTAAAGTGTGTGTGTTCTCACTTCTCCAGCTCTTCCTGCGTGTGGGCAAAAGTGCAACTGGCCCCTCTTGGACAGCCGCCCTGTTGCCGTAAGTCCCTGCACATACTCGTCTTGTACTTGCTGTTGGGTTGAGCCTGAACAAAGAAAACAGTATATTGTTTCAGGATCAGGCAAAAAAGAATTCAATTGGTTATAGAAACTTAATGGATATAATTTAAGTATCAAAAAAAATTATTTCAAAATTACTATATATTTTTGTTTTTGTTTTGAAGTGACCTTTAACTGCGAAACTTACATTCTGTGCCTTTAAAGTGAATAAAAAATGAATGTATTCAGCAGAATCCATCCTGAAACAGTGTGATGAAAGATCAGGCTGTACCTGAGGGCTTTCATTGCTCTTCTTGCTGAAGTTTTGGATGAATTCCACCAGCCCATGGACAATAACCTTCACGGCCAATAACACGCTCTCCAGCTCTGCCCAGGATGGAGCGGCCGCATCTACACACACACACACACACACAGAGACAGGTTATTGCTATGTAATCTGATTGTGTTTGCACCCCTGTGGAAGTGTGAGTGCGCATCCTCACCAGGGTTGTGGTCGATGCCGGCCAGCCGCTCGAGAGGAGCTCTGAGGCTGTTGAGGTTGGCTGGGTCTCCTGTTCTCTGCAGGATTATGGTGAGCTCCTGCACGCTCTTTGCAAAGGATTCTGGGGATTGAAGCTGTAGCGTTGGGGTGGAAAAGGACAAATGCATTCAGATTTGCACCAGAAAGGCAAAAGTGCATATACAACTAAAAACAACATATAGCTTTATTACATTTTAATTTAAGTGTAAGTTATTACTTAATATTATAATATAATAAAATATATATATATATATTCAAAAAGATAACTGTGTATTTACCACATATATATATATATATACAGTAATACTTTGAGATACGAGTGTCCCGACATATGAGTATTCTGAGATACGAGCAAGCCTTCAAGCAACTTTTTTGCTTTGAAATATGAGTAAATATTTGAGATACGAGCAGCTGAGAGACGCTAGGTGTTCGAGCACTTGGAGCAGCTAACGCACCTCACTCGTTCACTTCACGTGTTCGTTGACTTCCCTAAGCATATCCCGCGAGTCTTCCTTTGGTATATTTTATATACATTTAATTACATATGATCTCCACTAGAGGCCACCTTGGTTTTACAGTGGGAGGTTACCGGGGGCGACGAGTGATTCAGGAGTATTAAGCTGGGAGCAGCACGAGTTATGTGTGTTCAATAATAATAAATATGAGGTTATGAGGCATACATTACACTCATTACACTCTATCCAATACACTACACTTAATAAAAAGTGTTCTGCCTGCTGATCTGACCTAAGCCTGTTTGTACCATGTCTCTGCCTGTCTCTAATAAACTGCAGATGGATCTTAACCAGCCTGAGTCCTGAGTTACATCAAGGTACAACTATATATATATATATATATATATATATATATATATATATATATATATATATAATATTTATTATTATTATTAAATGCGCTCAAAAGTTTGGAATATTTAAGATTCTTTAATGTTTTTGAACATGTCAGCTTTACCAAGGCTGCATTTATCCGTATCAAAAATACGGTAATATTGTAAAAAAAACAATTACTTTAATTAAAAATATTTTTTTTGAAATAAAAAATAAAGAAATGAAAGCTTTTATTCAGCAAGGCGCATTAAATTGATTAAAAGTGAAGGTAAAGAAATTTATATTACTTCAAAAGATTTATATTTCAAATAAACGCTGTTCTTTTGAAAGAGAATCCTGAACAAACAAAAAAATACTCCATTAAAATATTATACGCACAAATGTTTTTTTGTTTTATTTTTATTATAATAATAATAAGAAGAAATCATCATATTAGAATGATTTCTGTAAGATCATGTCACTGGAATAATGACTATTTTTCCAGAAAATATTATATTATATTCTGTATAATTATTTTGATGATTTGTGTGATGCACATGCAGTACCTTGTCTATGATTGACTGCATGTGAGATTTGTGCATGAGATCTCCATACAGCAGAGATGACCACTGCTCAGGTGAGATGCGCAGTCCCGCTTCCATGGCGATGTGAACGATCTGAGCGTCGTGTTCGCGCCGTAAGGCTTCGTAAGTGCGAAACTCCTCTTTGAGCTGCATGAGTGAAGAGTCTTCATCCCGTTTGGTCACCTGTACGGATTTAAAGAGAAATGCACAAGCCACGATAATTAACACACTCTAACGCTGCAAATGAGCAACACTGATTGACATTTGATGTAAATGATCTCATTAAGATGCTTTATTTCATAAGGTGCCACAGTAAATCAAGCTCCAGTGAAAGATTCCAACTCATTTACAAACATCAAGCTGTTTGGAAGCATATCAAGTCTTTATTGGATATTCCCATTGCCAAGCACTTTATATCCACACAATATCAAGTTACGGCAGGCTTAACACATTAGATAACTAATGTATTTTCCTGTCTGCTCATGCCGTCAGGGGCTTCATACCGAGCGTAATGGCTGTTAGTGATCAGCGGTTTTAGCACAATCACTGCGTGAAGCTGATTTTAGCTCTGACCTTAAAGCAGGAGGCGCGGTACAGCAGCTGAACTACGTGACCAATGCTGGTCTTGGACGCCTGAGGGAACCGTGCTTCGAGTTTCTGCACCACAAACAGCACCAGAACTTTGCGCGAGAGAGCCGAGCCGTCCTCCAGAGCCAGCAGCACCAGCTTCAAAGCATCTTCCTGCATGGCTGCAATATATTTACACATATATATGGACAAAGACACATAGTTAGGACTGAGATCAGTGCGTGCTTGGTCATGTCAAAGGAATGGATTTATGCTTTGGATGTTCTCAGACTTGAAACTCAAAATGAGATCAGATGGGAAAATCAGTGTTTTCACATTCAGAATCTGCCCTATGAGTAATCATCATTGACAGCCAAGCACAAACCCATAATGGCACATTACCTTCACATTCAAGGAATCTTTCGGATTATTTACTACTTTTTTGCAGTTAGTGATGGACTGCATTATCAGTCAGGCTGATTAATCAAACCATATATGAGCATTTTGAGAATATTACAATAAACATTTTTTAAATGTTTTTAAAATTCTATCATGCTCACCAAAGCTGCATTTATTTGATGGAATATACAGTAAAAACAGCAAAATATTGTGAGAAATTATTACAATTGTGTAATGTTTTATTTTAAAATGTAATATATTCCTGTGATAAAAGCTGTATTTTCAGCATAATTTCTCCAGTCTTCAATGTCACATGAACCTTCACAAATCATTCTAATATGATGATTTGATGATCAAAAAACATTCCTGATTCATTCTGATTATTATCAACAGTTGTGCAAATTAATATTTTTGTGGAAACCATGAGGATTAACCGATAACAATAACAGCATTCATTTTAAATATAATTATTTTGTAACATTATAAATGTATTTACGTTTACTTTTGATCAATTTAATGTAACCTTAAGAAATAAAATTATTAATTTCTTTAAAGAAATCTTTCTGACTTTTGTATGCACTATAACAATGAGACAGAAAGGCATTTTTCCCCTTAGATTATTAATCTTAACTGTTACTAATTAATAATAAACCATTGCTGTTTTTCTGAGTTGCGTAAATCTCATTCCCTGTCATTAAATTTTATTATTTGTTATCTCCATTATACTTTAATCTCTAGATATCCTTATCAGCAGTGGCCTTTGAAAAGCTTAGCCGACACAGATGGACAATGCAAGTAGAAATAATGCTCAACAGAAGCTAACCAGATACATAATCATAACAGAAATGCAATGCTCAGCACATATACTGTATATAATGGGAAGTTGTCTAACTGTCATTCTGGGATTACATTTAAAGCTTCTACTCATATTATTCAGAACTCAGCTGGTTTCTGTCGTCACATCTCTTCACAGTATCCTCTTGCAGATAACTGAATTAAAGGAATCAGATTTACTTGTTTCTGCTTATGACATGAATTGAAATATTGGAGATAAATGTATAAAAGTTGTAAATAACCTGAAACATGCAAAAAAATAACCAGGTCAGTATCTTTAACGACATATCTTTAAATGGGTCATGACATTTTTTACTACTATTTTAATATGCTCATTGAGGTTCGACTTATACTGTTAATAATAATGATCATGTGATGTTTTGCACAAAAAAATAATGTCCATTTTTTTAGAGCTTGATTAAATAAACGCTGTGTTTGTGATTAAGATGTTTTAAGCTATGAAACTTGCAGGATGGTTCAATGGTACAAAGACCTCTAATATGTCAAAAGATCAAGGCAAGTTTGATTTCTCATGTCCTGACCCCTTTAAAATGAAGAAGTGCTAGAAAAGTAACAGAACTCACCAGGTCCGAGGAACTGGCAGCCGCGTGCCCGCACGGCGGCCCATAGGTTGGCGGAGAGCTGCTGTGGGTTCTGGTGCTGCAGGATCAGTTCGGTGACAGTGCGCTCTCCCAGAGACCTGCACGCCCGGACCGCCCGCATACGCCCCTCCTCCTCAACCAGCTGACAGTTCACAAGGGTCACCAGCTTCCTCTGCATGGGTCTGCTGAGTGTGCTCTGACTGAGGGTCACTACACCTGTGTGGGACAACAAAATGCATAGTTACATTTCTATGCATGATTCAAATATATATAGTATATGTGTTTATAGTTAAACATCTACTGCTACATTTTATATATATTAAACAATATATTCTATCAAATTTTATATTGTTGGTCGAAAGTCAAATTATCTTTGATGTAATTAAATAGCATTGTTGAGTAGATTACTAACAAATTTTAGTCAGTTATTGATTCCAAATGATATGACAAAAGATTGTAATAGCTAGTAATTTAATCTAGTTTACTTAATTTAGGTAATGTGGTCGTTTAGATTACTTTTGACCTAACTCGTTTATCACATTGATTTGAATAGGGTAATCTTGTACCATATTGACATAAAGATACAGAAAGAAAGAAAATATATTCCAATCTTTGTTATCAACAACATTAAATATTACACCTACATATGGGTTTCCCAGATTGGAGTTTGTGAAAACTTAAAGAAAAGCTAATTTTTTTGAAAAGCTAATAAAAGTCATTAAATCATAAAAGTTACAATTTAAAATCCATCATTTTAAAATAAAAACAAAAAAATTGTTTACATGCATGTCATGTAACCATTGATGACATCAGAGAACCATGAACTTCCTTTTATAATTATTTATAATTATTATTATTATTGGCTTAATTTTAACTAACTTATTCATTAAAATCAAAGGCTTGGGGAATCCCTGCATTGTACTGTTTTTTAAAACATTTTTTAAAAGTGAAATGAAATTTCTGTGAATCCAGTGTTTGACTGCTGTGTGGGTCTCAGTTTTCAGTGATAGGAGCATAATTTCCACAAACCTGTAAGAGCTTCTGAATGTATATAAGTATTAGACTTTCATAGAAAGGAAAATTAAAAGTATAATGAAGTAGAATCAATGAATTCTGAATAATTTACTGCCATTGTGAGAATAACATGTAATCAATAAAAGAGTAACTGTAATCCGATTACAATTATTTTAAAATGTAATGCAATCTAATAACAAGCACAGTAATGCCTTGAGATATGAGCGTCTTGACAAAAGAGTATTACGAGATACGAGCAAGCCTTCAAGCAAATTTTTGCTTTGAGATACGAGTAAATATTTGAGATACGAGCGGCTTACAGACGGCGACGCTTGTATTCGAGCACTCAGAACAACTCAAGCCGCATCATTTATGGGGTAATTGCATATGATCTCCACTAAAGACACCTTGGTTTTACAGCAGGAGGTTACCGGGAGCGACGAGTGATTCACGAGTATTAACCCAGCACGAGTTATGTGTGTTCAATAATAATAAATATGAGGTTCTGAGGATATCCGATACACAACACGGGAAGAAACACTACACTTCCGTATTGTGTTACTCGGCACATGCCGCTACTGTAACCACATTTTATTTTATATCACAGGACTCCTTATATACTATCATTTGTTTGAGTGTGTGTGTTTCTATAGCAATTAAAAACATGTTTTTCCATTGTTATTAGCACTAATAAGGTAGTTTTTTAAAGGGCAGGAATGAATTACATTTTTTTTCTGTTATTTCTTATGGGGAAAAATGATTTGAGATACGAGCAATTCAAGTTACGACCTCGTCCTGGAACGGATTATGCTTGTATCTCAAGGTATTACTGTACAGTGGTACCTCGAGATACGAAATTAATCCGTTCCGAGGCGGCCTTCATATAATGAGTTTTTCGTATCTTGGAACACATTTTACATGTAAAATGGCTAATCCGTTCCAATCCCTCCAAAAACACCCCATTAAATTTCATAATAAAGCTAAATTGACCTATAAACAATGAAATAACGTAAAATGTCGAAGCTTACCTTTCGAGTGAGGCTATCTCCGAAAGTGGCGGCAGAGGAGGAGGAGGACAAACGGCAGATAACGTACGTACACTTAACTTTACGAAAACACATAAAAAATGTAAAGTTTCGGGTGCGGAGTGGCTGAGCTAAAGCACGCCAGCACGTACGTATAGAAGATGCATGATGGGAGGGATGCTGTCCAATTAGAGAGAAGGATCTCATGGCTTGGCTAACATCAGGAACCAATGGGAGAGCAGGAGGATGGTGGCGAGTCTACTATAACTAAGATGGCGGCGTGCGGCGCGAGTTTCAAAATTGTTATGGGGCGAATCTTGGACTTTCAGAAACCTTTCGTATCTTGAAAACTTTTCGTATGTAGAGCAGTAAAAATTTTCATCTTTGCTTTCGTTACTTGGATTTTTCGGAAGTTGAGCCTTTCGTATCTTGAGGCACTACTGTGCTTCATTTTTGGAATCTGATTACGTAATCCAGATTACATGTAATCATTGCTACCCAGAAGTGCCATTCAGTTCCTTCTTCCCCACAGTTTATCTACTGCTAACGCTCTATATCCACTACTATTCTTACCTCCAGGAGTTGTTAAACATCCCGAGAGTGAAAGTCTCATGAGTCTTATGACTACTCCACACAGTAAATAGTGCAGGCTTGGCAGAGGAGCTTTGATATGAGCTTAAACCTTGGCAATGAGGAGTTTACGAGCTTTAGCCTTTGGTACAGTGAGGAGTAACTTTTATTGTTACTCTAATAAAACAGTCAGTTGAGTCCTAAAACAGACTGTTCCACTCACAGCAGCTTCAGTTTCCTGAAGCTTTATTGCTCGTGGAGACCAAGTGTTTTACTGGCCTACTAAGAGCCATTCTAGTGTTCAGTAATCAACAGTGGGACATTATTCAGTGAAGTATAATTAAGTGACACCAGCACCCGATATGTAAAGAATTTCTTTACTTCTTTTGTTTGAAATCATTTTCCTCCTTTAAATAAGAATTGCTAAACATTTGTGTAATACTGTAAATATAAATAAAATACATGCATGTTTTGACCTTTTGGATTTCACAGTTTTTTTTTTGTTTTTTTCCCACTGACGCAAATATCTCCAACCACAGAAAGATCAAGCACACTTACCCGCTGAACAACAGGAAACGTGCTATTCTAATCTGAGCTCGCTCAGCCACAAACCTAAACAATAATGTTGCACTCACAGGCGTTGTCCTTGCCGTCTGAGAGATGATCTACCTGTATCATTCTCTTCACGTTCTCACCTTTTCCTCCACTGATTGGTTTGAGATACAGCGCCAGCTCCTCCACACACATCCTGCACACTTCATAATGTCTTGTGTCTTCAGCACTGCCCACACTCAAAATCTCTCCCTCCGGAACCTGCCGGAAAAAAAAATTAATTGGCAGATATGAAGCCCCACCACCAGATTTCTACTGTGTTTCTATATCGTGATGTCACTGTTAAAAGGATCATTGGTGACCGCTGGTGAAAATGCATATTTAGGAAAACATATGTGCAGATTCACATAATATATACATATACATTATATAATATAATATTAAGGGCCAGTCACACAGCAAAAACGCATGATTCACGCACCAATTACACACAGATTTTCGTTTCTGCGCGGAGTGTGCGTCGTATGCGTCTTTCGTCGGTGGAACAAACGTGGACCATCAGTGATTGTAAGTGGATGTGCGTCAAAGGCGGTTTGTGCATGATTTTGAGTTTTGAACGGTTCAAAAATGTTCACATTTTCGTTATTCATGAGTCGGCGTGCGTAGTTTGTGCGTCGAGTATGCGTGAGTATCCGTCAGTGCTTATGCGTCGGAACTGGTTCGAAACCGCGCACATCCACTGACGCCCCACCTTCATATCACGCATGAACCGCGCACGTATCATGTTCATTCCACTGACAATGTGGATTCTGAAAGTGCTTGTTCGTGGAACGTTCGCGAAGTGTGCGTGTTTGGACGCGCTCCGTCAGTGATTCATGCGTCGGGTGTGCGTCGAATGTTCATGGAATACTTTCGTCAATTTCTCGACGCACAAACCCAATCTGTGCGTGATTTGTGAGTGATTCGTGCGTGATTGGCTGTGTGACTGGCCCTTAAGTTTTGTATTTAAATAACATAAAAAGTATGAATATAGAGACTATATATACACACACATACTGTATAAATATATAACATGGAAGCATTGCTGTATCCACAACTACGTAAAACGTCAAGCACAATCAAGACACTCACTGGATAACTTGATAAAAACTCAAAAGCAATCCTATTAATCTCCCAGCATGCCCCACTCACCGGCGCCCCCACCAGCTGCAGGAGGGCACAGTTGACAGGCAGCACATCAATGTCAGTGCTAATGGCCGTTTGGTCAAAAGGACAGGCCTTGCGGTGCAGTTTGTGCAGGCAGGTCTTGCAGACGGTGTGCGAGCAGCCCAGGCTGATGGGCTTGTGGCTACAGGCGTCAAACTCATTGTAGCAGATGGGGCAGGATAGAAACTCAGTCCACTGAGCTGCCTGCACCGGCATCCTGTGACCTCCAGGTGGAACAATCACGCTCGGGGAGATCACATGCCGCCACGCCCCAGCACCTTAAACACACCTGAGGAGAGAAGAAGACATCGGGTCTCATGCGGCGTCCGTTACATGTCGTCATTACCAAAATTTTGCGATGACAGCTCTGTACTTTGAAACAGGGAATCATGCGTTTTTATGGTAACACTATCAACGGCTAAATAAATCTGCAGCAGTCAGGTAGTCATTCCCGGTTTATAATTTCCCAGTACAATTCCCACAAGTTACCTTCTATTACGATCATGAACCCTGTCACTCCCCGGTCTGGCTCCAGAGGGAGCTCTCACACTTATACTGACCCACACACACTACATTTCCCATAATGCTGTGCAGTGGACTGATTATTGCACCAGCTGTACTGAATTACATGAACTATAAAGCACTCACTCACAAAAACTGTCAGCGTGAAGTCTTGTTTGCCCAGTGCACAATTCCGAGCGGTTTTCATAGTCATGTCTGTTTTTCTGCCTGTTCCAATATGTTGCCTGTATCTCGACCACGACCTTGCCTGTTCCTTGTATTGCTGTTTTTTCCTGTTTTGACTACCCTGTGTTTCAATAAAGTCGCATTTGGATCAACCCTGGTCTCCACTTCGTTACACCTTCCTTCACTAATCATGCATTCACATGCATTTATGTACTAGTTTTCTTAAATGAATTTGTGGGAAGAGAATACACAAAAATCACAATTTCTGGGTGGCCTTAAAATTGTGTTTTGTTTAAAGTTTTATACATGGATAGTTCATCTTCATACTCCAGATTTCATTATACACTGTCCAGTAGAGCCGCACAATTTTCAATAAATTGAGAATCACGATTTTTCAGTTTCAAATAGAGATCACGATTCTCCCATGATTCTGACCAGACATCTAAATAAAATTACATATAAATTACTCTATTTAAAATTTTTAAAACATTTGTATGATTTTTTTAAATCGTTTGAATTAATGATTCAATGACTCACTCATTAACTTGATTCATTCATTGAACAAATCTTTTGACTGAATGATTCAATATCATACATTTTAACTCGTCTCCACTACTGGTGTAACAATGTAATGATACAATCGTTATTTGAAGCGCCATGTTACTTTCAACTGGCAATTTGCTCTATTTTGATCGCTACTGTAGACAACAGTGTTTATATTTGTTAATAACTATTCTGTGATAATATGAATATTTGCAACACAAACATAATGATGTGGTTAAAAAATACCACAGTGATACTGTACAGTAAAAGAGTAAGCAAGGGCGCATTATAGTACAATCTGAGTTTGTATGAAAGGTGTGTATTGTGTGGTTTTTGAGGAAGACATGCTTGGCATTGCATGTTGATCTTACTGTGCATGCTCTCGGACACAAGTGCACCTTTTTTGAAACAGCTTGACAAAATTAACTTTCTGGAAGTTTGATTCCACTGGTAAACATTACAATTAAGTAATAGGAGAATGTGGCTCTGAGGTTCATCTGTTCAGACGCAAGTACAAACATGAACACACTGGAGAGACGCTTTATTGTAGAAATGTAAGATGTAATTCTAATGGACAGTGAAATTACACTGTTGTTCTATGTTTGATTAAAGTTTTTGCTTTCAAGCAGTCTATTGAATGAAATGTTATTTAAATAAATGTAATGTGACTAGACTGACGTAGCGAAGTCCAGAGCTGGTGCAAACATCCACATATGATCAGATGCTTTCTGAACTGCTGTTTACTCACTGCTGTCATTTTTGTTGTGTTTATTTATTGAGAGTAAAGCTTGGCACACATATTTACAGTATAGCGCTAACAGTATACCATTTCAAACTTCTTTTTACACCAAAATAAGAACTAAAATTTAATTCATTGTGAGTATATCAGGTCTTCAGACATTTGCAGAGAGGCACAAGGACTTAAAAGTTGCGCAGTTGACTCCACCTTCATGTGCATATGTCTTGAAAGTTAAGTGGAAAGTCTCATACACCAATAAATATGAAATTAATTGGTGTATGAGACCCATTGTACATCAGAAGATTCATTAACATTAGACAGATTCAAACGGTAACTCCTAAATCTTTTGGCTAGTTTAAAGAACCAATTTTTACTCATAAGACTCATTTCATTTGACATATCAGTCACAGACTACAAGCCAGAGCCCACAGTGGACAAGGAGCTTATGCCCGCCATGGAGTCAATGCCCGCAGACACATCCGCCCCAGAGCCTGAGCCTCAAAGTGACTCTGACCAGGTGTGTGAGCAGGCAACATCTGTGACCGAGAGGACCCCGTCACTCCACCTTGATCCATTGACCTGTCAGCTCCACCGTGGCTCTTACCTCCATTGCCTCCACCAGAGACTGTCGTCCATACGGCTCCCTCATCCCTCGGCTCTACCTTGGTCAGCCGTCAGCCAACCTGTACCATGGAATTTCAAACCATCTGTTACACTTCGTCTCTCCACCCCTACAGTGGGCTCCACGTTCCCTCCGGGTATGCCTTGGTCTTTGGTCGCACTGGCTCCGCCTCAGTACTCAGGCACTCTGGCTCCGCCTCAGACGCTCGTCACTGCGGCCCTTCCTCGGCCTCCTGGACCATCTGTGTTAACCGTCCCCATCTTCTCTCCATTTGCACCCTGGGCTCCACTTCCTACGGCTCCTGGGCTCCGTTAGTTGTTCCCCAGGTGTCGTCAGCCACAGCTCCACCATGGCTCTTCTATCCGCCAGTTTGACTGAGGGCTAAGGTCCTGGCTGTGCTCTGGGCAACCACCTGGCTACTCCTCCTATCCTCATTTCCCCGGCTCCTCCCAACATCAACACCACCCTGGTTCCTTCCACCAGTCCCTCATCTGCCTCCTGAACCACCTCTCTAGTTCCTTCCACCGAGGCAATGTTTTTTTCTACAGGACCTCATCTGCCACCAGAATCATTTTACAGCACAAGGACAGAAGGGGACGTTCTGTTACAGTTATGATCAGTTGTGGTTTTGTTTCTATCAGTCTGTTAAGTAACCTGTTTTCTTGCATTCCTATGTTCTCCTTTCAACACCACTAATCCATAAATGTTCATTTGTTCATCACAGCTGTTTATCATTTAGTTCATCGCCATGTGTACATAAGTTCCTCACCTTCACTCATACTCGGTCCGTTATTATTTGTGCATGGTACACTGTTTCGAGTTGTTGGCTTATGTTTAATAAAAACTGTTGTTATTTATACCTTGTTCTTCATCACTACACATAAACCATAACACACATTGGTTGCACTGTTTGCTTTTGCATGAGATTTTTTTGTTTTTACTTATGCCAGTAAGCAACCGCTCAAAACATCCTAGCAACCACCCAGAATCCCCTAGCAACTGCATAGCAACCACCCAGAACACCACAGCAACCACTCAGCAACACCCTAGCATGTAGAAATTATCTTTTGCTCTCACTTCCCCATTCTCTGATGTAATTTCTTATTGCCATCATCTTTCAGCTCCAGGAATAAACTGTCTTGCACTCAGATTCATTCATGTTCTTCACCTCTCCATTCACTCAAGCATCCCTCACTCTTTCTCTAGAGCTCTCTATTTGTTTCTGAACTCCTCTCAGCCTGTTTGCTGCTCTTCAGGGACTTCCTGCAGGACAGAAGGTGGAGCAGATAAGAATGATTCACAAACAGCCAACAACTGTACAGTTCGCTGATTGAAACCCCACATTAAACACATTTCACAAACATCAGGGAGAGAAGCAGAAAAGGGACAGTCGAAAATGGATTTTATCTTTACCAGCTGTAAAATTACAGAGGTAAAAGAAATCATTCATGTTCCTACTTGGACAAGACACCCCAGCTAACAGGGAATGCTCCCATAACTTTCACTAATGTTTTTTAAAGGTTGTGTAAATGTTAGGACACAACAGTCCTAAAACAATGTTTATTTAGCAATCTTATAACACTATTAATATTTGATATACGTTCTTCATAATGCAGAGAGACTAAAGGAAATGTTCTTAGAACAATGTTCTCCAAAAGTCATTATGATATTATTAATATTTGCAGAATATCCTTGTATTGTTAGCAGGAAACATTGAGACAGTATTGTTCATGGAACATCTGTATGATGTTATTTGTTTATGATTAATGTTCTGATCTTGGAAGAACACATTTTTTTGACCATTATTCTCAGAAAGTCCATTAATCATTAGAAGGATTAGCCAACAGGGAAGGTTCTCAGAACTACGTATGTTCACTAATGTTCTTCAACAATAACAAGAGAACATTCTTCTAACGTTTTCAAAATGATCAAGAAGTTCTTGGTACATTAAAAAACATTCTATATCATAGGTGTCAAACTCAAGGCCCGCGGGCCACATCCGGCCCGGCGTGTAATTATGTCCGGCCCGCGAGAGCATTTTATTAATGGCCCGCGAGATGTCCCGCGCTCCAGCTGACCCGCCGAACACTTCCTGTATTAAACAGGAAGTGGCTAATGATGCTTCGCGCTCGCATCGCGCGATTGTTATTGTCAATTATCCATAACTGTTCAGGCTCGGTACACAGTGCTTGTGCGCGAAATGCAAGTGTTGATCATCAGACGAGAAGAGCCCGCCCTCATGGCAGCGCGTCTTCTTGCATGATTGACAGGTCAGACAGCATATCAGCGCCAGCTGTCAGAGTGATCGTACAAACGCCAGAAAGAAAATACAGAGAAAAAAAAAAAAAACCATTACGTCCTTAGAGACGTAACAAATATATTGAAATATTATTACGTGTAAAAAAAAATTGTGATATAGTTTGTAAAATCTGCTATAACCCATGGGTTATATGCGGTATAATACGGTATATGTTTACTGACATACTGCCGGTATACCCGTGTGTCTCATTTGCGGAGCTAATGTGGCAGTAATTAAATAATTTAATAAGACGGCACTATAAGACAAATGACATAAGAGCAAATTCAACTGAATGATTTGATTTGTTATTGCTGAAAAGCAAAAATTGTATTTAGATTTCCAGGTTTTGTTATGCAGCATGTCCATATTTTGAATTTGTATAATTTTGACAGGATATATTTTTATGGAGAGCAAAATCTTTTATATATAAATCTTTTTAAGTTTTATATAAAATGACATGAGTAAAGAAATTTGAATGTTTGTTCTTTTAACTTTTACTTTACTTACTTGTTTACTTTATTTCTAACTTGTATAATTTAGACAGGATATATTTTAATTTTTTAAAGTATTTTTTAAATATTTTTATATTTTTAAGTTATTTAAGGTATAAGTTGATTTATTCCAGAATAATATTTCTGTCTGTTTTTATTCACATATAATTAAAAAAAGGTAAGTTTTAAAAGTTTAGTTTTAGTGTTTTCAATAAATGTTTATCCTGTTCGGCCCGCGACCTAATTTTTTTGGGGGATTTTGGCCCCCTGTGCAATTGAGTTTGACACCCCTGTTCTATATCATTTGCATAACTAAATGGGAATGTCAGTTAATGGGTCTTAGAGTATATTTTTGTTGGCTGGGACAGAGCTTCAGCTGTCACGTAACTGCTGTTCTAGCACCTGCTGGACAAACCCCTCGGTTGATGTCTGTTCCTCCAGGAAAAGCTTTGGTGACACTCCATACCCTATCAGGACTACAAAATTATGCAAGGGCCCCCACTGCTGTTGAGGATCAATCATCTGTCAGGGACAGACTCATGCCTGTGGCCATGTGGGCACTCCTCTCTTTTCTACATTTTATTCATCACGCTCTTAAACGTACAAGAAAAACAACAGCCATGGTTAATCTAAAAGCATGCAGAAATCAGTGTAGAAGATCTGAACTGATAAACAAAAGGAAATAATATCATTTAAAGGTGAATGGGCAAAGACGAGAAACTTAAGTTTGTCAATTGAATCATTAAACACAAAGAAATATATGATAGAACATATTGCATTACTTTAAACACTATTCTAAACTATTTCTAATGCGACATTAGAAAAGAAATAAGATGAATAAATTAGCACACGAGAATAGTAAGTTGCACAAACATAGTTGCATTAAAAGTAGTGAATTCACTTACGCACCGCGCGCGTGAAACATCCACAGCGAGGCTTGAATCTGCTCGCGCGACTCATGTTTCCACGCGGTCGCTGGATTTAATGTCGCGCGTGTGACAAAACGCGTCCGTGGGGGTCCGAATATAGTTGCGTTGGTGGGTTTCGGGGCTTGATTCGTGATTCATGGTCACGGGGAGCATCAGCGTGAGGGGATTGTGCGGTTGAGGGGATTTACACGCCCACTCAGTGACCCGAATCACGCGAGGGAACATCGGCGACAGTGCGTTACCCTCAGAGCCCAATTCAGCACTACTCTATTAATGCAAGCATAGCTTTATTCACCTGATTCACTAAATACTTACATAGCCTATCAATCATTTGGCATAGTAAATGACGTTTACTATGCAGCAGTGACGTTAAAATGTATTTTAAAATAATACCAGCTCAAATGGGTTGGTTTGAACTGAGCACGTCGTGTGTGGGAACAAGTAGCGACCAAAAAAAATCAGTTCAAGCTCATAAACAGGAAATAACTTCACTGTCTTGTGACCGTGTGACGCGGGACTGAAGAAACCAGACAATCTGAACTCAAACAGGAAAACGTCTGCAACTATTTGAAAGTCATTTACTATTGTACTGTAAAATATTTTATTCATCTATATGCTTGTGCTAAACTGCACTGCTCAACACCTGAATATTTTACCGATCTGTATAGAAAAGTGATCATATTTAGAGCTATTCCAACCCTCTGATTTAACCCACATCACCCTGATAGACAGACAACAGCCCAGGATAAACCATAAAATCATCACTTCCTTCAACTTGCACCTGGCGCCTCAGTGTTCAAGTCCTTTGACGGATGGTCCCTTCTGTTTCATGGAAAGCACTTTCTCCAATATATTGACAAGCCTAGAACCCAAACCCAGGAATGCTGAGGGGTAATGGGCACACAAGTGTATCTTTAGGTCACCGTGACCTCAAGGGCGCTCACCTCTGACCCTCACCTCAGTGCCTGAATTGGGCAGGCACTTTTATCCAAAGCAACTTGCATTGCATTCAAGAAACACATTGACAATCTAATCAGTTCTTGCTTTCCCTAGGAACTGAACCCACGACCTAAGCGTTGCAAGCGCCACTCTCTACTGTTTGAGCTACAGGAAAGAGTCTTCCACACACACATAAACACACAGTCATGCCCCGCCACAGACACACACTTAAAAGGAAAAGCAAAAGAAAATGTGCACTCCTTACTAGTTAAATTGCAATGGCAAAACAAAGAGATGAATCAGTGAGTTTTCCATCGCTATTATTGTTGTATAAATCATTTATAACTACTGTTGTCTTTCCACGTGGCCTCCTTCTGAAATATAGCATTTAATTTGTATTTCATACTGGCTGTTTGGTTACGCCATCACTTTAAAAATGTTTTGTCAGGTAACCTAAAATGTGCTTTACATGGTTACGGCTATAATTAAATCAACTAGTTGCATTCAAGTGAATGAATAATATGGTTTAATAATCTCTTAAGGTCACGAGAGTGCATTTTCACCCTTACAGTGCATAATGAAACCGAAACTATTACATTTATTGCCTATTATCTGAAAAGTGCGTTTGTATAATGTGCTTATAACGTAAAGAAAGGCAAGCACCGTTGTCGGTTGAAATGTAAAATGTATTATAAAGCATGATCTGATCTGATCCGATTCGGATCGAATGAAAGAAACGTGGAAGAATCAATTGTTCTTAAGACGCGGAAGTGTTTTTGAGCGCGAATTGAGCTTGTGCAACTTCACTCACATCTGTGCGCTTATAAACTCATGCTAGAAATAGATCGACTTTATCCGACAGACTGGGTTCACAAAACCATCATGAAAATGAACGGTCGTTTATTATTATCCTCCACCATGCATTCTATAAATAAAGGCACGGGATTAAATCTAATATGATATGCAATGCAAGAGGCATCGGAGAAACTTCTGGCGCGCATCAACAAACTTAAAACGAGCCGTGCTGTTGCTCGTGCATCACTATTTGTTTTCTTAGGCAAAACTTTGACGGTCGTTTATTACAGGGAATGATGTTGCGTGATGGTTTCGCGCGCGCCGCACCTCAATGAGCGCACTTACCGTCGGCGATACATAGTATCATCATAACCGGACACAGTTTATCTGCACTTCGCCATCAAGACGGGATTCTTCTTCATCGCATGCAATTATTCCCAGCTGATATTTTTGGCGTCCTTTTATTCCGTCCAGACATCACACAAAATAACGCATGTCATTTCCAGAGATTTGGGAGCGCATTCCCTGACAGCGCGACATGTTCGGCAGGAGCAGGTACACTCCCATGACCGAACACTACTATGACCAAGAGCTGCTCTTTCATATTAAACAGCCGCGCCTCTGCCATTGGATGGCGACGTCATGACGTCTGCGTTGTCTGATTTAATATTCATGAGCCAAGCCCTCGCTTAAGTGATGAGGGGAAGCATTTCCTGATTCAATTATTAGTGAGATATTACGTTCGTCATTTCTTTCTCGCAATGAATTATCCAATATTACTGAAATTGGCAAGCTTGCATAAAGAGAGACTTGAGGCAGTGAGACTGAAATCAGTGTCGTTATGGCAATATGGCAAAAGCGTGGCTGAAAATAATTTTGTTGTAATCGGCATTAGCCTATTTTAAATAAATTATTACTCAGTGAACACAGAACGTTCCTCTAACGTTCCCATATAGTTCCCGTTTGGTTATTTTTTGGGGGAAACAAATACGGCAAATGATGGTAAATATTCTCTATTGGTTGTTTTTGTAACTTACAGAGAACGTAAAGAAAAGAAAACTTTCCTGGCTAACCTACAGTGAATGTTCAAATGTGTGTTCTGGGAACCAAAAATTGTTAACAGAAAAGAACGAATATTCTCAATAAAGAATATTTTCTTTAGCATGGATTGAGTCTGATGTAATAGTCGCAGTTTCCTTTTTTCTCTCCTCAAAGGAAAAACAAGAATCACTAATGGAATCAGAATCCTTCCGATTCCCAGCTTGACTCTCTAAAGTTACCAAGCAACCCTCTCATTACCTAATTAATATTCATTAGCCAAGCCTTCGCCATAGTGGGATCCGCAACTCCAGCGCTCCGTCGAGCTAGAGACTGAGAGTCGATATCACTCCGCCGCAGATGCTCGCGTCCTCCATTCAGTTGCGGATGTGCTTGTTTAAACTTAAAACGACTCGGTCAGGTCCTGAAACTGTGCTGCTTTTTAACAGGATGTGCCATTGGATGTTGTTGTTGATTAATGTGCAAGGAACTATTTTCCTGTAGGGGGCAAGGATAAAGATGTAAAGGGGCAAAGCCGGAACAAGCCGCTTTTCGAGGCGTAGGCTGCATGTATTTTAAAGAGACAGAAATGCTTTAGTTGAACGTCAGGAGAGCATATAAAAATGTTTGTTCATGCATCTTTTATGTCTCTTGGTGAAATAAGAAATGCAATGAGAACTAGATATAGTAAACGCGAAAATATTATTCAAATCGACCATAAAGGTGAATTTGCCTCCATTAGACAAAGAGCATCTCATGGGAAGCTACTGGATGCTCTTCCATGACTTTTGCCCATGAAAGCATCCTTTGACTCTTTTGCGAGCGTAATGCCCAGTCCTTTGCACACTGATGTGTTTCATGAGTGTGAGTTCAAGCGCACACCTTCTGCAAGAGTTCACAGAGAAGGCAAAGAGATCTCATTTATACAAAATGGCATGTTTATGCAGAAACGATATAGATGCAATAGTACACAATACTGGTAATGTCTGCTATTGTACACCTCACCAGTCTTGTAGGCTACAATATGTGATGCAAATGTATGTTATAAATTGTATTTTATAAAACGCTAGCAAAAGTAAACCCTGTAAAAAAGTAAACTAAACCTACTCGTGTTTTGTATTATTATTCTAGTTAAAGGGGGGGAAACAGTTTTTTGCATTTACAGTCACAGTTCTCTCGTCAGACTGTCACCATGTTAACGCATTTACCCCCATTCACTCACTTTTCATTTGTTTAACAGAAAAGCCCAAGTAAAAGGACTTTGGCGACATCGTCTGCCCAGTAAAATACACTACAGTCATATTCCACACATTTAAAGAGGCAGTTCAACCGAAATTAAAATGTACCGTAGTCATTGCTTACTCACTTTCAAGTCCTTCTAAACATCTAACAATTTTTTATTCATATTTCTAATGAATTGGGTCATTCTCAGTAATACAAATAAATAAAAAAAAATCCTTACTTTCACCTTCTTTTTAGTCCCACTGTTCTCCAGGTTTATAATACTCAAGCAATATTGGAAACTTTGTATTGTGACACTCTTGTGAACTTTTGCATCTTCAGGATGAATCGCTTTCTGTTTTCCTCAAGTTGTAAGTTGCTTTGGATAAAAGCGTCTGCTAAATAAATAAATGAAAATATATTTTAGTGCCCCAGAATTTTTAAAGTGATGTTTCTCCAAAATGAAATGTCACAAGCTTTTCACAATGTCAATTAAAAAATATTTTAATATTTTAATATTTTTGTATCGTAAAATAATGTCTTGTTTCTAGCATACACTAAGCATTTTGTCAGGCACTTTACTGAATTTGTACTTAGAAAATATTTAACAAAACATACACATTGTCAATAATTGTTCACAATATTGTATTTTAGTGTTATTTTCTAAAAGAAAAAGAAAAAAAGTAAGAGTAAAAATACACATTCAACATATTTTAAATATATAAAAAAACAGACTATAAAGTTATGTCCCTCAGTCTGACCTCAACTCCGTCCCACTAACCGCTCTCCACCTGTCATAATCTAGTCTCCACCCATATGTGACATCATTTACCAGAGATGACATCATTCAGGTCTCTCTAGCAGTGATGCAGAAGGTAGTTTGCAGTTTCATACTTTGTTCTCATATTTTTGAGGCGTATTATAGTCAGAGAGGGCACGGTCAAGCTTAATAACTCAAAGCCATCGCATAAAATTAAGATGGAAAATTATTATTAATCCATATATGACATATATGAAACTGTTATGAGAGTCACATGAGGAGTAAGTAGATTTTAGTTTTATAGCAAGTTTTGTGTAAAAAATATACATAATAAAGTATATATTTATAAACCAATTCCAATTGGTCCGTTACAGGGTTGAAAATAAAAGGTGCTTAAATCTTTAAAAAAAACTTTACATAATGAAAGGTATACCTGAGGTGCCTGAGGTGGGAATTATGATTTGTTGAAAGTTTAATGTGTGTGGGGTATTTAGAAAATTAATTCTATGTTGTAGGGGATTTACAGTTAAGACCCGAGGAACAGATATGTTGAATGAAGAGCAGGAGTCAGAAGTGCAGTCAATAGAAGACATTTTAGTGAAGTTTAGTTTGCAGTTTCATCATCAGAAGCTTCAGGTCTCACAAGGAGTTCGTAGGCCGCCCCACATACAATAACATTGTTACAGCAGTTACACTCTAACAGAGGGTGCTAACTACATCAATGATGATGGTAAAATTATTCTGATTGGCTAAGAAAGAAAAAAGAAAGATAAACAAAACTAGTAATTTTCTACAGAAGAGCAGACAGTCTGAAGCATATCTCTGTTTATCACATGGTTGACGGGTTCGTGACGTGGCTTGTCGAGAACAACAAGTCATTCCGTCTCCTTATGGTGCCAGTTAATGACCGCACAAATACAGACCATATTAACGCACACACAGATACACACACACACGCACACGCACACACACACACACGCACACACACAGATACACAACTTCTCCAAGGCTGAACTCGACTCAGGCTCCAACAATCAACCCAAAACATCTGTTGAGAAGTGCAGACAATATTCATCCTTACTCTATGGAAAAATACAGAAAAGTAAAGAAAGGCTTTAAGTAATAATTGTGTAAGAAAAAGAAAAGAAATATATATATACAAATAAAAAATATATACAATATATACAAGCGGCAATGGATTTCTGAATTGTCCCTTCCAATGTAGTTTAAAATGCATTAAAATGCAATGTATTACAAATCCCAGAAATGACAATAATAATACTGTCAGAAAGTTTGAGAGACGTTGTATTACTTAATACTTAATTATTATAACTTCAAGTTTAAGTTGTATAAACACAAATTAAGCTGTATAAACACAAGAGGGCGCTCGTCGACTATGGTGACCCTGAAATCTTTTTTCCTTTTTTAAGTAGTCCTTCAAGCCAGTGCCATGTCAGTTTACTATGGTTCACTAGTGCACTTTAAAGTGTTAACCAAGCTTCTGACCTCTCCAGTCCTGAAGAGTGTTTGATGGGATGATGATCTTCACTCAGCGACAGTCGTTTGATGTAGTTTCCGCTTCCCAGTCACTAAAAGCATATCTGGCAGTGGGACATCCAGCTTCAGATTAACTTTATCTTTAACCTTCATCCTATAACCTTCAGATTCAAAAACCTAAGAAATCATCCAGGTTTTTCTATATATAACTCACTCACCCTTAGATAAAAGAAGTACACTTTAAGTTCATTTTATTGAGTATACATACTTAAGTAAAGCATGTTTTAACTAAACTTTATGTAGTGAGTTTACTAATATCAATGTACTAGGAGTATACTTGTATTTCGATACTATTTGGGATTAATTTGTGTAAAAAAATTATACTTTAAGCGTAACAGTAGGAAACTTTGAGTACACACCTGTACGTTTTTCATTTATACTTCAACTATACTACAAGTGAACTTACTATACCGATAGTCCATCGGTACATTCCCAAAGCTTCACAGTCATTCCCTCTTTCAACCGTTAATTCAGTAACATTAGGCAGTTGTGAACTTAAGTGCTGTTTAATGTTTTATGATTGCGTTATTTTACATTTTTATAATCAATCTTCTATCAACAGACCTTTCTTTCCGCAAAAATCAGTTGCACATCATACTTGTTAGACCCAAGTATGAGTACTTAAGTGTAATTTTAAGTATATTTCTGAGAAGTACATTAAAAGTAGACTGAAACTCTACTTTTACTTATTTTTAGTTTGAAAGAAGAATACTAATAACACACTTTTTTTCTTTTTCATAAGGGCACCCATTCCATATAATGATTATTTCCACATTTTACGTTAAGATAAAAATCTAAGAATTTGTCTAAAAGAACATTACATTGTTGCACTGAACATTCACCATTAATCTGGACATTCAGGGCTCGTTTCAGTGTAAGATTTGAAATTTAATCGGTGAGTAAAAAGATTTAGTTGGTGACCACGACCACTTTCCAAACCTACTTTTCACCCAGTATACGATTTCCTTGACAATGTGTCATTATTAGCTAAACAGAGGCATTCACAGCTGGACAAGAGATAATTATAGAGCTCCTGAAATCCGTTTAAGGATAGAATGTCACTGGAACGCTAATGACACACATCTACTGCGTTTAAAGACAATCATTATGAGGTGAGGAAGTGAGAGTTACCTACAACCTGATTGGACATACAGCACAATGTTGCTTTTGTTGTCTTGTCTAGTTTGAAGCATTTGCAATGACATCTTATATTAGGTAAATCATTAGAACGGATATCTCTAATGGATTGCTAAGAAATCTTTCCCTTTAAAAACTCCATGGTGAAGAGTTGCTGAGTCTAAAGACTAGTTCCTACCTTTGTGTGATTATGTGAGGGCCCCTGGTTTTCTTGATTGCTGTGAAGTTTTTAAGGTGGGAATTTAAGGTGTGGAAAATTACTAGTTTTGTTTATCTTTCTTTCTTTCTTAGCCAATCAGAATCATTTAACCGTAGTTAGTACCCTCTGTTAGAGTGTAATTGCAAGAGAAGTCAATGAAGAAAAAAATGGATCAAGAAAATCTATTTTAACATAAAACAATCTTACGTACTTCATCTTTGAGGTTATGCCTACTGTATTAAAAACAAAAGTTGCTATACATTAATCAAGCATGTAAACTCTTACTTGTGAGCAATTATGCTATTAAATGATAATATGTGAATCTCCTGAAGTTGCTAATGTTGTTGTGGTTACTAAAAAGGCTAACATTTAATTTTACTCAAAAATCTAAAAATACTTGCCTAAATTAACTAATAGCTTTCCTGTAGCTCAAACAGTAGAGAGTGGCGCTTGCAACGCCAAGTTCATGTGTTCGATTCCCAGGGAAAACCAAGAACTGATTAGAATGTCAATGTGTTTCTTGAATGCAATGTAAGTCGCTTTGGATAAAAGCATCTACCAAATGCATAAATGTAAAATGTAAATGAAAGGGAAACTGTGGCTAGAAAGTCACATACTGTCTAGTAGGTAATTAATTTATAAACAAACGCACTTTGTGACTGATAAAATATTAATGCTGAATTTGGACCAGCATATTAGCACACTAATTATTGTTACTATTTCCATCATATCTTTCTATAGCAGGAATATTAAGAGTACAGTATATGTATAGTATGAATGAAACCATACTACATCTGTCATGTTGTTATTGTCACGTGACCTAAAAGTCTCAGATGTTGCTTGAATGGCATTCACAGATCCTCTCCTGTGGCCTCATGGGATAGTTTTTATGAATACTGTAAATTCAGGAATGCTACTCTTGTCACACCCTGTTTTTCAAATAATGTGTGTATGAATATTCATACACATAGTACTTTTGGCATTCATCTTGTTTATAATGAGACACCTACACAATTTTGGGGTTATCGCTGTACAATTTTAAACTGGCTGATAATGTTGAGGATTTACTTCATTAAATGTGGCTATCATAACCAAACCGTGTACTTCACCTATGCTTTGAAATGCTGAGGTAGCTTTTGGAACAGAGTTACAGAGTGGACCTACAATTTTCAGAAAAACATAAAATAATGGTTTATCCTGCACATCTGTCTAGACTGTGCTTATGTAAGTCTGTCATCATAGCATAAGCCTGTGCTAATCTTAGTGGTGGAGCTAACAACTCCAGTGGCTTTTAAAGGTTTAAAAAGCTCTTTAGCAACAATAATTTGCGGGGTTTGTGTATTATAGTCCTTATTCTGTGTGCTGTTTTGACCGGGCAGTATTAGTAGATCTGGGGTATTTCCCTCATAAAGTTCAGCATTTTCTATTAGCAAACCATAATAATCTTGACAAACACTGTTATTGTCTCATTTCAGGGCTGGAGGAGAGTTAATTATTACAGTACATCTCACCGGTACATGCTTCGGTGAGTGATTTTATTTAACGTGTATTAATTATGTTTGCTTCACTGGTTAGCCGGCATCATTTAGCTGTGATCTTTCATATGTTTTTAATTAGTTGTGCTAAATGTCTCCCTCCCTCTTGCATATCATATTAAAAAAAGAGTCATGGCACATATTGGCAGAAGCTCATACAAGTGCATTATAATAAACAAGTTGACTTTAGAAACAGTGGTGTTTAGCATTATTATGGGACTGCCAACTTTTGAGTTTAGCTTGGAGTGAGAATTATGGATGGGGGGGGGGGGTTGAACCTTGCATCACTACAAATGTATTGAGATAGTGTCACGGAACAGGTATGGAGGAAAAGGGGATTTATTTAGAATAGAAATAAACTAAAAAACATAAACCAAAACTGCCCTCGAGGGGGAAAACATTACATACAAGAAACCTGAACATAACCAAAAACACAAACAAACCGGATAGAACGGGGAGAATAGATCCAGGGAACAGTCAACATGGGCACACAAAGGATAAGGAAAGACAACGACGCCACACAGGATAGCAAACATGAAAAGATTAAATAGGCACAGGAGGAAGGGTAACGAGCCGAGAACAGCGGAGAACGATCAAGGGAAACAAGGTGACAAGGTGGGCGGGGCAAACGCTAACAGGACATGAACATGCAGCCAATGCAGGCGCGCATCGCCTCGTGTTCACATGAAGTGACGAGACAGTGAAACATGGACGATGGAAAGCACACAAACAGGAGAGCGCACAACAGAAGCCCCACGCTCTCACACAGGCCCACAAAGGGGTAGTGTCAGAGCTCTGTCAACCAAAACACTAGAAGCCCAAATGGAAGAGACAGAACCCTGACAGATAGTCAAAACATTTGATAACTAAACAGACTTTCATTAAGTTTCAATGTTTCAATGTTTACATGGTAGAATGACCGATAGGCTACGGTTTTTATTAGTGCCACAAATTTTGCATTGGCAGACGCTTTTGTTCAAAGTGACTTGCATTGCACTCAAGATACACATTGACATTCTAATCAGTTCTTGCTTTCCAGGGATTTCAAATCATAAGCCAATATGGATTAATTTGGATGAATATCTGCATTTTATTCATTTAGCATAATAAATGTAATGTAAATATCTGTATCGTTCAACATACGTTCTAATTTTCATTCATCTTTATTTACTATTAACTAGTAAAGAGGAAGAGATGATCAATTCACAGGCCCTTGAAATGAGGCACTACAGCAATTTGTCTTGATTTCAGAGCGTCATAACAGAATTTATTGTTTGAATTTCATAATAAAAAATTGACAGAATTTGAAAGTTGAGACTTTGTTTTAAAAGTAACCTCTCTCTGTCTTGACAGTCGGTGTCAGTGCACTTATCCTCTTTGCTTCGTGAGAAAATGGATGGATGGTGTGTGAACAGTGTGAGTTGCGTGAGTTTCAGGCCTGTTATTACTGTTATTACTGGTGAAGGTCAGACTTTAGTACCGAAACTAAACAGACAGTGTTTTAGTACAAAGGCACAATGTTTAGGAAACAGACAGTCTTCAAACTCTCCCAACCCAATATCATGAGAAAACATATGCATTTGATGAGAGGATTTTGTATGAATTGAGTGCTGAAAGCACACATGGAGATTATGTGAATTTGTCTATATAAAACAAATATGTTGGGATATTTAAGTTATAAGTTCATTTTTTCTGATTCCTTGGATTATGAAGAGACACCCTGTGGTTTTATCATCTGCCTGTATAATTCCTCTTACTGTCACAGTCCTGTCGCGTCTGTCACATCCGGGTTCCTCTGTGTCTTCCAGATCCTTCCCCCTCCTGTCTTGTTAGTTAATTACCCTGTCAGCTGATTCCCATTTCCTCATGTACTTAAACCCCCATGTTCTCCCTTGTCCTTGTCGGTAATTGTCAGTGTTAACCTGGTGTCTTGTGGTGTGGATGCTCTCTCTGTGTTCTAGCTCTGAGTATGCACCATCGAGTGCCGTTTATGTTCCGTTATTCAAAGTGTTTCTGTTTACGTTTTCTGAATAAAGAGACTTTACGTTTGAACCTGCTGCCTCCTCGTCGTCTCCGTATCGCACGTGCACATCAAAGCTAACACTTACACCTTTTTCAACTCATCAATGAATATGATGGTGATTACATTGAACAGGAAACAAAAAACATGGACCAAAATCTTAGTCAGGTTTCTTCATCCATGTATTGGATATCTGTGGCTTTGCAGAAACACATTTTTGAGGCTTGCAATGTTTTTCCATCATCTTGAATGGATTTGTGTACCATTTTTTTCTGTGACAACAACAGCGGAGGCTAAATCTTCATAAACATTGACTCTAATGAATTATTATCAGATGCTGAATTTTAATTACTTTAATTTGATCTAATTTCAATTTAATTTTAAGTACATTTTCTTTCAGAGACAGCAAACAAGAAAAAAGAAAACAATGCTCAATTTTCAAAAGCTGTTGTCAGTAAAATTGTTCGTTTGAAATAAATTAATACTGTTATTCAGCAAGGATACATTAAATTGATTCAATAGACTTTTATTTAGTGTTCTTTTGAACGTTCTATTCATTTTCTATTCAGATAATTCAAAATGATCAGTGTCACAATTTCCACAAAAATATGAAGCGGCTGAATATATGAAATACGAATAAACTGTTTTTAACACAGAAATAGCTCTTGATCATCAAATCATCATATCAGAATGATTTGTGAAGGATCGTGTGACGGAAGGAAGCTGAAAATACAGCTATACACAGAAAAACAAAACACAGAAATAAATAACGTTTTATAAAAACTCTATAAAACTATAAAACTCCTATTCTACTTATACGTTTTTCTACTCTATTTTCTACTTATAAAAACTACTATATTTGCTGTCTTTAGTGTATTTTTGAGTACAAAATTCAAAACATAAAAGTGAACATACAATTTCAAAAACGTAATTTTTCAAAACATTTGAACAGGAATACCCACAAAATATATTACAGTGTAAGAGAAGTTACAAAGTTTTAAATAATAATGAATTCATAGCCTTTTTCTGAAATCATAATGGGAAGTGCTGAGACCATAAATCCTCAGCCCATAATGTGCATGCCATTGATGCACTTGGCCCTGTAATTGCTATGTGCAACTATATTATTAAGCCTATAACTGTTTATTATGTTTGCATGCTTAACATTTTCATGAAAACCTTTGGAATCCAGTTGTGCTCTTAAGATATCGCTGAACTAAATCCAGAAAGAATCACATCTCTTTCTCGCACTGAGACTTTGAGGCGGCTCTCATCAATAATGATTCAGAACGCAGGTGTTAGCTTTAGCATACAGATACATCAGTCCAAGCCAGACAGTTTCAAGAGAAAGTCAGATTCAGCAGTGGATCTACAAAAATCCCAGCATTAATTAGGTAACTGACAGGCTGTGTAAAGCTACTTGAGATGGAGGAGTTTGATGGATTTGTAAAACATCATGCATGTCAGTTTGTGTGTTTTAGGTTCAAGGTGTGTCAGGGGAAGTACATTCACTTTATTCCTACAAATCCCTTCTTGAAGAATCATGTTTCAATGGATGTTTCTTCATGAATGCACTAACCATTTTTGACCCTGATTAGTATCCATAGAGACTGTCAGTGTGGGCAACAACAAAATAGCTTTGTGTTGGAAGTGGTTGGTGAAATGTATGCGCTCAGGCATCATGCGGGACATTATTTTCCCCACACATTGCCACGGCTGAACTGTTGGCTAATGTTCACTGTCCTGAGTCCAAGAAAGTTTTTTTTAAAAAGTGAATGTAACCATTTTTACATTAATTGCGGAAAAAAGGTGAGTGGTGTATTCCCATGCAGAACTCATCACCACAATGCTGTAGGGTGTTGCGAGTGTTTGTCAAGGTTTCTATGCGGTCTGTAAGATGTTTGAAATGGTTTTAAATGTTGCTGTGTGGTTGCTAGGGTGATCAGGGTGGTTGCTAGGTGTTTGCTTACTGTCAAAAGATTTTTTGGGGTCTCTAGGAGGAAAAATCTGAGGAAAAGCAAGCATTGCTAGTAAAATGAAAATAAATAAATAAAATAAACAAAAGTAAATAATCATACACACACACACACACACACACATTATATATATATATGTGTGTGTGTGTATATATATATATATATAAATATATAATCATGATTAATCACATCTAACATAAAATTGTTTGTGTGTGTTCATGCTTTTTTTCTGCGTGTCGGTATACACATACTGTACACACACACACACACACACACACACACACACACAATTTTATGTTAGATGTGATTAATCATGATTTTATAGCTAGAAATATATCTATATATAAAATGTGTGTGTATGTGTGTGTGTGCCTTATGTTAGATGTGATTAATCATGATTTTATATATAGATATATATCTATATATAAAATCATGATTAATCACATCTAACATAAGGCACACACACACACACACACACACACACACACACACACACACACACACACACACACACACACACACACACACACACACACATATACACACAGAGAAAAAAAGCATGAATGAAGTAAAAACAAGTTGTTACTTTCTGGTCAAAAGAACCACACATATATATATATATATTTTTTTTATTTTTTTTATTTTTTATTTCCAACCACAGGGAAATGCATCAGTAGTAAAATGAAAGTAAATATTGTGAATAAAATTAAACATAAAAATAATATATGTAATATAACTACAAATAATCACAATAATATAACATTATTCAAGGAAAAAGTAAAAAAAAAAAAAAAAAAAGCATAAATAGAAGTAAAACCTAGAAAAGTCATTATGGATCTATAAGGAATGAAACAGAGTGTTTCAATCTAGACTCATAAATGGATTCAGGACAGTTTCTCAGGGCTTCTTAGTGAACATCCTCTTGTTCTGCTCTGACAGATCAGTGCAGGCATCAGTTCACATCGCTGAAGTCCCGAGACGGCCCCAAGAGCCAAACCGCTCCTCAATCCTCACCAGCCAATCCGGGGCTGCGTTCACTGGCCAACAGATCAAATCATGTCCACGAGTCCATTTCGGTGAAGATGAGGACAATCAGGACGGCGTCACCAATCAGGAAGGGTTTTCCACAGATCCTATTAACCATAATTCTCAAATTGGGCCATATGACAGAACAAGAAGCCATTTTATTTCTAGCTGTGTGAATCTGACAAACATTTCTTTAGGAATACAGTACAAGAATAAATGACGAGTCCAGTAATACGGTAACCTTTGATAGGTCTGAATGGATAGCTCTGCTGTCCTGATGTGAACCAACCACTTGATTTACATGTTTGCAAGGTTTCACATTCAAATCATGGAATTCAAAAGATATTTTGGTTTGCAAAGTGAAATTTCCCAGGAACGCGCAGGTATTGCTACATCAAGCTGTTTTCTACTTCCATCTTCTTATCAGAATACTCTTTGTTATTTCTTTTTATATTTTGTTCTTGCCTAAATAAAATAAAAATCTCCCTTGCCATGCAAATCCATACTTTTTATTTGTTCTACAGAAGACAGGCATGGGTAAATGTCAAATGACCAAAGAGGACGTGAATGAGACATCGCGTCTTGTGTTATTTTTGTCATTTTACATTATTTCCCTCACATGTTATTAAAAATTCCTTACTTAATAGAAAAGTTAAGCAAACTCAATAACTAATTATGCTAAACTGAACGAGTGCAGAAGTTGCGGTTCTCAGCATGCTTTGCTTCAGACTCCATAAGGAGAAGAAATGTTGTAATTAAGCGTTAATTTGTGTTTAAGCTTGTGTTCTGCTGGGAATTTGGGATTAATAGGCGTTTTTGACCGTTATGGTGAATAGTAGAGCCTGTGGTGAGGTCGAGGATGGACTGCAAAATTTACATCAAGTTGTTATTCTCATGTGACCTATGAACTCTGCATTGCACACACACTCCAGAACCTCGCCGGAAGAAGTAGGTCATCTGGGGACTTTTCACACACTGTTTTTTAATGCTATGTATTCGGTCAAAGGGCCAACTATTGTTTTAAAGGTTATGGTTTTTGTGTGTTCTTGCTGTCTTGTTTAATAAAAGTCATGTCTATTCATTATCCTGCGTCATGCATCTCATTTTTGATCTGCGGATTAAGTTACACGATTGTTGTGACAACAAGTTACCCTACTACTTTATTTGAGAAACACGAGAACCTTGCTCTATTTTGATAGAGTTTAAACAAATTAAGATTAAATTCATTAAAAAGGGTAAAAAGGAGACCTAAAAATGAGTCCAGGTTATATAAGCTGATAAAAACATAATGAAGATTGGAAGAAGAAAATAAAGCTTTCCAGTAGCTCAGCAGTAGAGCGTGGTGCTTGCAACGCCAAGGTCATGGGTTCGAATCCTAGAACTGATTAGAATGTCAATGTGTTTCTTGAATGCAATGCAAGTCGCTTTGGATAAAAAAAAAAATTCTCATAAATGAAGATCATTATGAAGAGTTGCCAATGATATAGTAACTTCACATAAATAGTGTTTCTGCAATAAAATGGATGCAAATAAATCTTATTTCATTTTTAAATATTATTATGTGCACAAAAAGTAGAGCATGGCTCTAGCAACTTTATGATCACACCGGATACTTTGGATAACAGGCTTGTAAAAGTCATAAAATGCACAACAAACGCAGTTTGCATGTAATAGTTTTATTATGGATAAAGAATAAAAGAAATGACAGATAAGCAAACTCGAGGTGATAAATTATTCCTCACTCTACACTATTTAGAAATAAATATTGCATGCAGAAAGAAGAAAGAGTTTTGGTCTGATAAGTCCCTAAAAGCAATAACAGGAGCACTTGTTTCTTCTTCAGTTTCAGCTCTAATTCTGATGGCTTTCCTAGTAATTTCAGCTCTTTTGTTGCTTGAGAAAGGAAAGGCGATCTCTTTGAAAGACAGAGAATGAAACAAAACTCAGGGGCCCCGTGGGGCCAAAGGTAATGTGGCTCCTAAATGGACAATAGAGGCCTTTATATGGAGAATCACACAGACAGTCTTGTTCTTGTTTTACTTCTTTGTCTCCTCAATCTGTTCGACTTCACTGGATTCGTCCACCACTTTCCCATTGATCATGGTTTGCGTTACCACCTTCACTATCTTACGGGTACGAACGTCGGGCTCCTCTGCAAAGAGAAAGACAGAGACAGAGAGAGATGTTAGCGATACGTCAGATTCCTTTCAAACAAACAGACAGCGAACTGTGTGGACGGCTCTGTTGAGAGAGGCTGCTCTGTTTGGCGGTGTTTAATGTGTCATTAGTTCAGTCGCAGGCGCTGTGGAGCCCAGGTGAGAGGACAAACCCACTCCCAGAACATTCCAGAGCCACGGCCTGATATCTGATGAATGTTTACCCAACAGGTCAAGCCAGCTTTAAATATACTTAAGCATCAGACCGGCTGTCACACTGCTGCTGAATATCAGTCTTTCTCCTGAAACGAGGGCATTTGTGTGAAAGCTTGCTTCCCCCGCTGAATAAAAAAGGTAGTTGCAACTTTTTATCTCACAATTCTGAGTTCATTTAAAGTATTGTTTTCCTCAGAATTAAACTTGATAACTCGCCACTGAAACTTTATGTCTCACAATTCAGAGGAAAAAAAGGCAGATTTGTGAGTTTATATCTTGACATTCTGACTTTTTTATCACAATGATCTTTTAAATAGTTTTAGGCCCCGTCCACACGGAGACGCGTATCACTGTATACGTACACATTTTTTATCGAATTGGCGTTTCGTCGTCACGGATCCGGCGTTTTGGGAGACTGAAACTGCTATTTTTTGAAACCGGATCCTAAAGTGGATAAATCTGAAAACGACACCCTTGCGGTTTTGTGTGTACAGCCAATCCGTATATTTTGTGAAACGATGATGTCATCACATCACATGTGTCGGCTGCGTCACTGCGTCATTATGCACATGCTCAAAGTCTTCTTCTCTGTGTATAGTGTATATCTGTGGCAGAATTACAGCGCCCCATACTGGTCTGGCATATAAACTACACCGTTTTCAGTCGGTTTTAGTGGTTTCGTGTGAACGCTGATATTTCTTGAGACGACGCCGTGTTTACAGAATTTTTTTTTTGAACGAGGAAAAAAAATGATCGGATAGGGAATGCACTGGCTTCATGTGGACTTGGCCTTATTCTGTGGCAGAAACATATATTTCCATACATTTGTCATATTAAAAAAAACTTAACAGTAAATTTATTATGCTGAGGTTTTATTATAGCATCAAATTTTTAAAATACATCAATAATTTTTTTTTTATTGCTACCAATTCTTTATTGTTACTTTATTTTATTGAACTTCTTGCTGTATTAGCCAATATGCACGTTTTGGTGAATGCAAACACAATAAAAAAAAAAAACTGGGATTACTTTTATTCTCCAAGGACACATTAAATTGATTAAAAAATCTTTTATTTTTCAAATAAATGCTGTTCTTTTAACCATTTTTATTTATCAAAGAATCCTAAAAAAGTGCATCTCAGTTTCCACAAAAATGTTAAGCAGCACAACCCTTTTCGACATCAAAAATAATAATAAATAAATATTATTCAAATGGAATTTGAGTATTTTGAATTGTAATATTTCACAATTTTACGGTTTTTACTGTACTTTGATCAAATTAATGAAGCATTGATCAGTATAAGAGATAAAAAAGTTTTACTGACCCCAAGCTTTTGAAAGATATGTATGTATATATGTAAATAAAATGTAACGTCATGTAGAGTCAGAATTACTGTAATTGGATTGATAACCCTTTTAAGATTTTATCTACTGCTATGACAGTATTTGTTAGATCTATGCAAATTTTCTCAAATGTTTGTTGAATGCGAGATTAGTTTGATGACATTTGTTGTAGTATTTGCTGAATGTAGCGTGTGAAAGTGCATCAGTGTGTCCTGTACGGGTGAGCACTCACTCTTAGGCGGTGGGGGAATCTCTTTAACCCTGTCAAATAAAACAAGAAACATGAATTCAGTTTTAAAACAATCATTAAGCTGCAAAAAATATCAGTGTCACAAAAAATACCAGCAGTGACAAGACTGTCAAAATAAACGTGTTAAGTTTGCGATTATTTTTAATGCAGAATCTGTTTTATTTTTATTTTTACATATCACACTATTATTCATTCAAGTGCTATTGAACCATTCAAACGCGATAAGATGCACACACAAAAAACAATTGTATTTACAGGTAAAAGCGTTGAGCTCTCTTTCGCTCTTGAACGGGCCAAAACAATTATATCAAAATGTGAGTATAGCCTTAAATTAGTTTCAAAAGTCTTAAATGAGCATAAAGAGTTGTGAGAGAATCAGATGGGAGGTCTTAAAGTGACAGCAGCCTCATAAACCTGCTGCTGTCTGTGATTAATGTTCATCAAAGAACAAAAGAAAAAGACAATCACTCACTGCTGTTTACTGAATACCTTTTGTGTCTTTAATAAGTATTATATTAAATTTATAGTTTATGCTTATACAATGTATAGTTCATGTGAAGATTGTTTTACATTTTCTTAAATGAAAATTTGTTTTGATGATTCTTTACAGCAATACTGTAATGCTGAATTTAACAGCTAAAATAAAAATCAATTTAATAGAGAAATTATGGGTATTGGTATCAGTGATAAAGGCCATCAATCATAGTACTTTGTAAAAAGATTCCATTAAACATTTTTTACCGTCTTTATGATGTTTCTACGTTCATTTGAAGTTTTAATGTGAAATTATTACAATGTAAAAACATTATATTAATCAAGATTAATTACAGAAGATTTCCTTATGGAGTCAAGCTCCAAGAATCCCTTCACTCACGTTTCCTCGCCCTCCAGCAGCCTCCTGTAGGTTGCGATCTCCATCTCCAGGTTCTGCTTGATGCGCAGGAGCTGCTCGTAGTCCGTCTTGTTGCGCTGCATGTCCAGGCGCAGCTGCGACAGGTTTTCCTCCAGCTGGGCCAGGGTAGCCTGCAGTCGCTCCATCTCCATGGTGTACTTCTGCCCCGTCTCAGCCAGGTTACCCTCCAGAGCCGACACCTGTCAGGGAGGTTACATGGGAGTTTCTTAGATGAAGCCTAGCAAGACTTGGTTAGCGCACACATGAACACATGGCGATCAAGTGGGAGAAGCAAGTTTTGAATTGGAATACATTACTGGATCCCGTATCTATCTCTTTTCCCCAAAAATTTTTATCCTCAATGAATTACACAATAATTAATCACCGTATTTTCCCGCATATAACCCGCGGGTTATACCAGATTTTACAAACCCTGCGGAGGGGGTGCGGGTTATATAAGGGTGCGGGCTATATCACAAATTTTTTACACGTGATAATATTTAAATATATTTGTTACGTCCCTAAGAACGTAAGTTTTTTTTGCAGTATTTTCTTTCTGTTTTTCTTTCTTGCGAGGGTTGTTGTTGACTTGTGATGTTTTCTTATTGTTTGAATTTCGCGAACAAGCTCTGTGTACCGAGCCTGAACGGTTATGGATAATCAACGTCATGCAAGCAACATTCGAAATTCGAAATGTGAACTAACACAAAAAAGTTCATCAATCTATGGGTGCGGGTTATATACGGGTGCGGGTTGTGCCAACAATTTTTTTACACAAACCCCCAAAACCCGCGGGCTATATGAGGGTGCGGATTATCTGCGTCTGCGGGTTATATGCGGGAAAATACGGTAAATAATGAATCCCACAATGAAGTAAATGGCTGTCTGTACGAAAGGGTCATTGAATCATTGGTTCACCCGATTGATTCGCTCAAAATGTGGATTCATTTTGATCTCCATTTGTATCCATTTGGTCACATATAATTTTTAATGCATGGTTTCAAATGGAATTGTTGCATGACTTAAGTTGTTACATCCCAAAATACATGTTAATGTGGGTATATGTGTGTATGTTTAGTGTTTGACTACCATGTAAATGAAGCTATTCCAATCAGAAAAAACATCTATACTATTTATTTTACATGTAATCATGTTCAAACTGCCAACCACCGGTTAGTGATAAGGTGAACTGTCCAGACATTGAGGCTTCTTCTGGTATGGAGGAAACCGTTTATACAAACACTTAAAGGCCCCTATTCCTGCAAAACTGTAATACACTGTCTGCTTTTATTGTCCTTTTTTGTTTCACAGAGGAAAGAAAGTCATACGCTTTTGGACAGAATTAAGGTTAGATGACAGAAATTATATTATAAGGGCATTAAAAGGTTTTATGCACATACTTTCGCCCTCAAAATATAACAGTACCAGCAGAGACACTACGAAAGAACCCCCATGTGAACTCGCATCTTGGCTTATTTACACATGCGTGAGCTGTAAACGGTTACTACATCTGAGATGCTGGGAGTGATCCTGGACTGGCGTGAGACTCGAAGGTCATGAAAACAAGAAAACCTGTTTCTGATTGAATGTTCTGATGGAATAGCTCCTCTCTGGATATCAAAGAGTCTGTTTTTAGTAGGGTTTCGACATAATCCAACAACAAACTGCGTCTGTGCTTCTTGCAGTATGTATTTGACTTGTGAAAGTAAGTAATGGCATGCGATGGAGCATTTATGGCCTGGGTCATTCAAATAGCCTCGACATAAAGGGCAGGGTTTTACTTTCCAGTGGTAAGCTGTAACTGTATCTGCATTGGCCACGGCTCTAGAAGTTCACTCAGGGAACACAAATGGTCCTTAAAAGGTTCCTCATGCCTGGTTCTGACCTGTTTGTGAAGGCTCTCCAGTTCCACTTCCAGTGTCTGCAGAAAGCGTTGCCTCTCGGTAAGTTCACTCTGAGCCCCTCTCAGGGCTTCATTACTCTCGCGGACCTGCATCTGCACCATCTCCAGCTACACACACACTCACACATACAGTGAAATGGGTTACAAAAGTGTTCTGCACACACCATCATGCAACAGTAGAAAGTAATGTATCCTGTAAAAGTTTTGTGCAGCATCAATTCTAATGTACCGATGATATCAGTTATAATAACATGGGAACCATTTAACATGATGAGTACCACTACCATATGTAAATTTCCTAGTTTCCATTACTGTGTCTAAAAGTATCTTTATAATACTTTAAGTATCAAGTATTTTTGAAGTATCTTGGAGTACCATGCAAATATCTTGGTTTCAAAGATAAAAAACATCATGGTATCATTTTTTTTAAATGCCCAATAAACACAGTATTGTTGAAGTACTTTGAAATAAATATCATAGTTATTCGTAGTATTAAAAAAATTTTTTTATTTTGGTTCTGTATTTAAAAAAAACATGTTAAAAACAGTATTTTTAAGCATACTATGGATACATGTTTGTATAATAATCATGCACGGTTTGGCTGTTGGCCAGAGGAGAACTGATCCCCCGACTGAGCCTGGTTTCTCCCATGGTTTTTTCTCCCTTCTATTCTTCATTCATTACGTCACCTGCCGGAGTTTTGGTTCCTTGTCGCTGTCGCCTATGGCTTGCTCAGTTGGAGAAACTTAACTCTTAAAATTCATCAATTGTATTGATTCACCTGCTCTTTTGGGGCTTCTGTTCAGCCAAACAAACTTTGTTTATATGGTTTTTCCTGTAAAGCTGCTTTGAAACAATCTACATTGTAAAAAGCGCTATATAAATAAAGGTGACTTGACTTGACTTGACATGTACCAAAAATACTATGGTATTACAATAGTTTTGTGTCCAAAAGTATTTTGGAAGTACCTTGAAGTACCCTGAATAAATACCATGTTTTAGCTTACAAAAATATAATTTGTTAATAAAATAACTTTAAAGTCATTCCATATTAAAAAAACATGGTAACACCACAGTATGTTTAAAGTACCTTACCTTCAACACTGATGATGATGTGAATCGAAAAGGTTTTGTCTTTGCGTTTGGCCTCTAAATAAAGTATTTTTGGTGAGAAATCTTTTCACTTCCCAAAAATATCACCAAATATTCCCAAAATGGTAATGTCATTGTACTTTGAAATACTTTGGAGTAACAGGTAAATATCATGCTTCAGTGTAAAGGCTACATGTTTAAAGGCACGTGGTTGTACGAAGGTGTTTTGTAAGTGAAATGTCATCTGGGTCTAAGAAACTCCAAATGGGAGCTGGCAGCCAAAGTACTGGTTACGACCCCGTTCCCCTGGGAGAACAAACCTTTTTACGGTACCAGTTCTCAGCTTCCTCCTTGTTCTTCTGGACAATGCCTTCATACTGAAACCGGAGGTCTGAGAGAACCGTCCCCAGCTCTGGCCCACGGGCCGCGTCCACCTCCACACTGACTTCCTCTTGAGCAACCCGGGCCCTCAAGCTGTCCAATTCCTGCAGAGACAGTGAGACAACTATTGAGTTGTGTGATAATATTCTGTAGAACTAATAAAAACTGTTAGTCTTTGACTAATGAGGCATTTGACAAGTTTGTGTATGTTAAATGTGCGTGTATGTTGTGTCTGAACATTGGGTTGTGCTTTGTGTGGTGATTTGAGACTGTAGAGTGAAGTTTGGTAATTTGATTCCATGTGGCGGCACACGGTAGGTGGAAGTTACTTCATTATTAAATTCATCTCAATGAATATTTAATAGTGTTGATCTCACGTTACTCACAGGGAGCATGCAATGTGCCTCTCACAAAAATAGACAAACACTCCAGATATATTTTGAATATTCCACAACCATGACACCACACCCTCCTGTCAAATACACCCAGAGTGTGCAGTATGCGTGAGAACGTATGAGAATTGTGCTGTACTTCCTGAATATTATGTCTTTCATCTTATATATTGTGTTTCGTCAATGTGACAGAGACAATTAAGACTTAAAATATACTCTATGCAAGTACAACAAACACTTCATATCCTTGTGTTGCTTGTGTACAGCAAGTTTCTTGCTCAAGGCCAGAGTGGGACACATTTCCAGCTGGGATTAAATGCCCCCCCCCCCCCCCCATAAACTTTTGAAAGCAAACATATACATTCAAACATATTAATAGGCACAGCTGAATACTGACAGAGAGAAAGAAGGAAAAATACATTAATTAAAATGAATGTATGGCCTGGACTATGCTCTAAAATGTCATGTTGCACCACTGTATAAAAGCCTTGATTTTGTCTTGATGGCTTCTTTATCTGGAAGGAAGGATTGATTTTGAACAAAAAGTTGACAGAAAAAAACAAACAAGAAAAAACATAAACCTAGATATTATCTGTTCTGTACATGGTAGATAGGCCTGTGTGGGTTCACTTTTTCTCTCTGGGTATACATATGTTGTGTGTGTGTGTGTGTGTGTGTGTGTGTGTGTGTGTGTGTGTGTGTGTGTGTGTGTGTGTGTGTGTGTGTGTGTGTGTGTGTGTGTGTGTGTGTGTGTGTGTGTGTGTGTGTGTGTGTGTGTGTGTGTGAGACAGAGAGAGAGAGAGAGAGAGAGAGAGGGTCAAGTGACATGATTTAATGCATAGCATAAACTGATTAAAATACATGGTAAAGATGTGTTTAGTTAATTCAATTATCAGTCACACAATAATGTAACATACATTTTAGGAAGTGTAGAGAGAAGTCATGTGGCTCGACACATATGGTGTCTGTAATATTATATAGCGTAGGCCTATATATTAGGCTATTCATTATATTTTAACCGCTTCGAAGAGCTGTGCACGTGCAAGCAATGGGATTTCGTGTGTACGAGTACATCATGTGTACTTCACATCCTGTGTGAAACTGCCTTGTGTCGGTTCCCGCTGGGAATTCTCCCGATTTACCCAATGGCCACTCCAGGCCTGCTCTGGCCTAAAAATGACAATCAGCATTTGACTTCATGCCAGGAGGTTAGCTACGAGGCACATCTTAGATTTCACTTGACAAAAGAACCACATGGATTGGGTTACGAGTGATTCTAAGCATGGACCCTGTCTATCAAAGACAATGTATACTATGTCACTGCTTGACACTCAAGGATTTGACAAGCCTGTCACAGTCCATTCCTCCATGAATGTATGCAGAACAGGGGAATTACATTAACAGAAGTTTGGAGGGAATGGAAAACCATTGAACTTTGGACTGGCTCACGTTCTAATCATAATGTTCTCTAACATGCTACTTCTAACCGGTTTGTAGACTGAGGGAATGTTGCACTGTGGAGTAGTGTTGTAGTCAAGATCACCTAAAACCGAGACAGAGTCCAGACCAAGACAAGCGTGTGTTGAGATCAAGACAAGACCAAGACTTTGTAGAGTTGAGACCAAGACAAGATCAAGTCTTTGTAGAGTTGAAACAAAGACAAGATCAAGACCAGCGTGTGTTGAGACCAAGACAAGATCAAGTCTTTGTAGAGTTGAGACCAAGACAAGATCAAGACTTTGTAGAGTTGAAACAAAGACAAGATCAATACTTTTTCTGGAGCTGAGACCAAGACAAGATCAAGACCAGCGTGTGTTGAGACCAAGACAAGATCAAGACTTTGTGGAGCTGAGACCAAGACAAGATCAAGACCAGCGTGTGTTGAGACCAAGACAAGATCAAGACTTTGTGGAGTTGAGACCAAGACAAGATCAAGACTTTGTGGAGCTGAGACCAAGACAAGATCAAGACCAGCGTGTGTTGAGACCAAGACAAGATCAAGACTTTGTGGAGTTGAGACCAAGACAAGATCAAGACTTTGTGGAGCTGAGACCAAGACAAGATCAAGACTTTGTGGAGTTGAGACCAAGACAAGATCAAGACTTTGTGGAGCTGAGACCAAGACAAGATCAAGACCAGCGTGTGTTGAGACCAAGACAAGATCAAGACTTTGTGGAGTTGAGACCAAGACAAGATCAAGACTTTGTGGAGCTGAGACCAAGACAAGATCAAGACCAGCGTGTGTTGAGACCAAGACAAGATCAAGACTTTGTAGAGTTGAGACCAAGACAAGATCAAGACTTTGTAGAGTTGAAACAAAGACAAGATCAAGACCAGCGTGTGTTGAGACCAAGACAAGATCAAGTCTTTGTAGAGTTGAGACCAAGACAAGATCAAGACTTTGTAGAGTTGAAACAAAGACAAGATCAATACTTTTTCTGGAGCTGAGACCAAGACAAGATCAAGACCAGCGTGTGTTGAGACCAAGACAAGATCAAGACTTTGTGGAGCTGAGACCAAGACAAGATCAAGACCAGCGTGTGTTGAGACCAAGACAAGATCAAGACTTTGTGGAGTTGAGACCAAGACAAGATCAAGACTTTGTGGAGCTGAGACCAAGACAAGATCAAGACCAGCGTGTGTTGAGACCAAGACAAGATCAAGACTTTGTGGAGTTGAGACCAAGACAAGATCAAGACTTTGTGGAGCTGAGACCAAGACAAGATCAAGACTTTGTGGAGTTGAGACCAAGACAAGATCAAGACTTTGTGGAGCTGAGACCAAGACAAGATCAAGACCAGCGTGTGTTGAGACCAAGACAAGATCAAGACTTTGTGGAGTTGAGACCAAGACAAGATCAAGACTTTGTGGAGCTGAGACCAAGACAAGATCAAGACCAGCGTGTGTTGAGACCAAGACAAGATCAAGACTTTGTGGAGTTGAGACCAAGACAAGATCAAGACTTTGTGGAGCTGAGACCAAGACAAGATCAAGACTTTGTGGAGTTGAGACCAAGACAAGATCATGACTTTGTGGAGCTGAGACCAAGACAAGATCAAGACTTTGTGGAGTTGAGACCAAGACAAGATCAAGACTTTGTGGAGCTGAGACCAAGACAAGATCAAGACCAGCGTGCACCAGCAATTTATTGAAGTTGAGCTAAAATCCAAAGTCCTCTTAGTCTGAGACCAAGACAAGACTGAGCACAAATATGGTCAAGACAGAGACAAGACCAAGACCTTCAAAAAATGGTCTTAAGATCTATAAGCCACAGCATCCGTCACTCCGTTTCCACTTCCTTACCTCCTCATGATTCTTCTTCAGGAAGTAAAGTTCCTCTTTCAGGCTGTCCAGGTCTCCGCGGAGTGAGGCGATGATCTGGTCATGGTCTGACTTGGCTTTCTTCAGGGCCACACAGTCCCGCTCCACCGACTGACACATCGCGCTCTCCGTCTCCCATCTGCAAGCACACATCCAGTACATGCCTCATAAAGTTCTCTAACAGATGTATCAAAGACGTTTTGTGAGGTGTGGACACTCACTTGATTCTGAAATCATCTGCAGCCAGTTTGGCATTATCAATCTCAAGCATGATCCGAGCGTTCTCCAGGGTTTTCTTCCTTAACTGTAAGGTAAAGCATGTGGAGATTAACTTCTACATCTCAAACACATTGAAACCACAAAGAAAATTATTATAACAAGAGTGTATATAATTGTTGAATTCCATATTACACATGGCACAATTACAAGCAGGGGTATCCAATCCAGCTCTTGGAAAGTCACATGCAGAGTTTGGCTGCTTCTCAATATTCAAATGGAGGCTTCCTCGTTTTCTCTGTCCAGTCTGTGACTCGATCAAAGTTAGTTAACTTGAAGGATATCTCAGTTGTCTAATTCAGTGGTCCCCAACCCCCGGTTCCATGTGGCGCTGCAGCTTTGGCGGTGAGGAGGTGTGTTTAAACAATGTCGCGCGCAAACCCCCCCCCCCCCTCCCCTCCCGTCAACAATCTCGCGTGGATCCAATATCAATCTCGCGCGCCCCCCGTCATCAATCTCGCGCACCCCCATCAACAATCTAACGCGGCAGCTATGCAACTGACAATATGATGCTTCAAAAAGTTCATGAAGATATTGTAAAAGTAATCCATATGAATTGAGTGGTTTAGTCCAAAAACTTTGGATCCAAAGATGAATGAAAGTCTCAGGTTTGGAATGCCATGAGGGTGAGTAAATAATGACAGAATTTTCATTTTTGGGTGAGCAATCACCTTTAACTCACCAGTTCATGCTGCTGTTTGAACTAAAAACCATTGAGAGTTTCGACCATTAGACAACCGTTTTACAGAGCTATTTATTCAGATTCAGATATTACTTTCCTTCTTTGTTAAAAGGTAACTGTTTAGTCTGGCAGTGGGTAATCATTGAACTAGTGTGTCTGTTATGGCTAACGACCAGACACATTGTTGAGCAGACTTTCAGAGTATGTGTGTGCCTGCATACCATGAGCCATGCTAACTAACTTTGTTATTATGGAGTTCAAAAGGCCTTAAGGGCATTGTCCACATACTTCCTGTTCTAGGGCATGGGCTTGGGCCATCATGGAATCAATATCGTGTCCTTTCGGAACACGATCCAGCATCAGTTGCTTGATCCTCAGCTCCAGGTCAGCGTTGGACTTCTCCAGAGAGCGGACCTTGTCTAGGTAGTTGGCCAGTCGGCTGTTGAGGCTTTGCATGGCCTCTTTCTCATTGGTGCTGTTGCCATGAAGACCATTGCCGGAGAGGTTGCTCAAGCCGTTCAGATCTGACATGCTCAGTGAGGAAGAGCGAGACAGGGGCTTGGAGGCAGCAAACGAGACGGAGGCTTTGGACCGAGCACGTCCGCTGTCCCTCAGAGACATGCTGGAGAAAGAGGGCTGCCGGCCCAGAGAGAAACTCCGTACTGAGAAACTAGACGCCATTACCTCTGTGAATGGGAATAAAAAGAGATGTTTTTCTGTATGCCACATAGATGCTCAGTATTTTTGATGAATGTCTATCACCAAAAGTCAAATAATATCCTTGTAATATATCACCAGAGCTTGTAGCCTACATATGAGAAATGTATTGCACAACATTGTTACATGTAAAGATATACTTCCCCAATATCAATTGAGAAACTTTTTGCAGAAAAAAAACTCAAGTAATAACAAAATCTTAGAAACATAGAAAATCATGTTTGGTGTAGAAGAGCATCACACATCTCCACTTAACCTAAAGACTTTCAGCTTTAAATGCTCTTCACACAAATAGACGTTTTAAAAGAAGCTTTTCAAACCAAGAATTTTTTCATTGCATCCCAACACTGGATCTAGACGTAAACGTCCAAACGACCAAAGAGAATGACTTTTCAACTCTGGGCTGCTTAAAAGAGTTTTTCACACCTTTCGAATCCATTAATCTCCTGCCATAAAGTGACAACCATCAGACACCCTGCTATTGTTAAAGAGCTCTGGGCTGAACGAGTTCTTCATGCTGATCTGGCACCTGAATCTCAATTCTTACAGTAATATCAGCTGTGAATATGACAAAGAGATGTCCGGTTATAATTCACTAAAAATATATATATTTTAAGGATTATTAACATTGTCCATATGTATAAAATATAAGAACATTTTGCAAAATGCCACAGATTACAATTTTTATAGAGATTAATCACACTCTTTTTTAGGGGGAATGTGAGATTAAGCATGGACCATTTTTCTGAACATGTATTTTATCATCATTTTCTATATATAGGGCTAATTAAAATATCAGATTTGATTGCCAAAACTAAGACACAACACTTATTCTAGTCAACAAAACACTGTACAACACTGCACTACACTCACACTGACCCACACTGAATCTAAAGTTATTCATTGAATAGCTATAGAGTGATTTTCTCTTAATTTTTTTTTAATTAACATTAATGACACATACAACAATTTTTGGCTGCTGTTACTTTTAAGAATTAATGTACGTATCTAAAATGGTAATACGCCTTTGATTTCTTTCCCAATTCATAAGACATAACTGACTCTTTATGAGAATACTTGACATAAAAGGAAAGTATAGGCTACCTACTTTGGGCATCTGATACATGCTTATGGTAAATTGTCAAATACATTAGTAGGAACATCTTTCTATCTATCTATGTATCTATGTATCTATCTATCTATCTATCTATCTATCTATCTATCTATCTATCTATCTATCTATCTAAATAATCACACACACACACACACACACACACACACATATTTATATAATGAAATATCATTAAAATTCAAATCATATAAGGTATATAAAGTTGAAATGTTCCTTACATTATTTCACACAAAAAATGTATGGTCCAAAAATCAGGCATATTCTATGTTTTGCAAACCAAAAAACAGAAACTGATCCAACGCTGAGTCTTACCCAGTCCAATGGACATCAGCTGTTTTAAAATATATTTTCTGAAATTTTTGTACAAACCTTTACCTGTTCATGTTTTCTACTGAGGGAAATATCACAGGCATTAAGCAATACACCAAACTTCACTGAATGATAAAGATCACATGGCATGTAATTGAACACTGTATTGTTGTTTTATGTTGGTACATCAAACATCGAACCCTCTCCTAATGTGAGGTTTGTTGTTTTGAATATTACGTGTCGTGGCTATGATTTTATAGGATCATTTTGTGGAGGTGCAGTAACTTTAAAATCAGTTATCAGTCATTTCAAAACACTTAGATATAAAGTAAAAAAGAAAACTTTTTCTCAAACCACCCAAGAATTTAGAATGACATTGTTCCTTTTTTATAATTCCTGCAATTTAAATCTAAAGAACAACATACATAATTCTAAAGACATTCAATATTGAAAGTTGTTTTATACGTGGTATAAGTTCAACAAGATTCATACCTGTTGGACGGCTTCTGTGGTGAAGGATGTGTAGAGAGTTAAGCTGTGGTCAGTTCCTAACGGTGTCCTCATATAGAGCTCGGGGCGGGGGCGGGGCTTACAGCACCTGAACACCTGTGGGAGGAGTCTACCTGACTCTCTCTCTCTCTCTCTCTCTCTCTCTCTCAAACTAGCGTTCTTCACATCACTGTAACTCAAGACTCCAGAGATCATGACATGAAGTATTCAACAGGTTTCTGTTGTAACGTGAACAAAGAGAATGAAAAAACAAAGCCTTCTCTATGTGCCTGCAGGACAAGATCTATGAGCCAGAACAGTGTTTATTATACTAGCCTATACTTATTCTCTCAAGATCTCCAACTAGATCTGAAGGATAGCTTATCTTTTCAGTAGTTTAGATATCAAGCTGTGTTCTATTGAACAAAAATGGTGGTGGCCAAAATTACAGCGGCTACTTTGACTTTGACACTAGAAACACATTGACATTCTAATCAGTTCTTGCTTTCCCTGAGAATTGAACCCATGACCTTGGCGTTGCAAGCACCACTCTCTACTGTTTGAGCTGCAGGAAAGAAATGATATGGCTCACCTGTATTTATGTGCTTAAAGGGATAGTTCTCCACAAAATTAAAACCTCTGTCATTACTTATTCACCCTCTTGATGTTTTAGATCGTATAACTTTATATTTTCTGCTGAAACAAGATAATTTGAAGAATGTTGGAAGAATCAAACCATCAAGACTGTATGCAAAACAAATATCCTTTCTCAAAATAACTTCTTTAGTTTGAATATTATAACAAACTGATGGAAGCTTGTTTCTGGCAAAGAATGAAAAAGGTATAATTGTGTAATTTTTCCTGGAATTTTGTGAGTTATAAAAACTCTGATGTTAATATCATGCAATTCAAGTCTCAATTAACTTTTTCTTTTTCAGTGGCAGAAACAAACTTCCATACAAGCCTGCGGGTTTTGAACAGGAATCGTGGTTAAAAATCACGTTTTCCAAAATAAAGCTACTGGTTTAAACAAAACTACCAGTTTACTGGATTTTCCAGCAGGCGAAGCATCGCTCGCCTTTTCCTAAACTACTGGCTACTTTATATGATATGTAATGTCCGATTAAGTCAAACTGCTCAGGTTAACGCCTTTAAATGTTCACAACTCCAGTTTAATCCTTCTCTCAAACTGTGTCATGGGAACAGGAGTCGAGTAGCAAACAGAGATCTTTTGTGTCAGCTCTTTAAACACAATGAAGTCTCCAGATCTCTCAGAGCCGATGGCACCACCGCGACCGATTCGATTCACACATCCCTGTGTGTTTCAGGTTACATGTTGTTGCCATGTCTGTTTCCTACGTGCCTGTAAACACATATTCTGACATGGCAGCTCACCGCAATGACATTCCTAAACCTCTGCTCACTTCAGAAACCTCGCTTCAGCTTAAGAAGAGTAATGGTGAAGAAGAGGTTTGGTTCTGTACAGGAGAGAATTTTTTGTTGTCTTGAGAAAAATCAATTTTGAATACCTATTATTCACTCTCTTGCTCTTGCTCTTTTACGGCACTATGGGTGGCCTATAGATCCAGCATGGAGACAATGCAAGGGATTGAAACGAAAAACAAATTAGCAGCAATTCATGCAGTATATGAGCTTTTTGAGCAGCTCTGGAAGATCACAGGTCCTTTCTGTCAGAGTAATTACTCAACATGTTTGGCTCACACTCATCCCAGTGTCTTTGTTCTGTAATCCAGGAGCTTGAGTTATTTGTCATAATGAATCCTTTCCTATAACTTTTACTGGTGTCCAAAATTCCAGTACCACAACAAAAAGAGTCTTTAAAGGGATAGTTCACCCAAAAATAAAAATGTACTCATTTACTCATTTGAAACCTGTATGAATAGCCAAACAGTTGATGGCAATCATTGACTTACATTGTATTTTTGTTCAAAATTATTAAAGTTTATTAATATTTTGAATGGTTAATATTTAGACCACTTCAGACATTCTACTACCTATAAGTAACTTTAACTTTTCTACTAACCCAAACCCTAGTCGACTAATACTCTAATAAGAGTTTACAAGTTTTAAAGTTAGGACATAAAATCGAAATAGTGCAACCAGTCTTTTATTTTCATATTTTCCGTTTTTATTCATTAAGACGTTCAGTTTACTGTTTTAGTACAACATTGTCATGTAAACATGCCCTCAATTTTCAATTCATGAAGGAATCATATATATGAATCAAATCAGGCATTAATAATTTGATCTTTATTTGAATTGATCCAGTTCCAACTCACTGACTCAGTGATCCGGCTGCATCAACAGATTATGAGTAAAAAGCAACTTCAGTTTTAGTCTGTTCCTCAGACAAAGCTATTGAATAACTTCAGATATCCTTCAACATACACTGTAAATTTTTATGTGGAGAGAAAACTACTTTGTCCAGACAACAAGAAAGTCAAGTGTTCCTGACTATAAAATTTAAGTACAGCTAACTAAAGTCAGGTTTTCACGACTATCCCTTTTAAGTCCAGTTAACTGAAGTCAAGTTTTCATTACTAAGTTTAATCAGTTGAGAATACTTTATAATTTGTCAGATAAACTTGTCGAAATCAGTAAGTAAAACTCAAAAAAGCCCACGCAAAAAAGGAACAAATTGTAATGAGTTGAGTCAACAAATTATTTTTTACAGTGTAGAGGACAAGTTGTTTTAACTAAATCCTTGATAGCTTCCGTTCACTTTCTTACTTATGTGGACAAGAGTTCCCAGTAGTTTCTTCAAAACTTCACCTTTTGTGTTCAACTGAAAAAATAAAAGAATGACAGGAGAATGTAAATACACAGAGATGCCACTTTAAGATGAGATAATCCTTTAACACATAATTCACTAACGGCACTCAACTGGTGTGTGGTGACAGCTTAAAGACAAACATGTGAGAGACAAGATAAAGCAAACCTAATACAGAAGTGCCATAAAGCCTCGTTACAGGAGACAGCCTGAACGCACACGCGCGCACACACACACACACACACACACACGCACACGCACCAAACAAACCCACTCCGTCTGCACTTCTTTTTAAGCATGTGCCTGTTATATTTGCCTCACATTTTGGGCACACATTTCACATTTCTCTGGAAAAGTGTTGAGTAATGAACTGTCTGTCCACACCTCACATTTGCATGCTTATCAGCGAAGTCCGAGAATAAAACGTAAATGATGTGGTTGGGTTGAGGGGTGTTGAACTGCTGATGCAAACGCTTCATGTTTTTAGTCTCAGCTGAAGGCAGACAGGTTTATAATAGATGGGTGTACAGACACAGGACGGGCGTACAGAAGTCTTGCTAATGTGAAAGTATCCAGTTTTATATCTGGCGAGAAGTCATGTCGCAGGCATCGGGTTATTCCATAAAAGGAAACGGGATACTGTGGTTTTGGCAGCCAACAACTTTAATTGTAAGATATTATACAATTTGTGAGAGTATTTGTGGTGTTTTGTAAAGTATTCACTTGAATAATATAATATAATATAATATAATATAATATAATATAATATAATATAATATAATATAATATAATATAATATAATATAATAATATGCGTGTACATAAGTAAATTGAACTGGAAAGAAATGCTCAGGACAATATCGCCACCTTGTGGATAAAATAAATGGTGCATTTCTGTTTAGTGCGTTTTTAATTGCCTGAAATACCTCAAATCATCTGACTTGGTGGGCTCGAGACGTTTTCAAACTTTTGAGAAGGTTTAATATTATTTAATTTAATATGATTTAACATTGTTTTGTGTTATTAAAACTACAATGGTTTGATAAATATACTTCAACTTAATTTTATTAGGTATACTTGAGTAAAGTTCAAGTATATTTCTATGTATACTCTATGCTACTAATATTAATGTACTAGAAGTAGTATACTAGAAGTGTACTGTTTCAATACTTCATGCGACTAAATTGGCCCACTAATTAATTTATACAAATATACTTATTGTGTAATAGTAGTAAACTTTGAGTACACAACTAGTTCACAATAAAAATAAGATTTTGCTTTGTACAGTAATTATTCTACAAGTGAACTTATAGGTAGGCCTATAGTTTTATACTGCAATATACTTGTACGTTTTCTTTAAGTTAACTTAACATCATGCTGTCAAGCGTGCCGTGCGGGAGAATGAAGACGAGGAGAACATGATAACCGTAATATCACCTTATTAAATGAAAAAAAAACTAAACTCAAAAGAAAAGCGTGCACTCTTGTGCTAAAGCAGGAGATATCAAACTACAGCGACCAAGGAGACCACCAACGACACGACTAGACATTAGTGACAACTGACAAAGACTGATGAACACATGCTGGCTTTATTACACAAGGAATGATGGGGAACAGGTGACGAGACTAATGAGGGAAGTGATTACAATCCCCAAAGCATCACAGTCCTGTATCTGAATTATATGTACATTACCAGTGGACTAGTCTGCTCTAAAATGCACATACTCAGAAGAAGGAACGAATCTGTTTTCTTTATAAATCAATATTTGTAAGTTATAGACTGTATATAAAACTAAGTGAAAAAGTATTTAATAGGCTGCTCAATATTTTGATCCAGAAATACTTAAAAGTGTGCCTATAAATAATTAAATAGCTGGTTTTAATCTTGTGCCAGTATAGGCCAAAAATACTTAAACTTTTCTGTCAGTATTAGTCAAGTATACTGAAGTGCAATTTTTAAATTGTCTGGATTATGTTATGTTCTTAGTTTTCATTGTTGAGTTTCTATTTTCATTGATGAAGTCGTTTTCCCTCTGTATTTCAGCCCTCCGTTTCAGTCTGTTCTTTGTCCCGTATTGTTAATGTCTGCGTGTAACATGGTTGTAGTTTTCTTCAGTATTCTCCTGTTTATTATGGAATTAAAAAACTATTTTGTTCACTTCCTCATCATGCCCTTCCCCACCGTGACAGTAATATCTTTACTAATAAATTATTACGTCTTTATTTACATTGAATCATAGATGGTTTGTTTTTTGGTATAATCCCCTTCATATACAGAAAAACAAGACATGCTTTGTTTTTTTGTTCAAACAGGACTTACAGTATAGGGATTACTGCACTTTTTACATCAGTTTTAAGCAATCTGAAGTATTCAAAGACACAATGATGATTAGTTATGGCTCACAGTACATTTGCATAATAAGCTCAAGACCGAATATCAGACTTTTTAATTATTTGAAGAACTGTATGATTTGTTCATCAGTAAAATTAGTATTTTCCTATTGAACCATGTAAAAAAATAATTATTGTCAGTTACTAATAATTCAGTGCTTTTGGGTTTATAAGAGTAATTCTGTTTGTGTCAATTTGGTTCTGATTTAGTAGACTTTGCGTTTAGGTTTCAGTTTAGTTATAATCATGAAACATTGGGATTGTTGTTGTTTTTAAAAAACACACATTGATCAGTTGGCTGTATCAGGCAATATAACTGTTTTATCCACACACACACACACACACACACACACACACACACACACACACACACACACACACACACACACACACACACACACACACACACACACACACACACACACACACACACACACACACACACACACACACACACACACACACACACACACACACACACACAACAAATCAATACCCAAGCAGAGCCAACAGGGGTCACTCATGAGCTTCAGTCCTCATCCTAACCCTACACACGGTGTTCATGTATCTGTCCTTTGTGCTGATCCAGCATCACTTCATTCACCATCCTCAGCTGTTCAACAGTCATATAGTTCATATGTTTACATGATCAAATATCTGTTAATAAAAAATAAATAATTAAATTCTGCATTAGATAACAATTAGCGTTTAAGAAAAGCCAGCACAGCATGATGTACAGCTTGATTTCAAACGATAAAACAATAGAAAAACTGCAGTAAAAACTCAGGTTCGTGGATCGTTTTCATAGTTAATGTGATGAACTATGAACTATAACAGGAACTTGAGGAGAACTGACTTCATACATCCACTAAAAATCATCTGGACAACAGCCAATAAATAGTCATTGCAAAAACGAGAGAAATAGATTTAGAAAAGGCGGTTTTAGAAGAAAAAAACTCTTGTAGCATTTGTTTGCTGTTAATACTTCATTATATACAATGACATTTAGCTGAGAGTGACTTAACGGGACAGCTCACCCAAAAATGGGTACCATCATTTCCGAACCCTCAAAACCTGTATGAATATCTTTCTTCTGCCAAACACGAAAGAAGACATTTTGAAGAATATGGGAATATGGAAGCCAGTCGGGCCCATCAACCAATCAGTTACCCATATTCATAAAAAATATCTTCTTCAACTTGAGGGTGAGCAGAAATTTCTTTTTCGTGGGAGCTATCCCTTTAAATGTCCAAATGCTGTTTGGGAACATTATATGTCTTCAATGAGTCATTTCAACCTGATCTCACAGAAAAACCGAACTATGGCAGTTTATTTCGTATAAATTTGTACAATGTGAATCGTACAAAAACAAACTATTTTTAGGGAAAAAGTAGTCATGAAGGACCGCCCCTAACCCCACCTCTAAACACACCCGTCACTGGGATGAACAGGCCGAACAAACATTTACCAATAAGATCATCTGAATTTATACGAACTCACCAAAAAATGTAATTGTTACGAATCGTCATGCGACTGTGAGGTTTTTATAGGAACGCTAAAAACCAAAGCAGACGCCACCTAAAAAAACCGGACGCATTAAAAATATAAAAGTGCATGAGTGTGAGGTCAGTGAAATCAGCTAAATCAATAATAGACTGATCAGCGAGTGCGGATGCAACCTTTGACCCCACTTGACCTCTCCGGACCCCTGTCACACTTGATTAGCCGGGACAGACCCCTGTAGCCTCCCACTCACTTTCCAACACCACGACCAATAACAGTGGCGTGTTTACTTCTAATCAGGAGTAGTGATGAACCTGAATGATCATTCACATCATTCACAGGACTAAAATGACCTTGAAAATGTTTTGACATACCACATTGAAAATCTGGGATTTTCGTTTTCATTTAAAGATGACAATATGAAAAGTTAATGATGTTAAGTATGAATATATGAAATTTAGCATTATTTCTAGGTCTTTAAACCCAATTTGCATTCATTAGTACAATCTCATTTGTAAGTTTTCGTACAATCTAATGGTGAGGTTTAAGGATTTACCTTACTTTTTTCTAATAATTGTACGAATTCATATGAAAACCCCACCTTATGTTACGTTTTCTTGTGAAAGCAGATTAGAAATATCATAAAATAATCACACCACCTTCACAAAATTGGATAGACTATCAATATATGTCAATTTACCATCAATTTTTGAAAATCGCCCTTGTGTCGGGACAAGTTACTTTTAAAAATAATGCATTATGATATTCTGTTACTCACTAAAAAAGTTAATAATTGCGATAGTTACTTTTTATGGAAAGTAATGCGTTGTTAATTTTGCATTGCTTTTTTGCAGCTTGCTTTTTTTTGTTAATAACAAAAAAGTTGAAGCAGGCGTCGGTATGTTTGCAAGCAGTGTATCGCTGGTCACGTATTTCGAACTTCTTTTTACCCCTAAACAAAGAACAAGAAAGAACTTCACTATCAACGAGTATATCAGAGCCTTACACAGTCTCTACACCAGACGCGAGCGGTGAGACGAGAGACGGTAAACGCAAACTCATTATAATCAGTGATGCTGTCTACACTGGACGCAGAAACTGATATGGACGCTTAGACATTCATTAATTCATATGCATGTGCGTCAGACCGGAAACATAAGCACATGCGCAAATTTTGTTTTGGTGAACCTGTGAGTTTGTAGTGAAGATCGACACATCATAGTGTGACCTGAATTAAAACAATCCGGCAAAGTCGAATAGTTTGTGTATTTATACATTTATTCTTACTTTATTGACCAATATTTTGTTGCTGACATTTGATGATTCAGTAAAACTACAAGCGAAAAATTACTTTTTGATTGGGTAAGTAAGAATATTTGTCCAAAAATATATCTTTTTTGTAATTAAAAAACAATAAAGCAACATAACGCATTACTTTTCTTAAAGAGTAAGAATAACGCAATATTGTAATACATTACTTTTCAAAGTAACTTTCCCCAACACTGTCCGTAACAGTAAAAAAATAAAAAGTACGTTTTGCTTATTAGCTAGACATTGGCTAATAAAGTGAGATTAAATACATAAAGTTTATTTGTGTTATTTACCATAATTATTGCAGGCTTGCATAATATTCTGAATTTGTATTTCACAGGCAATAAATGAATAAAACAAAGTAACTTGCAACTGCTTATTTGGGAAATTAACAGATATTTAGTTGTAAATTGAATTGACTAGTTAATTGACAAAAGTAGTTAATTAATGCATAACCCCAACTCTGTTTACGACTTGCCATTAGACTGTTTGCATGAAAATATAGTTTGTAAAAAGAGAGAGAGAGTGAGTTAGTGGGTGAGAGATAAAGCGTGAGAGAGAGAGAGAGAGAGAGAGAGAGAGAGAGAGAGAGAGAGAGAGATCGAAAACATAGAAGATCCTCTTGTCCTTTTCCTTAAAGATAGAGCAACTTTTAAATTAGATGTATGTTATCAATCCAAAAAAAGACTGTAATATGTTTTGAATATCATTTTACAAGAAAATATGTATTTTTAAATATAGACGTTGCCATATGAACAGCCTCTCACATGGACGAAAATAAAAAAGCAAAAGCAAAATAGAGGACCCAATACATGGAAAGCATTATCAGCCTCTCTTCCACTCTCAATTTCGTGGCCAAATTGTTGCAGTTAGTGCGTTTTTTCTTATCTTTCCCCTCATTTTATCTTAAGTCATTCTTTCCTGTTGGACCGGCTGCAGCGTCCCCGTGTTTACGCGCACAGATGCCGTCAGGGTGTTTACTGTTTGTCTTCCAAACTGCACACAGTGACCACTTAGCAGAATTAGTCTGCTGATATCCAGAGCCCATCAAGGGGGAAGTGGAAACGTTTTCACAGGCTCAGAACACAGTTCAGGTCCTTTGAATGGCTGCCAGTGCGTTCGGCCAGGAAGGCCCGAGCCAGAGACTGCAGTTCATAGCTCAATTGAATCAATGATAAAGATCACTAGTGGTGAAATTGCAAACAGATACGAACAGATGTGTATTACACTGGGGGTCAGCACCTGCATTTGCCTTTCGCTCATTACTTTCCCCCCCTTTTCATGCAGTTTGTGTTTCCTCTCCCAAAGCACAGGTTGCTTTTGTGCTTCAAAAGGCCCTTCAGAGGCAGTCAAAATGTGAATGGACATGTCTGAGGGAGAGATCGCTATCAAGAGAGGGCCCGTGTGTGAACACTTTAACCGCTGGCCAGCTTACAGCGGCTTTTAAAACCACTGCTTTTAATATAATTTTCCATCCTTTCAGCGATGAGAACTCTGGATATAAAAAACACACACACAGGCGATGGTGAAAAACTGAAAGGGAAATGGTTCTAAGACTGAGAGAGAAAATCAAGGAGAAGTATGCCTTAAAAAAGGCCTTAAGTCAAAAGGAGAGAAAATAAAATATGAGGCTATGGTTCATTCTAAAGGTTTTAGCATGATGCAGAGTGGCCAAGTTATTCTTATGGGCTTCCAAGGTTTTATATGCTTAGTTTTTGGCATGTTCGCTACAGTTATCTATTGACGCTGCCTAGAAAGCAAATTGACAATGTAATATTCAAAAATCACTCTTTAACATGACATTTGGAGTAAATGTACAAGATTACAGTGAATAAAGTTTCTTTTCCAGAACAATTATATATAGGTCAGAGAGAGAGAGAGAGAGAGAGAGAGAGAGAGAGAGAGAGAGAGAGAGAGTGACAAGGAGATTGAGAGAGAGAGAGGGAGAGGGAGAGAGAGAGAGCGAAAGAGAGAGAGAGAGAGAGAGAGAGAGTGAAGGTGGGTGAGCGAGAGTGTGTGTGTGAGAGAGAGTGTGTATGTGTGTGTAAGAGAGAGAGAGTGAGAGTGAGAGAGAGAGTGAAAGTGGGTGAACGAGAGTGTGTGTGTGAGAGAGAGTGTGTATGTGTGTGTAAGAGAGAGAGAGAGAGAGAGTGAAAGTGGGTGAACGAGAGTGTGTGTGTGAGAGAGAGTGTGTATGTGTGTGTGTGTGTGTGTGTGTGTGTGAGAGAGAGAGAGAGAGAGAGAGAAGGGGAGAGAGTGAGCGAGAGAGTAAAAGTGGGTGAACGAGAGTGTGTGTGTGAGAGAGAGTGTGTATGTGTGTGTAAGAGAGAGAGAGTGAGAGTGAGAGAGAGAGAGAGTGAAAGTGGGTGAACGAGAGTGTGTGTGTGAGAGAGAGTGTGTATGTGTGTGTGTGTGTGTGTGTGTGTGTGTGTGTGTGTGTGTGTGTGTGTGTGTGTGTGTGTGTGTGTGTGTGTGAGAGAGAGAGAGAGAGAGAGAGAGAGAGAAGGGGAGAGAGTGAGCGAGAGAGTAAAAGTGGGTGAACGAGAGTGTGTGTGTGAGAGAGAGTGTGTATGTGTGTGTAAGAGAGAGAGAGTGAGAGTGAGAGAGAGAGAGAGTGAAAGTGGGTGAACGAGAGTGTGTGTGTGAGAGAGAGTGTGTATGTGTGTGTAAGAGAGAGAGAGAGAGAGAGAGAGAGAGTGAAAGTGGGTGAACGAGAGTGTGTGTGTGAGAGAGAGTGTGTGTGTGTGTGTGTGTGTGTGTGTGTGTGTGTGTGTGTGTGTGTGTGTGTGTGTGTGTGTGTGTGTGTGTGAGAGAGAGAGAGAGAGAGAGAGAGAGAGAGAGAAGGGGAGAGAGTGAGCGAGAGAGTAAAAGTGGGTGAACGAGAGTGTGTGTGTGAGAGAGAGTGTGTATGTGTGTGTAAGAGAGAGAGAGTGAGAGTGAGAGAGAGAGTGAAAGTGGGTGAACGAGAGTGTGTGTGTGAGAGAGAGTGTGTATGTGTGTGTAAGAGAGAGAGAGAGAGAGTGAAAGTGGGTGAGCGAGAGAGTGTGTGTGAGAGAGAGTGTGTATGTGTGTGTAAGAGAGAGAGAGTGAGAGTGAGAGAGAGAGTGAAAGTGGGTGAACGAGAGTGTGTGTGTGAGAGAGAGTGTGTATGTGTGTGTGTGTGTGTGTGTGTGAGAGAGAGAGAGAGAGAGAGAGAGAGAGAGAGAAGGGGAGAGAGTGAGCGAGAGAGTAAAAGTGGGTGAGCGAGAGAGCGAGAGTGTGTGAGAGAGAGTGTGTATGTATGTGTGTGTGTGTGAGAGAGAGATTCAAAATCACATTCAAAGCAGACAACAAGCTCACAACTAAGACAGGATTTGTGTGTATGTGCAGCAGATTCATCGATGGGGGAAACACAGGGTGTGATGAAGAATGTGTGAAAGCAGAAACTGTAAAAAAAGAAAATCCTATTAGTGTGATTATAAGCATATAATCCCAGCCGACAAAAGGAATCTATTCTTTTACATCTTCATATTGCATGCATGTAAATCAAATTAACATGGGATCACACAATCCGTGTGTAGAAATTAAGCATTTTTTCTTAATTTTAAACATTTTAGTTACAGATTAAATGAGCTAGCTTTCTTTTTAGAAAACGTTTAAATTAACAGTATTAAGAGAAAGTAATTAAACGGTATTAGTAGCTAATGTAAAATACACCGATCGACAGCTGTGGAGAAGGTTTGAATCACTGCAAATGAATAGCCTCAAACAGCAGAGAGTGGCGCTTGCAACGCCAAGGTCATGGGTTCGATTCCCAGGGAAAGCAAGAACTGATTGTCAATGTGTTTCTTGAATGCAATGCAAGTCGCTTTAGACATCGTGTGAATAAAATAATGAACTGCTGCTAAAATGATGTAGGAATTGTAACTGAATGCAGGCTTACTGTGTTAAGAGCATCAGGCCATTCATGTTTTATATTTAAACTCGCATTGTAACACAAATGCAGTGTGAATAACTAGATTCTGGTTCACAGTGACCCTCGTTCCTTCATTAAAGCGTGTGGAAAAGAGCTGGAACTTCAGCCTCGCGTGAAACTGGCTTTATGGGATGCAAAAGTCTCGCTACCGCCAATTATGAACCCCAGGAGAAATACCTTCGACTTCCGACCAAAGAATGTTTCAAGTCCTTTCTAGCTGTTGGTGGGAGAGCTGAAGTTGTTGATCAATATGCAAAACAGGGTGATGAATATGCATGAAGGGGGGGGCCGGTAATTGCACGTCAGCGTGGCGGCACTGCTAATTTACGGCTCGGGATCCTGCAATCAGCGCGCTATTCATTAACACTGCAGCCGTTTCATCCGCGCGCACTCCAGTCTGCCAATCACCGCCGCAGACACAAAAGCCGAATAAAAAAAGTTTCAATTACCAGCCAACAACACTAAACACTATATTTACGCCGCTTTATGCTCTGAATGGCTGTTAACGCATTGTGAAAGAGAAGGGAGACGAACTTAATGAAACAACATAATCTTATGCATTTATATCACCTTTTTCCCTCGGCGGGCGCGTGCTCGTTAGAAGCCGCTTGTCTCGCGTGGAGAACAACAATTACCTCTCCGTCATAATGGGGATATGAAAAATGTCAGATGGAAAGCTATAGTGGGCTACAGAACGCATTTGTCTATGGTAATTCCAGCAGCTTGTGTGAAGGGTGGACTTGAGTGTTTATGACATGCTTCTTGCCCTTGGGGACCCCCTCACCTCACCCCAAAAACACACCCTATTCTGACCGTGGACAACTCTGTAGAAATAGGCTACAATTAGGAAGAGCTGTTAACTTTAATACATACAAACTGAGCGCTTTCTGGCGTTTTTAAAAATATATATTCTGAATTAAATGTAAGTTGTTGCGTTGTGTGGGAGGTTGCTAGTGTTTTTAGCGGATTGCTATGCGGTTGCTAGGGTGTTTCTGTATGCGGGTGAAGGAAAAGTTACTTGCTTGAAAGTAAGCAATACTAATACTGCTGTGCATCTTTCTACATACAGTAAATGGTATATGTTACAATATTATGATTCCATTGGTTAACCATAATTACTGCATTAAAGACCCCATGAAATCAAGCTGAAGGCTTTTATGAGCTGTTTTCTATAAGCTAGTGTGCTTCAAAACAACGATACAATTCACATTTAGAAGATATAAGCATTCAAAACTTAGAATCTCTCACATCACTCTGCACTTCCGCTTCTAATCAGATTTTCTGTCCAATCAAAAGCTCTCTAGAATCTAAAGCTCCGCCCCCAACATTATAAACATATGCTTAAACTGCGGCTGAAATCAGTGACTTGTTACAGTTTACAGTTTTCTAAATAGTGAATGACACAGTGCACTATATAGGGGATAGGGAACGATTCAGACAGTGTAATTATGCTTTCCATTGGGGGAATAAAGTTTGATTTCAGAACAGTATGCTGTATTTTAAAGTGATATGGAGGAGATTAGGACAAAACTGGAAAAAATATAGGTCAATAAACTAAACGCTATTGGCTATATAAAAAAAGGGGAGGGATTGTTCAATATATCCCGCCAAGTCTTCCGGATTCAGTGGAAATTAAATTGAATAATGCTGTGCATTTAAAGGTGGGACTTTAACTAAAATTAACTAATAATGGGACATTTTTCTACAGTATTTATAAAAATGTATTAACATTGATAAAAATTATGTTGTTCATTGTTAGTCCATGACATTAAATAATGTTAACAGATATAATTTTTTATTTCAATAAGAGTTAATGTTGAAATTAACATTAACTAAGATTAATAAACGTTAATAAAAATATATTTTTCAATGAAAGTCCATGTTAACTAGTGTTGATGGAAACGTATTGTAAAGTGTTACCAACCAAAGTTAAAAGCAGAACTACATAATTTTGTGCATTTAAATCACACGTTAAATGCATTACTATTCAAATATCAAACCAAGTGTCATCTACAAACAGAGCTAGAGCTTCACTTTTCCCTCTTATTTTTAACCAGCTGTGTTGCAGAAAGTTCAGGTGTCTTATCCAAATAACAACACTGCATGAGCAAATAACAACTTTTGACGACTAGAAATTGTACACACATTTTTTTTGACTAGTGCTGTTTAATCATTTAAACCTAATATTTTTGTATAATGTTTAACTTGAAAAGTGCATTTAGACTATATAAGTCAGAGGCAAATGCATTTTTGAGAATTGCTTACTTTTTGGGGACTAGTCTTTGTGTGTTCCAGTCAGTTCTGACATCGGACAGCAGGGGCGCTCTTGAGTGCCTGAGATGGGCAGTGCATCTCAATATCAAGAAATTGTCAGCAGGCCAGTACAGACGGGAACTAGCAGTCTCCACGTGGGTGCTGGTGAACCCATATATCAGTATGTGATGACCTACAGGCGTGTGCTGTCAGGTCTGCGGCAGACCCCCTGTCAGATGTTGATCTCTCTTTTCTCTGGGTCCCTCCTGCTGTCTCTGGCTGGCTTTTCTAGTTACTCTGTAGGAAGGGAGTTCCTGGCTAAGGGGAAGGAGTCCTGGTTAAAAGTAAGTGTCTGTCCTAGGGACACCACTGCTGTGTGAATCCCCTATTGTTCTGTCTGACACCCGTTTCTGTTTCCTCTGCAATAAATCTGGCCCCTCAGCCCTGGAACGTCCCTGCACTGCCCCCCTATTGTCTCTTAAAGGAAACCTGTGCACAAGTGAGGCCTGGCTACGTCTTCACTCCATCCAGAGGCCACAGGGGCAGCAGAAGAAAGCTGACAGGAGGGAAGATCTACAAATGTTTGCAAGAGCAACAGAAGCTATGATAACAGCAACAAAAAAGAGAAGAATTTTCTCACTCTCATGACATTCAAAACCTTTTTGACTTTCTTAATTCGATGTTATCCTAAAGAAAATATTTTCATGCTTCTCTTTCCATACAATGAAAGAAGATAATGTCCAAATGTAAAACTCCATTAATTGTTGCTCCGAGACATATAAACTACTTAATGGTCATTTAACACAGATGACATCAATATATGGCAACACAAACCTCAAATATCACAATGTGTGAAAACCAACAAGGTTTAACAATAATTGACATTGAATGGTTGTATCGTCTTTGTGTGCATTGTTTCATGTTTTGAATTGACTTGCTTCAGATGATTGACAATAGATGGATTATTTCCATACTTATGTCCTTGGAACTTTTGGTCCCATTGATTTTCATAACTTGAACAAAAGAGCTGAAATAGTCCTAATAGTATATTCTTTTGGGTTTGGAACATCATGACGGTAAGTAAATGATGACAGAGTTTTCAATTTTGGTAGAAGAATTTAGTTAACACCTGACGAAACACAGCTCTACTCTGGAAGCCATCAGCAGGGGTCATTCATCATGCTTTGTTCAACGTCACTCTGTTGTATTAGGTTCACCATGAAGAATAAGCAAACATACTGGATATCAACCATCAACCAGTAATGTCTGCAGTAGCTACCCTGAAAATAATTATCTCCAATGTCCACTCATCTGTGACGTCTTCCAAATGTAATCTGCAACAGATTAAAAAAAGAGAAGCTGGTCAAAAGAAACATCATTAACCTCACTATTTCATTGATTAAAGCTCCAATATTTGTACGCGTGTTTATTTTAGTTTGAAAATGTGGTAAATGTGCATACTCTTTGCAGTTTTGCACATGTGAAGCAGACTTCAAGTTTAATGAAAACTATTACTTTGCCATCAAGCTGCTGGTTGTAATGTTATGATCTCACTTCGTTAATAGCGAAAAATAAATTGTGTTTAAGGTTGTTTAATTACATCATTATACATTGATTAAATTTTTTTTATTTTAAAATACCTTTTTCCTATCCCAAAGACAACTATAAGTAAGCCATTGTAACTATAAGTACTATAAATACAACTATAAGTAAGCCAATAAGCCATTTGTAGGTTGATCATCCCTCATGAACTCATAAACACTGTAGCTGTGTCTCAATTCAGAGGCTACATCCTTCGAAGTCTGCGAAGGCCGAACTGAGCATTGTTAAATGGGACAGTCTAGCCTATGAAAGTTTGTTCTGGTCACCAACTGTGACAGCTGTTGACAGGTTTTTTATATTTATATTCAACTGTCTGAAAACAAAACAGGGTTCATATCTAGCCTAAATATGTTCACAATGGTCCATTTATGTATAATAATGTGAATAACTTTATAAAATCACATCTTAGTAAGATGTCAACATTTGACCAGCTTTAAAGTTGTTGTTTGTTTTACATTTGTATTGTAAGATATTTGAGTAAGTTGAAACCCAATACTAACGTTTAAAAGTTTAATACAGGATCTTCTAGGTCTGCATTTTCAAAATACAGTAATACCTCGGTTTACGAGTTTAATTCGTTCCAAGAGCGAGCTCGTAACCCAAAATGCTCGTACACCAAAAGAATTTCCCCCATAAGAATGCACTAAAAATCAATTGAGTCGTTCCACACGACCATAAATGCGCATTTTAAATATTTTTTTAGGTTTTACCCTATTAATTACAGTTAAAATTATAACCATTAAGATCTCATATCAATACTAATTAATAATTGACAATTAAACTCTAAAAATACTTGACAATTTACTGTAACGCACTTAGAGACGAGAGGAGGGAGGAGGGGGGGAGTGTTATTGTCAGCAAGGGAAAACACAAAACCCGGATTCAAGTGCAAATGAGTGAATATATTATAATAGTGCAGAAAACAAACAAAGTGATAATCCAGGGTGAAAGTCGTGGAACATGGAACACGGGAGACGGGGAGGCGCGCACGAACACGGGAGACAAGAGACGCGAGCGAACACGGGAGACAGAAGACGCGAGCGAACACGGGAGACAGGAGACGCGAGCGAACACGGGAGACAGAAGACGCGAGCGAACACGGGTGACAGGAGACGCGAGCGAACACGGGAGACAGGAGACGCGAGCGAACACAGGAGACAGGAGACGCGAGCGAACACAGGAGACAGGAGACGCGAGCGAACACGGGAGACGCGTGCGAACACGGGAGACAGGAGACGCGAGCAAACACGGGAGACGCGAGTGAACACAGGAGACGAGCGCGAACACGGAGACGGGGAGACACGAACGAACACGGGAGACGGGAGACGAAAAAAAATTCTCACACTCCGATACAATGCTTGTACACCGATTTGACTTTCTATGCTCGTACACCGGTCTCCTCGTATACAAAGTCACTCGTAAACCGAGGTATTACTGTACAGTCATCACTGGCACATAGTAAATCCCCACTTTAGGATATGTGCCCTCGAAGAGCACTTTTGCCGATTCTGTGCACTCCGTGGCAAACCGCTGCCCAACATTACGTCACAAAAGTGTGGACACAGAGGAAGATTGCGAAGGCTTATAGATCCATTTGTTACAGGACGTGGGATGCAGCTTATGACTTATTTTCAAAACATTTCTCAGTTTGGCTGAGCATCAGCGTAGTAACAGTGATTCAACCAATGGTGTCATTTTGGGGTTGGGCTATCAGTTTTTCTGACCAATGGAATATGGTGGGAGTATTAAGGAAACCTGTTTGGTTTTATGTGCCCTTGAAGTGGAATTTGAAAATATCATATCTAAAATTGATTCAACTAAGTCGTTTTTAAAAGTAGGAAACTCTTTTATGAGTAATTAAATTCTAGTTGATTCACAAATCGCAGAGTGATGTTGTAAGGGGCATATCGAAAGACTCTTCTTTAATATAGAAGATCATAAATAGAGATCAGTGAGCAAAAAGCAAGTCAGTGAATAGTGTAAAGTTAAAGTTAATTCATGTTGTACATAATTTATGTAACAACAATATTTAGATATGATGTATAAATGAGTGATAGGAATGGATATTTTTCTTTTTTTTATTCAGATGTAGTCATTTGGGTTTATTGTTCACAAATTTCTGTGTTATGTTTCTGATCTGACGTCGTAATAACGAAAGCATTGAGGTATTGTTACGGTACAAGTTGGGAGGACTCAGAGATGCGACTGAGAAAGGATTTATTTATATTGAAAAACAAAACAACATACAAACAAAAACTGCCCCAAGGGTTAAAACATAACTAAACTGAAAACCGAACACAAAACAGGAAAACCGGATGGACACACAGAGTCAGGAACAACAATGGAGAACAGACACAGGGATGACATGGAAAGACAACGACGCGACACAGGACAGCAAACACACAGGGATTAAGTAGGGAACGAGCAGAAAACAGCTGAGAACAATCAAGGGAAACAAAGGAACAAGATGGAAGGGGTTACACAATAACAAGACACAACAAAGGTGTCAGCTCTGTCAACCAAACACTAGAAACCCAAACTGAAGAGACAGAAACCTGACAGGTTCATCGTGGAGGCAGCAGAATAATTTATTGCTGGCGTCCCTACATTGAACACCAGACAAACCGAAACATCACCACAGAACACGACAATCACGAAGGACAAGAGTAGCAAAATCAACCCACAATGAAAACAAGGGAGACAGGGGGGAAGATAAGCATGAAAAAACAAAACAAAGAGGCAAAATAAAAAGTCCACTGGCATAAGAAACCATATAAATAATCAAGAAACAGAGTCCAGGGCGGGACGGGAGGGGAGGGATAAGTTCAGGTGGCTTGGGAGGTCCGGAGTTCTGGGCAGGGGACCAGGGTGGCACCGGAGGGGTGAGCCAGGCGGGCTCCAGCAGGTCAGGTGGATCTGGCAGGGCCGGCAAGTCGGGCTGGTCCGGAAGTGTCAGCAGGGCGTGCAGCTTGGGCCGCGTCGGCAGGGCGAGCTGCTTGAGGGTGGCCCCCAGGGCTAGCGGTTCGGAGGAAGCCCTCTTCTTCCTCCTTACAAAGGTGTAGAGCGGGCTCTGGGATGACCTCCTGGCTGGCAGTAGACCTCCTTAGGGGACGGCCCCGTGGATGGCATGGAAAGAGCCTCCACAAGTCACAAAAAACTGCCCCGAGGGGGAAAACATAACTAAAGTAATAAACTGAAAAGAGAACACAAACCAGGAAAACCGGATGGAACGGTACACACAGAGCCAGGAACAGCAACGGATAACAGACATGGAAAGACAACGACGTGACACAAGACAGTTAACACACAGGGATTAAATAGGGAACAAATGAGGAAGGTAACAAGCAGAAAACAGCTGAGAACAATCAAGGGAAACAAGGGAACAAAATGGGCGGGGTTACACAACAACAAATCTCAACAAAGGGGCAGTGTCAGAGCTCTGTCAACCAAACACTAGAAACCAAAATTGAAGTGACAGAACCCTGACAGGTATAACTTGGAGGCAGCAGAATCATTTTTTGCTATTACATTTGATGAGAGAAATTATTAAGTTCAGGTTTGATTAGACTATGTATGTTTGGTTCTATTAAAACAAACCCTGGTGCGATTGCTCTGTTAGTGTAGTTCATTTAAATAAGTATGAATGCTGCTCTCTGAACTCTGCTGGGCAACAAACAAGCGTTCCGAGATTCTGAAAAGATGGGTTTTGGTTCACTTCCAAACGAACTCTGGTGCAGTTCGAGTGAAATATGAACACAACATGGACCAAAGACATAAAAACAAACAAAATTTACATTTATGCATTTGGCAGACGCGTTTATCCAAAACAACGTGCATGGCATTCAAGGAACACATTGATATTCTAATCAGTTCTTGCCATTGCATAATAGCCGACCAGTCAGGTTGTGAACGTATCCCTATGACTGTAGGTTTGGTTTCTTTAGGTTCAGTGCCAATGTGAATGCTAAGTGGACCAGGACTAAATATTTGTTTTTTTTGGTCTGGACCATATGAACAAGAGAACTGAACTATAACACATCTTTCATCTTGAAATGGATGTTCATTTCATAACTAATATCACACAAAAATAGCGTGTAGACTTGAACGTCAATGACGAAGGAATTAAAGGTGTTGATCCTCAGTTGTTATCCTCACTCTCTCCGTATAGGTCAGGAAAACAAAGTGTGTACAGGAAGTACAAGAGGTGAGGAAGAAAGCACAGAATTTATGACATTCCTCACAGTGTGTAACAAACCACAAGGAGGTGTGAACAGCACGCCAGCTTTGATCCGCTACCTGGCAATGAATAGGATAAAGTTGTCTACGGTCACTACACAAACCCTTGACGTGTCTTGACATTTGCCTGTCAATTCCAGTGGCTTAGTGGGTGGCGCTGGAGAAAGATTGTCCTATTTGACAGCAGCTATTTTGCTAATCCAAAACAACAGCTGTGAGGTTAAAAAAAATGGACAAGATTGGGGCTTACAAGGGAAGGGTAAATTAAATCCTCATGTTGTCGAACAGAGATGGAAAATAGCACTCCAGACTTTAAAAAAATTATTTGGGGGAGAGTCAGAAAATAAGTTGGCAGCACTGGACTCACATTGGTGACAGACCTTTCTTAGCTTGTCTACAAAAGAGGCATAGCTCTGGGCCAATGACACACGGAAATGAGGGCGAAGTTTGTGAGGTTCATGCGGTCTCTGAGGAGCAAAATAGGGCCGCGGTGGGGCTGCACATATTAGCATCTACACGGGAGACTCTCATAGGACAGGTGAAAATAATTACTACTACTAGCGCAGCGAAGCTCATTACACATCTGGTTGAGTTTTGGGGGAAACTAGTGTAGGGGTGGTCCTCTCAAAACCAGGAGAATGCCCTGCTAGCACAACACGTTGCTAAATGTCCGCCTCCAGTATGCAAACCTAGTGTTATAGCATCTTCCTGGATGTGGGTTCTCCTTCCAGAGAAGAATCCAGATCAGATTCTGAGGGTTGATCCAAAAGCGCTTTCAATCGAGCTGTACTAATCAATGGAATGCCTGTAAAATTGATTCATTAGTTCATTAGCCTTCATCAGTATACAGAAGGGACTGTGCCAGTAGGAAACTACAGATGTACATCCTTGAGACAGACCTAGCTGCCAAAACTGATAAATCGGTTTGCGATGTTCCCTTGGTGACATGTATTGGCAGAGCCCAGAAGGGTTTCCTGTGTGGAAGTGCATACATTTCAGTCCAAGAGTGGAAAGACGAAAGCACAGCTTGTAGATCCTGCCAAAAAGTAAATTAATAAGCTAACTGAGGCATCAGCTGAGTGAGGCAGTGTTGTCAAGCACAGATCTTGAATTCATTAGCCTGTCGATAGAGCCATTTGACAAAATGATCCTCTATAAATTAACTTTCTTTTAGACTGGATCTGTCTGTGATGTTTTTGAAATGGTTCATACAACCAGAACATGTAAATACAACAAGAAAATGCGAGTAGTGCTTGTTCAAACTTGCCACCGCAATGCTAAGGTGTTGCTAGGGTGTTCTGTGTGGTTTTCATGGTGTTGCTAGGTATTTGCTTTCTGGCCCCTATCAATTGATATTATGGTTTCTAGAAATCACTTCAATACGAGGTTTAAATAGGATGTATATGTATTACTGTATATTTGAGTAAAAATGCAATACTTACCTTAACACAAAAAAAATCCTGTTTTAATGTCTCACAGAGGTTTCTCACAAGAAAACTTGAGTTTAAATGTTTATCTAGAATTTTGTGACATGATCAAGTTGTACAGATCATCCACAGTCTTGAAATTGCTATTTCATATTTTGATGTCATCTTTTTTCTCTTCACCATGTCACCATTTTTGGTAAAAACAAGCTTTCTAAGGAAGGTATAGTTCACCGTAAAATGAATGGTCGCGATTTATTCACCCTCATGTTATTCTTTCATCTGTGGAGAACAAAAAGAGACATTTTTGAAGAATTTTTGAGAGTAGAGTAAAAGTTAGTGGGGTCCAAAACAACTTTCATAGGCTTTCATTGCACAGATAAAAAATAATAAGTAAATAAAAAGCGTTCTTCTGAATTCTTTCTTTTGTGTTCTGCAATAGAAATAAATACATACAAGTTCTGAATGAAGGAGGGTGAATAAAATTTTGATCTTATCCCTTTATTAGTAAATATGCTGTGACATTGGACAGTTACATTAACATACCTTTAGTATTGCTGTTTGTTCAGAATCACCTGACTTGATGGTCTAATGAGGTCTTTGAAGACGTGACCATTCAGAGGTGATTGTGCAGACATAGTTTCCCTGGCAACCAACACACAGCAAGGCATGCATCTTGGACATAAGTAGCAACAGATGCTGCGCTGACCTCAGCCACTTCCTGGAAACACAAATTTGTCAAAATACGAAAAATAAAGCCGTTAGATTAATGCAGAAGGTCCTTCACTCAATGTTGGAGAGGAGTCAAAATTGTGTTGTAGTACTCCGTGGTTTTACTAGATGTATACAAAACATTCCCTGCGAGATGAACAAATGAAGATGGACGAAAAAATCGGATTCAAAAATCTGTTTGGACGGAGTACTGAGTGAATGTGGTGGAACGGCATAAGAGCCAAAAACTTGCCTATTCGACCAAAGAAGTGATTTCTTCTGAAGCAAAGCCTTTGAAGTCTTCATAGGTATTTATCAAATTATGATTTCTTTGGCTTGGAGGAAAGTTTACTTGTATAAAGCAACACTGATCATTTGAAAGAGCCAACACGTGCACAAGAGCAACAGATGGACGTCCCTAGTTGAAATTTCCATCGTGATTTCCGCCTTGAAAACATCTTGCAGGCCTTCAAGCTTAATTGTAGTGAAATTTCCTTGCCACGTAATGTTGATGGCAGAAACTGCATACTTGCTGAGTCCATGTGGCCAGAGTCCAGGGCAGTTTGCGATAGTGATAACGACACGCTTTGATAAGAGCACTCCAGTGCACTGGCGTAATGCCGCCATCTCGCTGCCCTGGCCACGGCGAAGGGAAGCAATCACAGTATCACAGGAAAACTCTGACCGCATGATATCACCTTAAAAATGGAGGAAACGTGCACTCACATGTGATCAATTATTTTGCAAAAACTTATGCAGGGAATTTCAGCCATTAGCTCCAAAGTGGGATCGTGGCCAGGGTAATGGCGGCTCCCAGAATAAACACATTTGGGTAATAGGTCACAAGGAACAGACTTGCTGTGAAGCCGCTTGTCGTTTTAGAACCGTTACATGTCTGAGCGTGTGGCGGAGATCGAATTTAAGCAGTCGTAATTGCCGTAGGCCAGAGGAGCTTCCAATACCCTGATTGCAGTTGACCTATATGGCTTGGATAATTGAAACCAAGATATCAGCACAAACGCAGTGCCATCCCAATGCACTAGTCCAGTACGTAATACCCACAATGATGGATGATGAAACTACTTAACAGCTGAGTGACGTGTTCCCGCTCTTGAAAGTCCCCAGCTGTGATTTCATCCTGTTGTTGTGTTTATTCTTGCAGCGCAGCCAGGCCGTAGAGCACAGAAGGTCTCGTTTCTCAGGCGCAAGTCAACTCTCCACAGAGCTGATATCAAAATAGTTTAAAAAGAAATCGTCTGATAGCTCCCAGCGAGCGAACCCACCAAATGCTTCCAGATTCCTCGGCTCTGACAGTATAAACAACAGCACACTGGGAACAACTTTGCACACTGTCTCAGACTAGATGTTAGTAGAACAACGAGGGTGCGAATTTGCTGAATCCATTTTCCTAACCAATGCTTGTCAGTTTTGAAGAAGAAACTAAGTTGATTCGAGGATTTTACAAAAGCATGTTGCATTGTGGGTGGCTTCACTCCAAGGGATACATTTCAAGGTCTTTTGTGGGTGGCAGTCCAGGAACTGGAACAATATGGAGAGATCAGAGCTAAAAGAAAGCATGTAGTCCTCTTTGTAATTATGCAAAAACAATTACTAATAACAAAAGAGTTTTGAAGAGCTCATCATGAGGTAACACGGGCCTATTGATTATGGGCATGGGTGACGTGCAATGAACATCTCCACTTTACAATTATCTATTAAGAGGGGATACACTTATCATTTCTTACTTTAAGTTGATCTCAGTAGTAAGCATATGTTAACATGACAATTAAAGTTTGTGGTATAACTTAATGTTAGTGCTAAAGTAAGCCTTGCTTGCATCACAGTGGTCCATTGAGTGGTTTGTCAGGTCCAGGGAGACGGTAAACGTGATTTCATCAAGTGCAACAACTTGATGTTGATCCTGGAGTAACATTACAAGCAACCAATCAAATGTGAAAGACAAGTTTACAGTTTATGTCAAGTTTAGGTTTACAACCAGGGTTCTGTGTTTCCACATCAGTGTTTTTCACCTATTATTTCCGTCTAATTTTGGGGATAAGGGTTGGTTAGGATTAAAGTGTTGCTCCAGGATCAACAAAATTTGTTGGTCAAGGAACATCTAGGAAAAATCACAGTGACCGCAGAGAGATACAGGACATGGAAATCATTTATACAATCAATGTTTGTGTGTGTATATATATATATATATATATATATATATATATATATATATATATATATATATATATATATGAAAATACAGAGATATAGAAATATAGAATATAGAAAATATATATGAAAATATAGGGGCTTTATTTTATTGTCATTATTTATATATATATATATATATATATATATATATATATATATATATATATATATATATATATATATATATATATATATATATATATATATATATATATATATATATATATATAAATAATGACAATAAAATAAAGCCCCTATATTTGCATTGTCTAGAAAAACTGACTTTATAATACTACATTGTAAATTGCATTAATCCACAAAATTAGGCATTTATCTGAGTGATGTTTGTATCAAACAAATCTGTTTTTGAAATGTTAAATATATCATTACTAACTAAACAACTTTTATAAACTGTAAATGTTTTAAATGTAATAAATTACACAAGCTGTTTACTGAAATTGTTTGAAAATATATATATACATTTCTACATGTGCCATTAGTAAGGTGCATCATTGCAAAATAAATGCCTCTGTTCCTGTTCAGGTCTCAGGTTGTCTTTTCGTCTATTCAGGTCTCAGAGGTGAAGGCCAAGGATAAGCATAGAAACTTTCCACCATTTTCTCTCCCCTTATTTATTTTTGTCTGTGTTGTTTTCTCAGTATTGCAATGCATCACTTGACATTACCCAAGCAAGTTTGAGCTGCAGAGTATCAGCTGAAAGCAATTTGGTACCGAGCGCAGCTGCCAGGCGGATAAGACTCTCCCTCTTTCGTTTACTTTGAAATGCTGCTTTTTTTAACATCCAAAATACACAAGGCAGCCAAATTGCTGACATGTGTGCGAGGAGCAGTGAAATCCTGCATTCTTTCATGCCCCTCTATGCAAAACTCCCCATTGTTTATTTAAAGAACACAGAACACTTTAGCACTATTAAGAAACATGTCATATAGTAAACTAAAGGTTTCCTCCCAGGAAAAATCCTCTGTCGTTTATTTTTCTTTGCAAAAAGTTATTTTACTTACTATTCGCAAACTCACCGCATACACAATTAAAGCCATGGTGGTTGTAATTGGGTTGTGTACGGCTGGACACTAACAGGCAAGGCAAACGTGGAAGTGAGGTGCTTATTTGTGTTCAGGATGTTGGACGGGTGGACTGGACTTCATCTCTCATTCACATCACTTCACATCAATGTTCACACAAAACACCCAAACCACACTGTTGCCTGGCATGAACCGCGGACTCCAATTCAAGGTGCGGTTCTGCTTCAAACCTCAGCTACTGTCTGTGCCGCTCACGTCCACAAACGGGAACTAGAAGTGTTCTTAGTTCTTCTCACCTCAGAAGTGTTCGACATCAGATTAGCCCATTGATTGTATTGGCTAGTTACACGAATGTCCCATATTGGGACAAAACACAAAAATTAAATTTTAAATGAGCATTTGTTAGAAACTACAACTTTAAAATATTACAAATAATAGTTATTTAAAGAGGCTATTGTCACAGTTCCCCTTTCTGCAGTTCTCTCATTCATTCCATAGTCAGCCATATCACTGTAGACTACAATTCCCAGGGTTCCTCCTGCTCATCACCTGCACTTACTCAACCATCATCTGCACCAGATCAGCACGCTCATCACCACAGTATTTAAGCACATACCTCAATCACAGTCTACTTGGACCACTTACCTGAGATAGGCTTCCTCTAGGAGTTTGCCGTGATCCTGTATCCTAGTTCCCTTGTCTGTTCTCCACCTGTAATCCCTGTAAGACATTAATTCAATCTAACAGCAACTAAAAGGTGCGTGTGTGAATACCAGTTGAAGTCACCTCCTCTATCTTCACCTGAAAAACTAGGAACTGAAGCATTATACACTAATACCTTGAGATACGAGCATAATCCATTCCAGGATGGCTCGTAGCTCAAATTGCTCGTATTTCAAATCATTTTTTTCCCCATAAGAAATAACAGGAAAAATATTAATCCGTTCCGGCCCTCTAAAAACTCCCTTATTAGTGCTAATAAAAATGGAAAAAACATGTTTTTAATTGCTATAGAGACACACGTGTTATAGTATTATACACACAAATTATAGTATATAGGAATTCCTGTGATATAAAATAAAATGTGGTTTTATTTTAGAGTTCTTACCTTTGAGACAAACGATACAGTCGCGGCTAATGGCGGCATGTGTGGAGGAGGAGGAGGGAGGGATGACGTAGATAACGCAAACACAATACGGAAGTGTAGTGTTTCTTCCCATGTAGTGTATTGGATATCCTCAGAACCTCATATTTATTATTATTGAACACACATAACTCGTGCTGCTCCCAGCTTAATACTTCGTCACCTCCAGTAACCTCCCGCTGTAAAACCAAGGTGCCTCTAGTGGAGATCATATGCAATTACCCCATAAATGAGGAGCTTGAGCTGCTCTGAGTGCTCGACTACCTCTAGCATTGGTGTCTGTAAGCTGCTCGTATCTAAAAGCAAAAATTTGCTCAAAGGCTTGCTCATATCTCGGAATACTCGTATGTCATGATTCTCGTATCTCAAGGTATTACTGTACTTGCATTGTTCATCATTTGCTGTCTACTCTCCTGCTTTGGACACGGGTCAATAAAGCGTCGTCCATCTCTCTCTTATGTCTGATATATTCAAGTCCTAATAGCGTTATATAAGAATTTTCATTATTGCCAATGTGTGAACGCTTGAGAAAAAAAAGACCTTCCCCGACTTACCAGGTTGTAAGCTGATTTTTACGTGAAGGATTCGGGCTGGTTTCATCTAGAAAAGAAAGCATGTGACGTCGAAAGCAAAAGCCTCTCTTCCATTTAATGGCACGAAACAAAGCTTATGTTCAGGAAAATATGGAAAGAGCCATTTTGTACTGAAATGTCAAAGTAGAGAGATTAATTCAATCTATAGTCTCAAAGACCACATCTTTGTAGACTTTATAATCAATCATAACAGTGTAATGAGTTACCTCATCTGTCGACATGATGCCGGTAAATTGCAGAGCTGGTGCAAACATATTGCTATCATCGGATGCTTTCTTAACTGCTGTTTTCTCACCGCTGTCATTTTTGGGGAAAGGGGAAAGGAGAGGCGCATTCATCCCCAAAAAGTAGTCCCACCATTCACTAGTGATGATCCCATAAGTTTAATTGAAAGTCATTCATACAAGTGTAATTTTTAACTAGAAGAGTATTCAAGGCAGTAATTAACTTGGGTTGTGGGCAAAATTGTTCATGTCTGAACATCCTTGCCTCTAAAGGTAGATGGCGAGGTCTGTTTTTACTTTATGATAGATTATATAAGTTTTAAATTCTTTTTCCTTGAATATTCTTGAAAGAAATTGTGTCAAATAAACATTCATTTAGTTTCAGCAATGAAAAGCCCATATAGATTGACCACCATTTGCAAGTCAAGTTCAGTTAGTTGCTAAGGAAAAGATCGCTGTAAGATCTGTTGTCATTCAGCGTTAATCTAAATAGCTGGTGGAAGTGGAAAGGGCGGGAAGGTCACAGTAAACAAGAATGATGTCATGAGACCTGATGAATATGGTTGTAATCATGTCAAAAGCACTGACCTTTATATTGAGTGACAAAACTGAATTGGATTCAGGATCCTTCTACCAGCTAAACACTTCCAGCCTTCCTGTCACTGAATGAGGTCTGCAGTGTAAATTTAATCTGAACCTTTAACACACCGACACACAGCGCGAGCATGAACTGATCCTCACATCCTTCTTTTCATTTCCAGGATGGCTGAGTGAATCCATCATAAACAGAGGAATTCATTCTTCAATACAGTGTGCAGAGGTCTCTCCAGACAATGCGCTGGAGAATCCAGATCCTTTCGCATTCTTATGTCAAGCACCAAGACTATTGTGTCGTCCAACCGGTGACTAAGTGCTTGACTTCCCTGGATTTGCCACTTGTTCCAGTGAGCAGCTGCAGCCGTGTGGTTTTCAGCATGAATAAACAGGATTCTTCCGACCCACACTATCCTGTGGTTACCTGGAGAGAAAAACGCACCTCCTTTGAATCGTGGCTTTACACACCGAAACACGGGTTCTGTTGAATGAAAGAACCACTAAATAATGTTGCAGAGCCAATTCAGCTGGAAAACACCACACGAGCCCTGAATGACGTTGCGATCAAGACCGTTTGAGTCAAGAAACTTTGGAAGTTATGGTACAAAAAGGAAAATTAGGAAAGGTGTACATAAGAAGGTTAAAAATAAAAGTACTTTGGGTCTTTGGAGCATTTTAGGTTCATCAGAGAATTAATGCAAGACCTGCAGCAGTGGGGAAGATTTAGAAGAAGTGGCCTAATGGTTAAAGAGTCAGACTGGTAACACGAAGGTTGTGGGTTCGATTTTAAATACTGGCAGGAAGTCACTGAGGTGCTCTTCAGCAAGGCACCTAACCCACAATTGTGTGTGTTCACTGCTCACTACTCCTAATGTGTGTGCACTAAACTTGGATGTGTTAAATGCAGAGGACAAATCCTGAGAATAGGTTACAATACTTTAACTTTCAGTGAAGAACGTAATAAATTTATTACAGTGATGTTCTAGTTGGTTGACCAGTATATGGTCTGTCTGGTGAAACTGGTTAACCAACATACTTTGTATGGGTAGGATGCTGACGACCAAATATAATTACTTTTTTAATAAGTGTGGTTAATTAATTAATTATCTGTTTTCATAAGGGTGGAATTTTTTATACTTTTTAACTTTATAAATAAACGGTACGCTTGTGAAGGTTTAAGCCATGCTGAAAAAAAGAATTTAATTTTGTTTATTAAAGTAATTAATTCTAAGATATGTATTAACTTATTAATACATAAAAAATAATGTTTTTTTAATCAATTTAACAGGACTGTAAAGAAGTGACAGGAAAGTAGAGTTTCAGACTCAAGCTGGTCCCAAATCCCCATGAGTTCAGCATGGAAATCTATATTGCAAAAAGCTAAAACCATGTCCATATATCTTGCGTGAATCAGTTTGACACATACATATTTGTAGGCGGAGGGATGGATTGGAACCATGCTAAACTATTGAAACATTAGATAAAGAAAGTCATGAAAACGGACAATAGAAGTTGAAGGGTTTGGGACTCCCAGAGCTCAGCAGCGTGTGGAGCAGGTCCAGGATTGGAGTGGGAGGTGGTCCATAGTGACTGATGGCCCACCACAGCCCAAGAAACTCGAGTTGCAGAGAAAGCTTAACACACCTTGACATCCATAGGAAACTCAAGCCCAGCTCAGAGCAGAGTCAGATACGTACCACCAAAGCAGCTCAGCCGCACCGCTCAGCACGGCTTTTAACTCGATCTGTTTAGATGAGCGCACAGAAGAAGAATGTCTCCATCCTGCACCTCCTCCCCTTCACCACTCTCTCCAAAAGCCCTGAAACCACATACACAAATGCATTAAAATGACATGTAGGCAGATGCGTATGGGGAAATGAGCGACTGCCTTCAGGAAGTATTCAGTGCAGTGCCAACCAGTGAGCGGACATGAGATCTCGCTGTATACCTTTGTTTGGGAGCAGCAAATATATGCTGTTGCCTCCGAGACGGGGCCAAGATTTTTGAAGAAATCAAGGAAATAACCCTACAGGAATGTGTCAGCATGGAGAAAAAAGCATGGACTTAAAATTAAAATTAAAACTGCAGAGGTTTGTTTGATGATTGCATGCATTGGCTGGAGAGCCTGCATGATGTAACTCCATCTCAGAAAGAAAGAGAAAATCAAAGGAGTGGATGAGAGATAGTCCAGAGGATTATCTTGAGAGTATGGCGAGTTTAATAGCAATGCAACTAAAAACAAAAATTATGCCATTATTCATATGCCATATTGTTGCAAACCTGTATGCTGTCATTATTTTCTTGTGTAGCCTAATATATACACATTTTTTAATAGTATATAGGGATTCCTGTGATATAAAATAAAATGTGGTTTTGAATATGAGTTCTTATCTTCGAGACAGACGATACAGTAGCGGCTTGACGGCATGTGTGAAGGAGGAGGAGGAGGGAGGGATGACGTAGATAACGCAAACACAATACGGAAGTGTAGTGTTTCTTCCCGTGTTGTGTATTGGATATCCTCAGAAACTCATATTTATTATTATTGAACACACATAACTCGTGCTGCTCCCAGCTTAATACTCCTGAATCACTCGTCGACCCCGGTAACCCCTGCTGTAAAACCAAGGTGGCCCTCTAGTGGAGATCATATGCAATTACCTCATAAATGCATAAATGTATACAAAATACACCACAGGAAGACTCGCGGGATATATGTACGGAAGTCAACGAACACGTGAAGTGAAGGAGTGAGGCGTGTGGGCTGCTCTGAGTGCTCGAACACCTCGTATCTCAAATCTTTACACGCATTTCAAAGCAAAAAAATAGCTCAAAGGCTTGCTCGTATCTCGGGACGCACATATATCAAGGTATTACTGTACCGTATATTTAAATCTTCACAGTTTGATTTCAAACAAGGACAGCTGTTGAAACAGGGTTCATTTGAATACTGTAAAATGAAATTCCAGTACTATTCAAACACTACTTTTTTTGTTTTTTAAGGATCACAATTAGATCTCACTAATCAAAAAATATCTTTATTTTCTTTCAAACTCAATTTTTAAAAAATAGATAAATAAATATAAACTAATAAAACAATATGGTACAAATAAAGTGCAGCACGTTGCAAAGAATGCAATGACGGAATATCATGAGCAATATCACAATCTCAGTCATGCAAAATGTCTTTACAGTGTATCTATTTCAGTCAGGCTGCAGCATTCATTTTGCCTGAATAATTTCATATTTATTATCTTTCAATAATTAAAAAAAAATTCAACCACAGTTTCATAAATATGGCTGTTTTCAGGGGATTTCCAGGACTTCAATTTCAAAAAGTCAACTTAAAGCACTTTACGCACCCTGTTCAAAACAGAGAAATGTATCTTTAATGCACCATAAAAGCAATTCATATAACATGTGCACTCTCATCCAAATAGTTTTTCTTGTTCTTTTTTTTTTATAGCTAAATTGCAGTTGAACTTGACACCTGATCAGATTTGTTTTTGCATGGAAAATAAGCTGCTTTGACATTTTAATAATTACTTTTGTGGTTCAGGTGCACCAGTTTGAAAAGTCCAAATGGAGAATGAGATTTAAGAGCGGCACAGGAGGGGACAATTTTCTTTAAACAAGTATTTTAATGTCTCACATAATGACGTATGACTTCAGAAGACTTGGAATACAGCGCAGAAGTAACATGAACAACTTTGTTCCTGGCCTTTTTTTCTTTTTGAAGCTGACAGGATGTGGTCACTATGAACATTATGTGAAAAAATGAAGTGGGAAAGAAATAGAACCAAGAAATAACAGCAATGACATGAGGGTGAATAAATGATGACAAGAAGTTTAATTTTTGGATGAACTATCCCCTGAACATCTCAGTTCATCATCGGCCAAGTCTTGCCTGGGGATGCTGTGATTATTCTCCCTTCACAGAATGAAACCAATGAATCGAGGTTGAAGTTTCAACAAACAATGCCATATATAACACTGCCCTTCTGACAACAAATGAGGGTAAGGAGTGAGAGAGAGAAAAAAGAGAAAAGGATTTAGTGCTTGCACGAACCAGGGCTGTAAATAGTCCTGAAAGCTGTATCTCAGAAGGAGAAATGGGAGGCTGGTCTTGAGCCAACACAAACACAGGGCTGGCCCAAGAGGATCTGCACCGCTGGGCCCGTTTTCCTCCTTTTCAAATCCTGAGCCCCATGCCCTCATCTGCTGCCCTCTTCCACATCCCCTCGCAGCTGTCAACAGCTGGGCCTGTCATTCACTGGAACCTCTTTTAATGAGCAATCAATCACTGCGCTATTTGTTTATCTATCTATATACAATATGAAGTCAAGTATGGAGCCTCCAGCCAGGCTTGTTGCACTGAAAGCATGCGCTCACTCCAGAGGACGCAGCCCAATTGCCATGTAGAAATGGTTGTGTTGCCACTGGCATTCGGTGTATTGAGCCCTGCAATTAATTTTTTTGGAAAAGTGTGGCGACACCTGCAGGAAGGCCGGGGTGCGTTTCGACGTCGCGTGTCATCACATACTTCAGTATCGGTTTGTGAAAGATTTGTGACGCACTGACACTTTTCAAAAACGTTAACAGCCCAGCGTAATTTCGCATTATACAGCCAATTCAGAAAATAAACAAGCGTTCATGCGCTGACGCCTTTCAATTTCAACACGCGCTTGTTCGCGCCAATAAAAGCGCGCGCGATTGATAAACGCTCACGAACATGGGCGGTTCAGGTGTGGACACTGGTCAGGATGGGACTCTCGTGTTACACTATCGGATATTTGATAGTGTCTGTTTGGCTTGGATTGCAGGCTAAAAACCCACGGGAGGTCCGAGGATGAACACAAATGTGAGCTGAGGGAAATTGACTTGTTAAACATGCACAGCTACATTCACTTATTTTACATTAACGAGTGTATTTAATATCTCGATCATTTTAACCACAAGAATTTTCAACAATGTAAATATCCATATAGTAAAAGAGTGGCATCTTAAAGGGACAGTACACCAAAAAAGGCAAATCTGTCATTTTGTACTTACCTCACTTTCACTTTGTTTTTCTAATGTGAAACACAAAGGGAGACATTTTGAAGAACGTACTTTCCATTCAGTTACAATGAGTGTGTACTTAAGCTTTTAAACTTATATATAATTTAACAGAGGAGGCAAGAAAGGCAGTGCCTCCTCAAAAAAACGGATGAGAAAATAATCAAAATAAATATGAATGACAAAAATAAAACAACGCAAATATTACAAAAAGTGTAAAAGTAAATCTGTGCTTTGAAGAAAAAGCAGTTAAGAAACAGACTACATATACAGTAATGACTCGCCACTTCACGGTTCAAGTTTCACTGTCTCAGTGCATCGCGGATTTTTCAAAACTATTAATTGAAAAAATAATAATAAAAAAATACCGCCATATTAGCAGCCGTATTGCGGAAAGCAGCGTTGCTTCATCGTGATGCGAGATAAACGGTTTCCCAGGATGCCAGACATGAGAGAAACTTTCTCAGAGCCTTTGTACACGCCCACGACACTCAGACAAGACACGTGATTGGTTCAAGGCGGAGAGATCGACCAATGAGAGCACGAGTGGAGTGGGAGCCTCTTCGTCTCTCTCAGAAGCAAATGTTGACGATCCAGCGCCGATATCTGACGATGAGGCGCTTCCCGAACTGATTTAAAGGCGTTGATGCATATACCACTACACTGAATTTACATGGTACTCCAAGAATACTATGGTAAAAATTAATGTACCATAGTAATGTATTAATTAATACATAGTAATTAATGTATGATGGTACATATAATCAAATTCTAATATAGCATGATATTTTCATGGTATTTCAAAGGAATACTATGCTGTTATTACTGTAGATCACCATGGTATACAGTACAAGTAGTATGTTTATAGTACAATTATGGAAAAGCTGCTAAGTCTTTTAAGTACCATGTAAATACTACACTATATGAATTTGGTAATCATACGGTACCATGGTGTATCTTCCTTTTGTACCCAATTACAGTCAGTCCTTTTTGGTGGAGACTGTTGACACGTTCAGTGTGTTTCTTGTATTCTGCCAACTGCCATTTGAGTTTGCATGTGTTCATGAGTAAAATCCGTCTGTCCTGTCAAACATGACATTAATCCCATTAAAAGCAGGGCCCATTATAGTTATGGTATGGATCAAGCGGTGCGTTATCCTGCAATACGCATGTATTGTTACACACAGTGACATCTGGCGCACTAGTCTAAAGACTGTGGCAGCCTGTGTATTTTACTTAGACCTGCATGTGAGTTCAAAGCCACTCAAGTGAGAGGCCATTTTAAGTGGAAACATGAAAGTGCCTCTCTACACGCCAAATCAGAGATAAGGAGAAAGCTTCAAGGAAACGTATAACATGCGGTCTTGCAGTAAGAAGACGCAACAAGGAGTTAAATCTACAGTTAGCCACATACACCAAGGCGAAACCACAGTAGATAGGTTGTTTCAACATCACACAGACGACAGGTCCCGGTTCTGGGGGGGGGGGGGGGGACAGGCCTCTGAACAGGTCATAGCTCACGCCTCATAACATTGTGTCTCCTGCCTCACATTCATGTGGCCCGATGACTGAATGATAAGGCTACGCTAGGTAACGAGGTTTGTGGACATCATCACCTCAAATATTTATTTGATCCTGTCAAAGTCTGTGGTGAACAATAGGAATATTGACAGTATAGAGACGAGAATGAGCTCGTTTGTTTGAGTGTTTTAGCACCGTTGACTCCCGTGCGGGCTTGTTGCTTTGTAAAAGTCCAGTATTGTATTTCTTTCCGCTGCCAAAGCGTGCTTCCTGCGCTGGGGCAGAGTCGACCAACACTGACCTCCGTTTCCTTTGTTGAGGTCTGAACTAGCTCTGCCACGAGCCCCCGGGCCCTGCCTCCAGTCTCCGGCCTCCCTGCGCGGACCTGTGAAGCGGCCCGGGTCACCATCGCCACTGTCAACGTTTCCTCCGGGAGTCTGTGGATGGGACCGCACCTTTGGATATCTAGAGGGAATTTTGCAGTTAAGACACTTTTGGCTCAATGACAACAATAGTGCTTGACTTGATAGTTCTTAAAGGGGCAGTTCACCCCAAAAAAAATGTGGAATAGTAAATTAAGGCATAATTTTCATTTTTAGGTGAACAATCCCTTTGAAGTGGAAAACAGTGTTACAAATAGTTTGCTGAGAGGAAAATACTAATGGATTTAGACACAATACCAAGCCAAAAAACATCACAGACTGGCCAAGTTGGTCTGTTTCTTGGTTTTAAAGTGGCGTTTAATGTACACAATAAGTGTACGTTTGAATCTGAACCTCTACTTAAGTTATATGATTTGTAATGATCAAATCACTAACCCTTAGTTTTAGCAACAGTTTAGTTCAGTTTTAGTTCACCTAATTGTGAGTCCAAGAAGAAAAATGTGGCCTTCCCTGGCTAAGCATTAAAACTACGACTGCCAGTATGAATATTTTGTCGTTTTGCTTTTGCCTCTCTGTTTTCAAAGGGGACATATTATGCAAAATTCACTTTTCCATGGTCTTTGACCATAAATGTGTCGGCAGTGTGTGTATAACCACCCTATTCTTAGATTAAACCTTTTTCAGATTCTAGCATTTGTGATGTCACATTGCACAGGCCCCGCCCACGGCGCTGCCCTATTAGCATAGACTAGCTGCGCATTGTACATCATGTTTATCTTCTTATAAGAAATGTATCCTTATTAAAGCTACTAAAGTTATTAAATCAAGAGCACTGACTGATTTTCGGAGGCAAGAACTGAACAGGCACCTCCTTCTTCTGGAACATGGTGGGGGGGGGGGGCAGCAGCTCATTTGCATTTAAAGGTGCAACATGTTTTTTCCTTCCACTCAAAAATTGGTGTTTACAACATGGTATAATAAGTGATAGATTCAGTCACATTCAGGTGACACATGAGATATTACATTTTATAAAACGGGCATAATATGTCGCCTTTAAGGCTGAAAATAATTTTGTTCTTATATTTATCACTGTGTTCTTTTATAAATGCTTACAGCATGGAAACAAGCTCAACTGTGGACCGATGTGGCCATGAGCTACAGTAGTCGAGTTGAATTTCATTGAAGTCAATCAATGTCACATTTTAACAACAACAAAAAAGACTAAAGAAATAGCATCTTACCAAAGAGAAGACCTTTAACTTTTAAAGTGACAGTTCCAACTCTCTATTGATTGGTGATACTTGTGATCGCACATCAGTAGAATTCTGTATTAATGTGCCAAGTTATTACGGTATATTGCCTGGCAACCAGGAATTCTATAAGTCTATTGTTTTTTTATATCACAAATCAAAGTTTACTATAAAGCGGTGTCATCACCAATTAGCATTAACCAGGAAAACTCAGGCAACATTGTTTTATAGCTTACAAATCTTGGTTTTATCAGTATAGTTATTGTTTTGCCCCAGTGTTAACTGGTACTCTTTGTATTTGTCATATATCCCTTGTTCTGATAACCGCAGGGCTCCTATCCCACGATTCCTGTTACGGGCACAAAGCTGGCCCTGCTCTATACGGACTTTCTAGCCAAGAAAACGTCATAGCAAATTCAGCTTTGCCTCTCAGGCTGCAATCTGACATCAGTTTACTTTTGTTCTTCAAAGAGTACGAGTTTCATCCAGAATGACGTTTGACTTGTATGAGGCAAGCTGACTCTTGAGCTAAATTGCACATTCGAGGGGGGGGGACAAACTTAGTTCCACGGTTTGATTAAATTTCACATGTGGGACCTCCCAGAAAACTAGTTTGTAGAAAATGAGCATCATTTTACTGGGACAGTACGGGCCTTTTACCTGCATGTCACAAAGGTTAACATCTGAAAACTTGTTATAAAAATATGCTGCAAAATGGGGCTTTGCACACAGGTTTATTTACTTAAGGCAGCAGTGCTGTTGCCTGTAGGGCCAATTGACCTGTGCTGCTCTGTGGCAGTGCACTACTGACTCTTTGAACTTGTAGTGTTGTTCAGACAGACCAGCTCCAGGGCCCTGCAAGGAAGTGAGGAGGGAGCTCTGGGTAAAATTGGCCTTTACCCAGGGGGGCCGAGTCTCCAGCCCCTGAGGTCCCTGACAATACACAGCCACAATCTGGTCTTAAAACACACACCATACTGCTGGATTAAGACAGGAGGTGGTGTCTGGCCAGGTCAATGAAAGAAAGCACCTTTATAACAAGCTTTAAGGGTGAATACATTACCAAACAAGAGAGTAAACACACATGGCGTGGAAGGTAGAGGTAAATTCATCATTTTATTTCATCTCCTGATTCAATGAGTTTATGCTATTTGTGGCATGATGTCAATTAGAACCGAATGATCTGTCAGTTTATCAACCAACAGACAGTAAATGGACTAATGGAAGTCTATGGGTACAGGCATTGCACCAGAATAAACTGCACTGTTTTGGCAATTTATGCTTTTGTATCAAATTGGCTAGAGATCACATTTAACAGTGTTAATGCATCTAAAGATTAACTTTAAGGGAGGGTTAGACAGCACCAATGGAAAGATAAGTGTAAAATATGGGCAAAAAAGCATTCCCAAATCCCAATATCTATCGATATTCAAAAGTTCGGAAACACTACATATTTTTTAAAGAAGAATCTTCTGCCCACCACAGCTGCTTATGTTTTTAATATAGTACTTGTTTTATTTATTCCTGATGATAAACCTGAATTTTTAGGACTTTATTACAGTTGTCAGTCACATGATCCTTCAGAAATCATGCAGAAATGCGTATTTGATGCTCAAGAAACATTTCTGATTGCTGAAAACAGTTTTGGCTCCTTAACTCCTTTTTCAACACCAGCTTCGATGGGTTTTTCATCAATTTATGGTAAACTATACCAGGTTTTTAAAACCAATTTTTACGAAAAAATTTATTCAATATATTAAACAATATATTAAATATCTTCAATAATAACTGAAATAAAATTAAATAAAATCTTTTTGACTTGAAGGATATTATATTGTCCAATACAATATGATCCCCATCCACATATGCCAAGAGTTTTTGGTATTTCTGACGTAATTATTAAAAAGCTTCTCGTTTAACATTTTTTATTGATATACTGAATTAACAAGGTGGTATTTGCCTGGACTGTGAATGGAGGGTGAACTAACCCTTTAAATTATACTGAACCCAGAACATTCTTAACAGTCAATCCCATATAAAGAACACAAAAAGTAACCTGAAGACAAGTTTAAATTAAATCTTGTTTTAATTCGATAACATGTTTTGAGTGCACAAAATTTATTAACATTTCTACACAATACATTAGGATAACAGTGCAACCACCGTCTCTAGTCAGGCGCATGAAGGAGACCATGATATTTATAGGACAGCGATTGGCCCGTTTCACCAGTTCCAGAAGAACAAGCGACTGCCGTGCTTGGATGGCTGTAGCTCAGCCTCAATCGGAGGGTTGGGCTCAGGTCTTGGTCTTGAATGGTAGGGGTTTTCAGGCACAGGTCTAGAGGTCGCCACCTTGGTCACCTGTCGGAGAGGTCAAAGGTGTGAAGTACAGGATATGAAGGAAGAACAGAATGACATGGAAACCGCTTCTAATTAGGGTTGGGAATCGGCATGTATCTGACCAAATCAGAACACAGATTTTAGTGCTCATTTAGGTGCCACTTAACCCTTTGTTGTACCCTTTGACGCGTACGATCACACCGATGTGATTACAACGTTCAGCGCATCACATGATCAACTGCTAAATTCAAACGTGCTTTCGCACGCTGATCCAGAGACGGACGCTCTCTACGCTTATCATATAGCACAACTACTCCGTGTTTTCAACCACATAATGTTTATTTTAGGTTTCAGACATTTAAATACACATAATTACTAGCAAACTAATACATGCATTGCTTGTAAAATACAAACTGATGTCTATGAAAACTTTCAATTATAAATTGACAACATGTTTTATTCACTTCAGATACACATTACGTAATTTTACACAAGTTTACTCTATTCTTCTCCCACTTCACCGGCCACTTACTTTCATGTATTTTGGGAGAAGTGGATGAATTGATGTATTGTAAATCTGGCAGATCAGATTTGCGGTGCAAACTAACATGGCGGCGACGATTGCATGTTACGATCATTATAAAGGTTTTTAAACAATAAAATATTCACTTCCACATATTTGAGAGTTGGAATATAAGGTAATTGATGACATAGGTAATGTTTTGAATAGTTAAAGGAAAAATAAAAATCGATATAACATTTCATACATTTTATTGTATCTGCGGTGTCACGTGACAAGCATACTGCCTCACCTTGAAAGTAAAGATATATGTCCTAAAATAGCGGTTGCCTTAAAAAAAAAAACGTTGGGGGGTAAGCTAGATTATTTTAAACTTGCGTGTGAAAATGCCAGTGCTGTCGATTGAAATATTTGCCCTCTGGTGCTCCAAAACAGACATAAGGTGCATCGGCAAATGCAAGTGACTGCTAGCTAAAATATATAATGTATTTATGTGGTGTCAGAATAATCTGAGAAATGATTAAAAAATTAATGTGAACTTAAGTCAGAACAACAGCACGGAAAGTACACCTTCATCGGAGCTTCTCTCCTGTACAGGACACACAATAAGTCAAGAGAGGTGTCGTATTTTGCCTGAGTAGGTCATATTTCTGACAGAGAACTGCTGAAATTTGAAGCTGGTTTGTAGCAAACCAAGAATACAGACTACTTAGCTGTAATTAGCACTGTAGATATTATTCAGTGTCTCTTAAATTATTGTAGTTGGGTGGCTTAGGTTTTATTGTGAATTTAAGCAAATTTGTTGGTTTTTGTATTTACTTATATTTATATAATTAAGTATACCTTAAACTTTTAATATATTGTTCCATTTTTAAAAGTTAAACCTTTTTAAAGTATTGATTTGGCACCGGTATCATATAAAACACAAACGATACCCAACCCTAATCCTAATATAGGTTTAACACAACAAGGCAATGAATATTTTGACCCACTTTGGACAGCTCTCCTAGGTCAGGCCTCTCCCAGCCCAGCTTCTCGAACACACAGTTATCAAACTCCTTCTGCTGCTTACGGCAGTGGCGCAGCTCAGCCAGGTTAGAGTAATCCAGACAGGTCCAGTACTCTGTGAAGGACTCCGCACAGTTTCCCTTTATCTGCCTGCAGGCCAAACAATATACAATTTAAAAAGCGAATTACAAGGAAATAGTGGGATTCACACAATGCTCTAACCAGCCACGACCCATGATGAAAGCAGGAAATGCAGAGCGATATAATTAAATTACAGCCAATTAGAAAAGTGCACAAGTAACACCTGAAAAATAACAAACCCAGTTTTACAGCGCTTAAGAATGAAATTAAAATATACATGAGTGTGACATCAAAATATAAAAATAACAAAGCCACCAAAGTAATTTAACTATATTCCTCATTTGGCATTTTCATATAGATATGCATATATGGATACATAAAAAGATATATATATATATATATATATATTTATATATATATACACATATATATATACTCAGTAATACCTCGGTTTAGGAGCGACTTGGTATACGAGCAAATCGGTGGACGAGCATGGAGGGTCGAATCGGTGTACGAGCATTGTATCGGTGTACGAGAAAAAGTTTCCCTCACCCATGCGTATTTTTGAGTGGAAAAAGTTCTAACGCTCAGCATCGTTGTGCGCATTTTTACAGGAAATATCCTAAACACAGCTTCTCATAACACAGTCACGAGGTTCCAACCCCTTTATAACCCCTTAACTCATTCATTCTCTCAGCTTAGCTTGGTTTGGCTGCATCATTCACCACAGTGCATTCTTTTATAAGTGATTTACAGAAGTTTTTACCTCATATTCTTAACATTAATTAATTGTGATCGCTATTGTTCACGTAGTGAAATATACACGTACAGTACCTCTAAGCAGTAACTGTCACGGTTCATGAATTCAGTGTCTCCTAGTTCTGCCTGAGTGTGTATGTGTGTGTGTGGTCACTGAACACCCGCGCCTTCGTTCGCTTGCGGCTCCCGCGGGTTCGTTCGTCCGCAGCTCCCGTGAATTCGTTCGTTCGCGGCTCCCGCGAGTTCGTTCGTTCGCGGCTCCCGCGGGTTCGTTCATTGGCGGCTCCCGTGAATTTGTTTGTTCGTTCGCGGCTCCCGCGAGTTCGTTCGTTCGAGGCTCCCGCGAGTTCGTTCGTTCGCGGCTCCCATGTTCCAGAATTTAACTCTGGATTATCACTTTGTTTGTTTTCTGCACTATTGTAATAAATTCACTCATTTGCTGTCATCCTTGCTTTCCCCGCTCCCCCCTCCTCTCTCTCCTCCAAGCAGGCTGCTCAAACCTGAAGTGCATTACAGTAAATTGTCAAGTATTTTTAGAGTTTAATTGTCAATTATTAATTAGTATTTATATCATATGTATGATATAGTATATATGTATTATGTATAATATAGTATTTATGAGATCTTAATGGTTACAATTTTAACTGCAATTAATAGGGTAAAACCAAAAAAATATTTAAAATGGGCATTTGTGGTCATGTGAAACGAATTAATTGATTTTTAGTACATTCTTATGGGGAAATTTGCTTTGGTGTATGAGCATTTTGGTTTACGAGCTCGCTCTTGGAACGAATTAAACTCGTAAACCAAGGTATTACTGTATATAGTAATGTACCCTAATTATAATTTATTTTTTTCACTTATTTTTATTTATTCTCTTCTTTACTTTTTTTTCACTTATTTTCTGTTGTACATGTAATGTTCCTCTGTTGTATCGTTATTTTTTTTACATGTTACTTATTGATAATAAAGCATAAAGAAAACTAAAAATAAATAAATAAACAAACAGCTTTTATTTTCATGAAATCCACAGAGCTTCTCCAGGCAGCATCCTTTTTATGGTTGCCCTTAGAAAATATCCAATGACTCCTGAATAGTCTTTTTTGTAAAAGTTTCAAGTTTAAGAAAAATTAAGCTCATAGTTTCCTGTGTCACACCTTGTAATTTGGCAGGTCAACACAGTATTTGGAAAATGTTGATATTGCGGGAATAGATCTCATCCCATGGTCATATAGAAGCTCAGGAATCCAAACACTTGCCCATTCATGACAGAAAATGTCCCTTCACAGGGTCAATTCACTAGCAGTGATCTCTACATCTCAAACAACAACCAAATGACAAAAACATGCGATTCAAATTTTGTGAATCAATGTGCTCATAATAAAAGATTCCGAAGCCACATCAGGACAAACAAGTGAAGGTGTTGAGCACCTGAAGAAGTTGACCGCACACTCATTGACTTTCTTCCCTTCTTTCAGACACTTTCTGGGGTCCTTCTCCTCCCAGCGGCACAGCATGAACTCTTTGTTGGGCTTGTCACATTGAGAGCCATAATGATGAGCAGCCGCCTTCAGCACGGCCGATGACACACTGACCTGCACAGAAAACACCAAAGCGCTCAAAACATGCATAATGTAGGAGAAAACCATTTGACTTTAAGTGAATGCATTATTTCTGCCAGCAAAAAATATATGTATGACATTAAAGAGATCACCTGGACTGTAAACCTGACATATTGCATATTGAATTGGATATTAAAGACAATAGGAATTATGAAGCATGCCATTTTACCCAATAAACTATAGTTTCTATAATAAGCCTCCTAAGAAAAAAGCTTGTTACCCTTAATAACACATGAAACCACTGACACTTAGCAAACTGCTAACAACAAGACCAATGTAGTCAACCAATCAGCAAATCAGTCATCCAGTTCTTTCAGACTCCTGTTTTCTTTCTGACCTTCACTAACTAGCACTCACTTCAATGCTAGTTAAACACATTTGAATGAAGTTAACGACAGCAGTGCGATTCCTGCAGCTAGTTTAGACTTAAACCTGGTTGAGTTTTCATTCTTTCAGACGTACCTCTTCGACGTTCAGCTCCTGCAACGTCGGAATCTCAACCACAGCCGGCATGGTGCGAATTTTACTGCACTAAAACTCACCAAAATGAGTTTGACAGTTCACACAACACAACAACACAGCAGAATGTCCTCGTCTGCAGCAAGACGAGGCCGCGCGGAGAAGGTCAGTTGACTGCGCATGCGCGAAACATTACAGGCGCTTTTGGATAACGTCATGCGAAAGGAAACTGGGACGCTGTAGCGCCATCTTGGCTCCAAACGCAACGCACAGTTATGGCATTACTTTTCTGCTCATTTCAAAAACTTTTTCTGAAATAGTTGAATATTGTTTATTCGATCATTTTATTCATGCGTGACAGTTATATATGTCCCAGAGGAGTGTTTTTACCATTTTAAGTAGAGTCTCGGTTGTGTTTCCATGGAAACAGTATCAACATGGAGTTCATGGGTAGCAGTTATGATGGAGATTACAAAAATGAAAGGTAAATTAACTTAATTTAATGACGTTTATATGTATTACCAAATCGAATCTAATTTGTGAATCCTATATACTTGTATGCGTATGATGTTGATATGTGTTCTGTTCTTGATCATGTGCTCATGAGTAAAGCTAATCATATAAATTTCACAAATAGTACATAGTATTGCATTCACAAAACAGTCATTAATAAATAAATAACTGTAAATGTCATAAATTGAAGACCAGATTAACCTGGAAATAGTTTTTTCTGGCACCTGGTATACTAAAATATTTTAAATGTACAAAACATATGAATTGCAATTATTCCATGATTTAATAAAATGTAAGGCAGGGCTATGATGAATTTTAAATGACTTTTGTTAATTCTTTTTTCATTCATAAAAAAGTCAAAGGATGTTTTGTTACCATATTTTAAAAATGACTCAATATTTTCCTAATAACAAAAACAATAATTCTATGATTTTCCTTTTTCAATATGCTCATGTCAATTTAACACTTAGCAATACTCTTGAGATATTAAAGATACAATACTTTTGATAAGGAATTAGTGTGGAAAACCATCTAATTTCCTCTCATCTTGTTGTCTTTAAAAGGATGGAGGGGATGGGCAACTACACAGTTCCAACTCACACCAGATATGTTGGAGAGATGAAAGATGGTATGTTCCATGGAGAAGGAGTGCTGTATTTCCCCAATGGAAGTAAATATGAGGGAACTTGGGAGAAAGGAATATCCAAACAGGTCATTCGCTCCTCTTAATATTATTATGTTAATAATGCAACATGTCAACAGCCACATTCTTGATATTTAACAAAATATCAGATATACACAGCAAGTGGCAAATATATATAAAAAAGAGAGCATAAAAGAGAGCATTTATCACTTTACCATGATAAAATTCAGAGTTCACTACTGCTCAGACTCGGGTCTTGAGTTCACTAATATATAGCTAATATATAGAGTTCAGAATATAACATCACAGGTTTCCATCTCTTCAAAATTACAGTAGTATGGCGTGAATGCAGCATAGGCTCATTGTTTTGGTTCACGAGGAACTGTAAAAAATGGCTGCTGTTTTGGTTGCAATGCTCGGTGACTGACGTGTGATGTCTCCGCTAGCAATTGAGTGGCGGTATGAAAAAATACATACTGTATGTTGACAGGCAGACAGACAGATATCTTATTGGACTGAATGCAATGACCTGACGATCATTTTATGGTCCTGAGCCTTCCGTAGAAGATATAGATATAGACATTTACATTTACATAAAATACATTTAGACCACTTAACTTAGTGATTCCTATCCCAATGTGAAACGACTTTCAGCCAAAATAACAAAAAATGTTTCTGGAGCAAATTGGCTAATCTGCCTTTTACATTTGGATCATGGATCATTTTGATCTTTAATATGATGAACAACATCTGTGTTATTTTGCTCGAACACCTGTGTGATCTGTTGACGGCATTTGAACACAGATTAAGCTTGATATTTTGAATTTAATCCAGTGACATTTTTAAGTGTCTTGAGTGTCCAAATACATCATGTGGACTAAATGTTTATCTTACACATATAGGGAAAATACACATTTTCAGATGGCCTGGAGTATAAAGAGACTGACTGGGATTACTGTGATGGCAAAGACAGGCGGTTCTACTCTGAAAGGTGTAATGGTCTCAAACCAGCAGGTATGGTCTGGAATTACTAGAATTATTGTGTGGGATCCTTTATAGCTAAACAGCATGATTCTCTAAAAATATAAGGAAAAAAAAATTTCTCGCCATTTCTTTTAATAGGAGAGTCCCAGTTAACTGATCAGGACCCCCCACGGCTTATCCCTGATGGTTGCTATGACAGCAACGATGGCTTTTATGATCCAAACACCAGAGTCGTCAAAGACTATGACGGCAATTTTCTCAGGAACGCAGGTAAACGAAAGTGCCCTAGTGAGTTTTACTCTGTGAGTTTGTGTCTGTGTCTGCTACCAAATCATTCAAAATTTCCTACATCGCCATCCATGAAATTCACAAAATCTCGATATATTTCTCAGTCCAATCCTTTTCTCAGACCGTGATCTGAAGTACCTTTTAGTAAACATTTGCTTTTGGTTCTTCCACCTGGAACACATAAGACCACAAGCATTCGAGTGGCATAAATGGATTAGCTAAATGCATGTAGATAGTGTAGGGCCGAAGATTGAGCGGTGAGATTGTAAGATAACTCATCTGTAGGTCTTTTCTCTTAGCCAGACATGCTTCAGTTCTGTAGTCATTTGAATTGTTTTCAAGGAAAATGTAAAACACATTTTCCAGTGCCTGAAGTGGGATCTCTGATTTGAGGTGAATTCATTATGTCAGCCTTATAGATAGGAGGCCAGAATCCCCCAAGACAAGGTTGTGGAATTAATAGACCCTATGTTATCTGAATTATGTTTGTCTATGTGTTGGGAAACCTGCTACTTATAATTTCATGCAGCCTACCTTTTTTTTTAACGTTCTAACAGTTAAGCTATTTAAAGGGGCATGTATGTTTGTTCATTAGAACTATACACACAACCATTTAAAAGGTTGGGGTCAGAAAAACATTTTTCTCCAAAGAAAAAGTTTTCCAATTTTATTCATTTATAATGTTTTTAAAAAAAATTATGGTTTCCATGCAAATATTAAGCAGCATAACTGTTTTCAACATTTATAGTAATAATTAAATGTTTAATAAATGTTTCTTTTCATCAAATCATCATATCAGAATGATTTGTGAAGGATCTGAAGTAATGATGCTTAAAACACAGCTTTTACATCACAGGAATAAAATACGTTTTAATATATATATATATATATATATACATATATATATATATATATATATATATATATATATATATATATATATATAGAACAGAAAACTTGATTTAAATTGTAATAATATCTCAACAATATTACTGTTTTTACTATTGCTTTCATCACATAAAAGGTTTGCTGAGCATACGAGTCTTCTTTCAAAAACATTTAAAAAATCTGACCAATTTATACATTTTATCATTTACTTTTTTAGGTCCATGGTACATTATTCTATGTTTATTGTGAAAATATAATTAGTACAAAATGGTGGAATTACATTTGATAAATGCACATAAAACCTAACCAGTCATATATTTAATGTGCATTAATATAACCCAGAAGCATGTCATTTTGTTCTGTGACGGACAATTTAAGATCTATGCATAATTTAAAAAAAAAACTTTTGCGTAGTGTTCTTGTATTCCATCTGCACTGTTTTTATTTACAGGTCAGCACTTGTGTCAGACTCACATCTTTGGTTGTTACACTATTTTTTCAATTCTTCATATCCTAACTTGTATTCAGAACATTTCTTGGGAATTATTTGGCAGCTATATTTCCCAGTATTGTGAGATGCATAATTTGGTAAACAATGTCTAAAGCAAATACATGCAACACGATCTGCAGCCCCACTTTTCGTCACAGTCTGATTGTGAGCTTACATGTCTATTTCGTACATCTACAGTTACTATAACATAGGTAGACAGACATATCCTGAACAGATGTCAAAAGAGTTACATATGAACGGACATAGATTTTATTCTACGAAGCAGAGTAAATTGGAAGTTGTTTATTGATATTGTTTGGAAACAGAATCCGTGTGTGGAACAGAAATAGTAGCAACATGGTGATGCAAATAAAATTTGTATTTGAGCAGTTTTTCTTCCTCATGCATTGCCCACACAGATTTGTCAGCTGCAGAACTCACTCGCTCAAGATCCATCATTCACGAAATGACAAAATTCACACTATAAATAAAACTATAATGATAACTATATAAGCGTCCACACCACTGGTTTCTGTTTATTCTAAGCGCGCGTTGGAGTTTTGTCATCTGCCACTTTAATTGCTAGAACTTTGTGAAGCAGAATGGATTCTGATTGGCTGTCTGTGATTTTGTCATTCGTCAGCTGGAGAACGATTACTGTATCATTATAGTTCTGGTGTGGACCATTTTTAGAACTATATCTTTATCATTTTCGTTGGTAACATACTTAACACATCTCCTGCCCTTTGAGTGTTTGTGACCAGACTATATCTGTTATTTTTTCGGCCAACCACAGTGGTAAGAATATAAATATTGTAAAAGAAAACCATCTGAGCTTAACGCATTCTTAGTCCTGTGATATTATATAAACTTAAGAACACTGATATGTGTATTTATGTGTTCATATTGGACAGTTATTTGTGTTTCTACATATTCATACGCATTTCCATGTGTCAGTCACACCATGCCTCTTCAAGGTTTGCAAACACACTGTCACTTCTGCATCAGTGTGGTATATGTTCCGTCTTCAGATCAGATCATTTCCAGGCCTCTGGGATTACATCTTTACCACATGCGGCTGGAAAGTGAGAGCAAACATCAGAGACCGAGACTTACCCAAGAGCGCAGACCTGTCACATTAAACCACATCCTGGTTATGACTCCCAGAGCCAAAGCCCACCCGTTTCTACAAGAGTCCACATCACAGACTTCATCTGCATTTACATTCATGTTCTAAGTAGAAGCTTTCTAACTAAAGCCAATTATAATAAAGTGGATATATCACGTAAGTCGTAGTTACCAGTTGTGACTGCTCAACCTAAAAACATTGGCTCAACCTTTAAAGGGAGAGTTTTCCAAAAAATGGAGATTCCAGGTGGAAGATGGACCAACTTCAGGGTAAGGCAAGATGCCCTTGATGAAAGATGATTCTATTTAAACACATTTATATAAAATGTCTTATGTTACGTCACCTAGCAACAACCCACACAACTCGGTATAAATCCTCCTGATAAATGACTTGTTATTAAAGCAGCTATTTTCACAAACCACTATAATTTGTACAGAAAAGCATGCTGCATACTGCAAGCATACTGTATGTGTGATTTGGTATGGCAGCGAATTTGAATAATAAATAACCTTTGCCTTGCTTAATGCAGAAAAACAAAAGTTTTATTTAAGATCTGAATGGATTATATATTGAGTGCTTCCTTTATAATCCCTAAAGCCGTCTCCTTAATTCATTGCAATCCACACAATCAATGACGCTGACTGCACGTGCATAATGTCTACAGGTTGTTTGTTAGAAGTTAACTTATAACGAGGATTTACAAAAAATCTGGATATGAAACTCTGAAAATCTTGTATGAAAATATGTATTGGAATAACATGACAGAATTTTCATTTTTGGGTGAACTATTCATTTAAATCCCTGGTCCTACTCTGATTTTTGCAGGCTATCTGTTTGTTTGTCTGACCAATAGCTATTAAGCATGACGTCTACCCTGTCTAAGTCTCATGGAGCAGGGATGGAGAGATTCTTCACATAGCGGACTTTATAGAGGAATTCCCACTCAAACGTACATTTGGCCTTTAAATCAACTACATGTCTTATGTCGGAGCATTTTATAATATGGAATATTGTGCATCCTATAGATTTATTTTTATCACCTGGAGGTGATGGTACATTTGTCAAAATGGGTGTGAAGACAGAATTTATTGCCAGTAGCTTCCCTCCAGGAAGGAGGATCACAGAGCGCAGATGCTGAAGAGGCAAACGGAGAGGAACCACGTTCCCTGTGGGAGGATGTTTTTGGGAGGAGAGGAAAGAGGGAAAAGTCCAACTACAGCTGTGGGGCAGAGTAAGAGTAGGATCCAGGAGGCAGGCATTATAGGGGGTGGCAATCCCAGGCAGCAGCAGTCCAGGCTGGACAGGAAGGCCTGCGGAAATGCCCAGGCTGCAGGCCAACTCTGAAGCTGGTTGGAGAGCACAAGAAAAGCAGATGGGAGGAAGCCCTGAAGAATCTCAACACATTGGTCATTTGAAGAAAGGGTGGGATCACTGTGAGCAGCGGTTGCTGGCATTTCATTTAGGACTGCCACTGGAGATGGGCACAAGACAGACTGAGTCTCCTCCATATGTCCTGTTCTGCCCCACTTGACCAGCTTCTCTGCTTCTTTGTCTTTAATCCAAGCACATCAAAGCACAGTAACTGTATACTCCAGGCAAAGTTTATGCCATGTGCTTGTCTTTTCAAAATGGGAAAATTACATGACCAGAAAAGCAGTCATTTTGTTACTGGTATTTGCTCTTCTACTATTGTCTGTTTCTAACCTCTAACCCCAAGAATTCAACATTGGCATGTAACCACTTTGTGTTGCAGAGATTTATTGTACCTCAAATCTTGTAGCTTGTTGAAGAGAGGTCTGTTGTTACTTTTCTAAGGCTGGAATACACTTTTTGACTTTTGTCCATATCTTTGGCCTAATTTGCAGTCTGGATGAGTCAACGCTAGTTCGCAAAATTCAGAGCCAGTCAGAAGATTTTGGCCTGTTCGCGTAGTGCATGATGGGAACACTCTCCCAATTTTTTAGCTTCAGACTATGATTCCATTCAGTCTGTAGATATTAAAGGCCAATTTTAGAACGTACATCGTAGTGCATGACATTCCTTTTACACTGACTTCCAACTCTCTCAAATCCCACTGCAAATCTGTCCAGACCATACTTACCATGTCTACCAACCCACGGCTTCAAATGCACTTGGTTAGTTTTTTCGCAACTTAGAACAGTCACTATTGCAGTCAGTCAGCCCAGTGTGTTGTCATCTCTCGTCAGCTGTGGCAAAAAACTACACTTTGACACACCAGAAGGACGAAAGGCAACATTCAACTAGCACGTGTGTTCTGTGTCTGCGTGTAAATAAATATCTGTCTACATCAGTAGGTATTAATATAGTGTTTTCATCATTCAAAAATGGAAACCGAAACTAAGACTGCAGATCTACAAACCATAGGCGGAGTTTGGGGGAGGCTGGGGGCCCCCAGACCAGAGCCAATTAATGCCTGCCATGTGCTCTGAATATAATTTTTTTATTACAGAATTCATATTTTCTCTGTCTTATTTTATTAGTTCTGTGTATAGAATGAGTAAGATATGGCTAATTAATTTTTAATCACTGTGTTTAATTTTTTATTATTTGTTTTACGCGCAGAATAAACCAAATGAACATTCGTCGTTTTTTTAATAAATCCACTACTAAAAGTGTGGAGTTTTCTAATTCTACTTCAACTATCACTTCCATTGCTGCTAATACTACCACAACAATCGAGGCCGCATCAGAGAACAACGTTGTAATGTCTGAAGTAGTTCTATGACAGGTCAAGGGAGGCTCTGTTTATGAACTTTAATCGGAACGAAGAAGAACACACTGTAACAAGCACACCCGTCTAACACACTTGCTTTTTTCCGGCGCACTTCTGAACTCCCCGTGTTAACCCTATCACTGCCGATGCAAAACAAAACGCGCGTGACCCTGGGGTACATGCTTTTTTTGCCAGGGAGTTGGTTTTCTTGCACTGAACAAGAGCAGGAGATATGAAGTTCAGATAACCACCCCCTCATCATTTGACGTGTACGATCACACCGGTGTTCATATGTCACGTGATCAACCACTAAATTCACACGTGCTTTCACTGTGCTCAGAGCTTGTCATTTATCACAACAATTCAGTGTTTTCAACCACATAAGGTTTATTTTAAGTTTCAACAAATTGAGCTAACAAGTTGGTGACTATTTTGAATAAAAAAGAAAAAACTAAATAAATGTTATCTATTATACAGCGCTTTTTGTGACTGCGGTATGTCACATGACAACCATGGAAACAATAAAGCGAAATTTCCAAAATGGGGGGAGGGGGGGGGGCGCGCGAAATGTTTACCCCTTCCTTGGGGGGCGTGACAGAAAATAGAGAAGCACTGGTATAAAGTCATTGTTCATTGTAAATTATTTTATTTTCATTTTCATTTGTATTTTATGTTTTATATATAAATATGATATAAAAAAAAATTCTGAGCTCCTGGTCTGCTGGCCTGGTAGGTGCCCCCCTAGCACAAAGCACAAAAGTGAAACTCCGCCTATGATACAAACCCTAAACAAAGCAGCGCTTGCTTACCATTTTGAATGATAATTTCTTTATTCCAGTCAGCTCAGTTTATTATTGTGTTATGTTAATGCTCAGGTAATATGACGCAAAATTATAACACCCTTCAGAATGTTCCATCAGTCTGATCACTTTCGGTTTTATTCTGATGCACTGACTCGTTCAAAAACATTGAATGGCCAATCAGAACTCTCTCTCTCACCAATGGCCTGATGCCGATTCAACATGCTGAATCAGCCCAAAAACCCAGATAGCGTCCGACTAGAGCCAACAGTGCAGAACACAGCGAAAACACAAAGGCGACCAATACGTGTTCCGGCCTTTAGGAATGACTTGAAAGTCTGGTAGAATGCCCATTTTTTCTCTATAACTATTTACAAAGTCTGGCAGATGTATGGTGCCTTGTGTTTTAAAATTTGTTTAGTTGAAAGTTCTGTACAATATTCCAACCTAAAGTTGTCATCTGTATAAAAGGGACCTGAACCATAGGGATCAGACCAGAGACTTGGGAGGTAACCAGAGAGTAACCAATGAGCAATTACCCAAAACAGCCTTGAATCACGGTGGCATCTTCTGCAGGGCAAATACAACTTATGTTTGCTTTGGAAAATGTAAAAATAGTTTTAATTACAATACTCAAATAATTCCATAAACACCTACTTGTCTCCTCTATAAGATTTTTGGAGAGCAGGGGAGGAAAAGTTTGCCTGAAAGAGTGCTTTAAGAACATGGGATGATTCCTTCCTGGATGGAAAGGCTTTGAAACATGAGTGGGGGCGTCGCTAAAGCCCCTGTCATTACACAGAACGTTTGTAATAACCCTTGCCTAGCAGAGGTACCAGGATTAGAGGCTTTAGGGACTAGGTTGCAGTAAACCTGAAGCCAAGCAGGCAGTAGGAGGCAGGCGTTTGGTTTACGTTGGGACTAGAAATCCTGTTTACAACCAGCTTTAATAACACTGTGTAAATGAGCAAGGGGGTTGATACACTCAATTTACAGCACCGTACTTAAATTTGATTGACCTGTCATGACATACTAATATATAGATCACCATGTGTCCCACTGTTATATAAAACTACAAGTACTATGAAAAAAACTTCTAAAAGGGTGCTTACCCATGCAGAAATCCAACTTGGGTACTGTGTGTGGTTGCCAGGGGGTTGCTATAAGGATGAATTGCTTTTACAGGTGGTTACTTACTGCTCCAAGTAAAAATAATCCATCCCAAAATTTCTATTATATTCTCTAGGGATGACTCAGATCCCTTGTTCAGTTTAAGTCTATGGGAGGTTTTAGCTGTTTATTGTCGTTGTACATCTTACAACGGGTATCATTCATTTCTGGAGAGAAATTTAGCATAATAGATGTAGAACAATCAATTATAAAAGAGAAATAATAATATAATTATTGGCTAAGCAAATATGTTGCTGTATCCTATTAAATATTTGGGTGATAAAAAATACTGCCATTCACTTTTGTCTCACTGTTACTTGGTAAAACATAACTTCATTTTAGCCAGAAGCTTTACAGTTTGCAGTGGTTTCCTACTTCTGTGATAATTGCTTAAGGTTCACATTTAAAAATCCCACCGGTGATGAAAACAGCCCCTATAGTCACTTTTTTATAGGAACTGGGTTGTTTCAACTCAAATTGTGGGGTCAAATATAGACAAACCCATCCGTTGGGTTTGTCCATGTTTGACCCAAATTAGGTAGAGTGAACATCAAACCTTGTCTGGAGATGATCATCCAGCTCCGGGAATGCGCACACATTGCTCCTCAAGCCTTGGAATAATCAGAGATCCTAAATCCATTAATGAAAAGTGTGGCTCTGTTTGGAAGGAAACACTTTTCCTTTTGATTATATTTTAGGGATTAAGATAAACACCTCCTAACAAGGTACCATTACTGCTTCCTTTCTGACTCCTGGGCTTTGATCGTGGAGTGTGTATCACATTCATTAGGCCACCTGAATGAGGGATCAACATGAACATGCGGAAATGAGACTCGGATAAAGTGAGGAGGAAACAGATTAGAAATGAAGAAAAAATCTACACAAAGTACAGGCATGTAGCTGAAATAAATGTAAGAAAAAAAGCAAATGTTGGGAAAGTTTAAAAAAAGGCAAGTGATTGTACTTTCTCATTAATAAAGAGCGAAATTATTCTACCACGTAAACAAACGAGACAAGGGCAAAAGGGAATAAATTGATAAGGGGAAAAATCTGAATTAAAAAGCCAAGAAAAAGAAACTAAACATTAGTAATGAAAACAAATAGATGGTTATATGGGTTACGGAAATTCAAGGAGATGAATTTCAGCAAAGTTTTAGTAAGTATGAGGGCTAAGACAGTTCTTTAAACAGCGTTCCCACAATAAATGTGCAATTGTGAATGACCTATGAATAAATGGCTATTCCAGTCATTTGTGGTTACTGGACAAGTTTTTTTTTTTTAAATCATTTTATAGAGATTGCACTCAAAGAGATTTACTCATAACTCTGTTTTAGAACAAAAGCTTATATGAAAAAAATCCCTGGTCTTTCTCAACAAATAGACAATAAGGACTTGCTTGTGAATTGGCCCACAATGCAAGAGAGCAACTTGTGGCTTGCTAAAAAATAACTCATTTTCCAGCAGGAACAATATCCGGGCCTAAACACATTTCATTGTTGTTCTCACTGAGGTATGGTTTTGTCAGCTTGATGTCTACAGACGTACCTGTTACCCAGTTCAAATTGAAGCACTATTATAGTGTAAATCGCATGTCAAAAGTACTATTTGCAAGCCCTTTATGCCCTCGAGGGAACATTTATTTGCAGTAGATTTGACGCGAGTGACACGTCCGCTCTGAAATAGGATTGTATTAGCCTATGAATTTAGCAAGTGTGTGAAAGCCAGGCAAATAATAAGTACTGAGGTGCTAATTTCGTGCAAATATAACCGTGCGAACTAGGACCATTTACCGAAATGTAATTGTAGACCGACCCTGTCCATCAGCCATTGGTTGAAGCGTCGACGGAGGTGTTAATTGGTTTAAAATAGTGATGAAATGTTCCTCTCGAGTGTGACCTCCATGAGGTGGGAGCGCCTGAATGAAGTGAGACGTTAGCATGCAGCTGTCGCAGAATGGACCGGTCGCGTGCTGGAAAAGTCTCAATTGCCGCGCGCGGGAACCAGGTAGAAGTGGCGGGAGGCGCGTGGAGAGGCCGTTTAGGGCCATCGCGTGCAATTATCGACAATCAGAGGAGAGCTTAAGACCTGTTCTCAACAATGGGCCCGGTTCGCCACGTTCACGGGGGTGAGCGCTCAAGTGCGTGCAGCTGCGCGCTCACATTCAGCTCCAGCGGCAGAACTACCTCGCGCTCCGCAATTAGCAACTCCTTTCAGTTTTAACCATTTAAAAAAAGCAGTATATTATCCACTGTTTTTGGTTGCGGAATCATCTCTGGGAAGGGAGTGAAAAAAAGGGAGCGATTGATTGTCGCGTGAAGTAGGCTGCTGAGAGCGAATTTTCATAATTGTTGTCTTAATCCTGCATGTAAAAAATGTAAATTGCCTTTAACCGCATATGAATGAGTTTGACACATGCCTTTTGGAGCTCGATTTTTGACCAAACAATCAGAAAGAAAAAACACCATGTAGGCTGTCTCGTTTGCAACGAGCCTCGCGCATGCGTTTATCGCAACTCTTTGACTCTTCTTGAGCATTTTTCCTAGCAGAATGAGTGAAATATGTATTATCTGCTCTTGTAGATGATCAAGAACACGAGTGGATTGTGAGGACGTGCAGGAAGAGCTGGGATGAGTTCATTGGACACTATCCAAGAAGCAGCACACTAGAGAAGTGAGGATACTCACACCCTCACTGAATATGGATCTAAACATTTTTCCTCCTGTTATTCTTTCCAAAAATGATTTAAATCGAGTTAAACGATAAAATATTGGTATCATTATACTGACAAATGTTAAATTGCAACCCACAAACGTTATGTATGATCGATTAAGGAATGCATAATGCGAAATTAAAAATAAAACATGACTTTGCATTACGGGATGAGCATATCTACTGTATATTAACATATTGACTATTTCTATACTGAGCTACTTTTTAAAAATGTTTCACATTCATTACAAAGTCACAGCGTTCTGTAGTTTATTTTGTTTTTGTTATTATTATCATCATAAGAAGTGAAAGTGTCCAACCAGAAACACTCTCAACTGAACAGCTAAAAAAACACAAAATAATCAAATCAGAAGAAATTAATAATTAGGTTTAATATGTCATTGCATACAGTTTTATTTTAGAGTCAAAATCACGTTTGCCAAGATAATAGTGGGGTTTGGGTACAAACTCAAATTAGAAGTGTTACATCATTGCTATATTCTAAGTAAATGATCGCTAACATTCAACAGATGAATACAGCTTGGTCTTCTACTGAGGTAAATGAGTCAGATCCTCGCTCCGCCTGAAAGAATTGAGTTTTCTGCACTTAACAACAGTGTGTGTGCTTGAATGGAAAGAGGATAGGTTAGTCAGAGATTATGTCTCGGTGTGTCTTTGAAAGAGAGCGCGGGATACCAGATCAATCGTGTGATGTGGCCTGACAGGGAATTCCTGTGTGTGATGCTGATGGAGTCATTACTGCGCACACTGACCCGTGAAGGGTCTGCCAGCTCCTCCGTCAGCCTGTGATTGCTTCCTGCCACACTCGTGCGCGTTTATACCACAGCCAGAAATTAACCAGGGCTCAAAACAGACCAAAAACATCCAGATATTTTTTTTAAATGATCTGTAATATTTCATACATGTCATAATATCTTGTAGCACTCAGATATAAAACCTACATTTCATCCTATAAAATGCTTTATGATAAGATACTCAGATGGTAATGCCATGAAACATATAGATGGTTAAACTTTATTTTAAGGTGATGTCGTTACATTGTACTTACTCAGATAAGTGCTGATAATATTAATGAACTACATGTACTTACTATATAGTTATGGTTTGGTTTAGTTAACTTGTAATTATGCATAATTTATTGTTATTACTATTGTAAGAACATGTAACTACGCCACCTTAAATTAGTGTTACCATATAAATAAAAAAATATTTATATATATATATACTTGTAAGTAGTTTTTATCAGTCAAAAAAATGTATTTTGTATTTTAATACAACAGATGTTCTGATTGAAAATGTAAATTGATTTGTTAATGTATTTGTGTCTGATGTTTGTCCTTATGTCTTAAAGTTAAAAATGCCTCTCATATTTCATAACACACACACACACACACACATATATATATACACATATATGTTATATATGGAATAGATAAATTAAGCTCTGGGGAAATTTTAATCTAATTTACGAGCAAATTATGTTCTATTTTTTAAGCTTTCAAATGAATTTCATAAAAATTAAATTTAAAAAAAGAACATTTATGATGCACAACCATAGAAATATTTTTTTTCATTTTTTTTATTTTTTAAAAAACAGACATGTGGAAGTGAGGGAAAGTGCTTACAGGTTATCTGTCATAATAAATACAAGAATGTTGAGGCCTTGTCCCTCATTCAGAACACAAGAATGCATTTCTCAAATCTGAGTTACAATTGGAGCATTTCCCCCCGGTTTCAGACCTGTACACCTAACACTCGCCCTCTCCGGTCACAGCCGAGGCGTATACGGCACACATGTATGAAGAAAACAATGAAACACACACACATTCAGCTCAGGACACTGCTTAAATAAAAATACATTACATGTACATTTTCTTTACATTTTACTCAAGTGCTCTTTTTAGCCTCAGTCTTCCTCTTCCAAGATTGTTGTTTCTGTCATGGAAAATCCCTTCTTCCTCTTCATGTTTGATATTTTCTTTCTCTCTTTTTAGTCAAAATGTTGTGAGCACTGTTTTCAATTTGAAATAAGATCAGCGTTATTTGTTGCTTATGATTGCATGTAAAATGGTATGACAACGGTTATTGCGATGCATGTTTGAAAATGATACAATTAGGGAAGGTTTAGACGTCCTCGGGACCTTTGAAAAATCAATCCGGAGACTGTAGAAATAATTCTGCAATGTGTCACTTGGATCTAAAACGGAGAAGTCTATAACAAACTATCTGCTTCCAAAACAAGATGTCGGCAGTTATTTATACAATTAAGTGATGGACTTAAAATTCAAGACCAATTTTGGAAAATCTGTGGGGGGGGAAATAAAACCTACTGACTTTTTAGGCTCTAGAAAACACCGATGTTTTGCATAAGGGTGTAAAAACAAGACAGCAAGCAAAAGTGAAGGGAGTTGAAATCCGTTTGACTTGCTCAGTACAACTTCCATGTTCAGTCTTTCGTGTTTCAGTGAGGAAAAAAAGAGATAAAATATGTCTTACCACCTGGTCCTATGCCACTTATTTCCCATCCACATCTCTTGTGCTTTTCCCTTTTTCAACCTAAATGTTTAACACTGATGCTGGTAACTTTACATTCCTTTTGTTTGCGTTCAGAGTCTCCAAACGCTGAACGAGAGTCAGACGAGACTATCGGGAGACGGGGCGAACCAAGTCTGTTACAGTGTGTGCTCGAGTCTTTTTTCGTCCAGATCCAGGTCTTGGCGACGCAAGTCCTAAATTCACAGGTCGCGTGTGACTGGATGCAGGCGAGTAAAATCCCGTCCAGCGAAACCAGAGAGGAAACAGTCTCTTACTTCGCGAGTTCAGAGGTCAAGAGCAAGTGGGACCGTGACCTTCTCCTTCAGCCAGATCCGACCTGAGGGGTCGACGCAGGAGTGATTGAAAGTTTGGAGCAGGAGGTCAGGGTGAAGGGGTCAGGGGTCAGTGCGAGGTGGGGTGGGAGGGGGGGTTAACGGCTGAGAGGGAGCTGTGGCAACGTCATGGCCTGGTGAGGGAGGCTCTGTGAGGTGAGCACTGAGAACGGATGACCTGCCAAACCAAAACAAAACAAACAGATACTAATATTAATCTCTAAACGTCTTCAGGTCAGAGAACACAGTAGTTTAAAAAAAGAATCAAATATTCACCAATCAAAAGCTTGGAAAAGCTCTTTACGCTCACCAAGATTGCATTTATTTGATCCAAAATATAATAGCAATATTGTGAAATATTATTACAATTTAAAGGAACTATGTTTGATTCTAATATACATTCAAATGTAATTTATTCCTGTTATCAAAGCTGTATTATTATTTCATTACATTTTTACATTACTCCAGTCTTTAGTGTCACATGATCCTTCAAAAAACATTTACTTTATCATCAATGTTGAAAACAGCTGTGCTGCTTCATAGTTTTATGGACATTGTGATACATTATCATTCAAAAGTTGATAAAAAAAATTTTTTTTAGAAAAGACACAGTAGGCTAAAGGCATTTATGATAATTCAATTTCAAATAATTGCTGTTCTTTTCAACTTCCTGTTCGTCAAATAATCATGAAAACATTTATTATGAATTCCACAATAATAATAGTTTTCAACATTGATGATGATAATAAGAAGCATTATGAATAATTGAGCATCAAATCATCATATCAGACACTGAAGACTGAAGTAATGATGCTGAAAATACAGATTTTACATCAAAGGAATAATTTACATTGTAATATATATAAAAATAGAAAACTTATTTTAAATTTTTTATAATATTATTATTATATTTTAGAACATACTGGAATAGAAACAGTTCCTTTAAAGTGTAATAATATTTAACAATGTTATTGTTTTACTGTATTTCTAATAAAATAAATGCATCCGTGAGCATGAGAGAATACTTTCAAAAACATTTAAAAAAAAAAATTGTGTGTGTATATATATATATATATATATATATATATATATATATATATATATTAGTGTTGTCAGATCGATTAATCATATCTAACATAAACATTTATATATATAAATGTTTATATTAGATATGATATATATTTATTAAACTATATATGTGTGTGTGTCTATGTATGTATGTATATATATATATATATATATATATATAAAAAACATTTAAAATGAATATTTTTTTGCTTTTGCTTTGGTAGCAGCAGAGCTGGAGGAAACACTCACTTTCGATGTACCCGTGCAGGGCCACCATGCGCGCTCTCTCAGGACTGCCGAAAGGGGAGTAATGCAGCTCGTCGGGCAGCGAGGGGGGCATGCGGGCCTGCGGGTGAGCTTGAGGTGGGCCGCTGTGCTGTGGTGTGTGCTTTTTATGTCTCGCTCTGCAGTTTTGAAACCAAACCTATGAAAATACAACCAATTGTCAAGACAAGCCGTCTCTGTTCACTTAAGCACTAACTGGGACAATAAGAAGGCTTCATCACCTGTATGACTCGTCTACTCAATCCTGTCATGTCTGCCAACTTCTGCAGGGTCTGAGCGTCAGGGTTGTTGTCCTGGGCAAACTGCGCCTGCATTACCTGTGCAGGAAACATATGAACAGTAGGACATTTACTAGGGGGGAAACATCTATATAGTAAAATGATAATATACATAAAAATTATAAAATCATTGATGATAATAGTAAATGTTTGTTGATCATCAAATCATCATATCAGAATGATGCTGAAAGTTCATTGCATTACATTTTAAAATATATTATAATAGAAAACAATTTTAATTGCAATATTTCCACAATATTACTTTTTTACTGTAGTTTTGGTAAAATGAATGCAGCATAAGAGATTCTTTCAAAAAATAAAATAAAAAACGTAATTTTTCCATTACAATCTTTCTGTAGTGTATATTTACATTAATATCATAGTTTTGGTTGCTTGCTGATAGTTCCACATGAAAGGTAAAATGCTGTTCCACATGCGTTTAACTGGAAGCATTGTAAACATCGAATTAATTTTTCCGTTTCATTCATATTGGACTGAAGTAAAACCAAAAAGGGCTTTGCTTCCTCATGACAATCTTACCTGCAGTTGTTCCGCAGTGAAGGACGTCCGTGCCCTTTTGGCCGGTTTTGGTTGACTATCCTGTTCCGACGGCACCGCCCCCTCCAGAGTGAGTCCGCTTCCTGCAGGAAAACCCGGGGAAAGGTGATTAGGGAATCTTTTCAGATCAGTGAGACTTAAGGTGTAATGCGTCCGATACACACGCACCGCTCTCAGCAGCCCGCTTCAGGTTCTCCACCATTGTGTCGTAATGGATCCGACAAAGTACTTTCTCCTCCACCAGCCCAAACTCCTCTCCCGTGGAGAGCTGCCGTTTGCAGGAGAAGCAGGCGAAGCAGGCCAGGTGGTAGGCATTGCCCCTGGCTCGCCGTACCCAGTCGCTGGCGTAGATCTGCCGGCCACAGCGGGCACACTTTGTACCAAACCTACTGTGAGACAGAGAAGGGCTTGGGCATCAATACTCAATCCAGAAACAATAAAACATTTCACACATGTGCATACAACCCAGAACCTAGTGTAATAACAGAAGCATTTTCTGTGTTACGATGGTATGCTTGTTGTTTTGAATTCATAGTGTAACAGTATAACATGTACTTCAGGTATTTCTCTCTTCACAGAACACTCTCACTGGCAGAAGACAGAATACAGAGAGGCTGAACCGTGTCCAAAAGATAACGCGGCTGTAAAACTCTCAGCACAAACAAACCACTAGTAATTCGCAGGTCGGCAGGAAATGTCTGCTGATAAACTGTGCTGATAGGATCCATAAACTCTTGATTTTATCCAACAAAGTATGTAATGCATGAAAGATATCTATTTTTAAACCTCCTCCACGTTTTCTTTTGCGTGAAGGACATATCCAAATATTACATTGTTTTAATCATTTAAAAAGCATACAATTAGTTTATATTGTTATTATTATTATCAAGTTCATTTAATTTATAAAGCACATGTAAAAATAGACTGATCCAAGTGCTGTACAAAAACACCACACTAAAAAACCCAAATATAAACACTTACAGGCAGAATACTGACAGAAATACACACTAAAAATGGAAAACTGAAAATATACACACACACAAACACTAATTAGTAAGCCAGGGAGAACTTGTATGTTTTCAAAGAGACTTTAAAATCAGTCTAATCTCTAACGGCAGGTTATTCCATTGCTGTGGCCCAATCACAGAGAATCCTTGCATGACATAATTATTGTCATATATTAATATATAATGAGGTTTCAGAAGAATATACTGGATAGTAATTATCAAAAATGTTCTGAAATTAAACTATGTATTTTATATTATACATGTATATATATATATATATATATATATATATATATATATATATATATATATATATATATATATATATATATATATATATATATATATAAAGAGAGAGAGATTATATTAAATAATCTCTTTTTAGTTGAGGTTGATTATCAAACCTTTTCTGCAATATATTAACCTCAAACTGTTTAAATGTACACACAAAATTCAAAAGGTACAAAAAGTAAAAAATAAATAAAAAACAATCATGTTTTTGATCCTTTTCACAAAAATTGAATGCCCCCAAAAATATTCATTTTATGAATATCTGAACATGCAATATATCATAAGAAATAGAGTCTCTGCTTTTCCACAAAAAAACTTAATTTTAAGATTCATACATAACATTTTTTATCAACGCTTGAATGTAAAATAGGCTTTCCTGTTGCTCAACCAGTAGAGCATTGGTGTTTACAACGCTAAGGTCATGGGTTCGATCCCAGGGAAAGCAAGAACTGATTAGAATCTCAATGTTTTCCTTGAATCCAATGTAAGTCGCTTTGGATAAAAATGTCTGCCAAATACAGAAATGTAAAGGAATGTGAGTCTCATAAGAAAAGCAACATTTTGAATAAAAAGCTGAGAAAATCTCATTTTGTCAAAGACTACAACCAGATTTATCTACACAGATTTCGTCCTGGGTGGATTTATATGCTGCTTGATGTTGATGATCGCATTACTTGTTTCAGCTTCTTATTCACACGTTTTGGAGATTCTGTACACTCACAGAAGATGCCCAATAGCAACCCTACCGTATTCCTGAAAACAGAAAGCCAATAATATCCGTCACAGGTGAGGAAAGAGTTAAGATGATTTCGGCATTGGGTGTTTTTATTTTTATTAACTAGGTTTTTAAAGAAATGATTTTCTCATTCATTCATTCATTCTACCATTGACTGGCATTGCAAGAATATCTGCCAAATTTGTTTTCGACTGATTCTATTTTTGCATTTATTTGCCCAGCACATAGTAATTAGTCTTGTCTTTCTTGCATCTGTATAATTATTTATAATTATGTAATACACTGGGAAGTTCTCATTGTGCAGAAACGGAGGTAAGACGCTACTGCTGACATTACAGGTAAACCACGACTTTCTCAGCCAACTGTGATTTGTAAATATCTACACAGTCCATATTTAAAGTAGCCCTGCGTTTTCAACAGTCATATGGCCTTATAGTAGCTCTTCCGTTATTATGTGATCAACAGAACCTGATGAACTAATCTGCGGTGATACAAACCAACAGCAAATACACAGAGCCTGCTATAATGAAGTGTTATTTTGACTGGACGGACTGACCGTGTGTTTTTGACCCAGACATCACACATTACATTCGGGTGACCAAAGATTGTTCCAGTGTTGAGAGGACTAGGAGAGACTAATGTTCTGCAGATGGCCAGTCACGGCTCTTTTTTGGCCTGAATCGGAGCCCGAGCCCCCCCTCCACCACACCTCTGTCATTTGGAGCTCTTGTGTAAACAAAGTGTCATACACAACCTCCTCCGACTGCAAAGGAACACTGGATATCAAGATATGGGGAAACATGGCTATACGCTACTGAAGAATGATGACACCGGCCCCTGAGGGGGTTCATCCACTGGAAATGACATCAGAGCCCATCAGGGAGCCCCACGAGGCTCAACAAACCAGGAAACTGTGCACGTATAATAATGTTTCTCTGCCAATCAGCACTTGAGCAGGATGAGCCAAGAAGCAAGAACAAACCTGAATCAAAAAATATTTACAGGCCACTTATGTGCAAAGTATCAGTACATAAAACACGTCTCGCGTATTAATGCATGCAAAGGGGTTTCTGTGTACACAACATCTTCTGACAGCATCATTCCAGACAAAGAATACAGCCATTGAGTAATGATGCATTTCAGACGTGTGTTTAGAGGAGAAACATTGTGGAACGGAGCCGTAATCTGTCATGGCAGTTCATTTACCGCAAAACCTTTCAGAAAAGCCATAAGGATCTTAAGGGGGTTTTGTTTTTGTTCAGATCTGCCGCGCGACTGATTGTGCGCAGTTGTGCTTATGCTGGATTTATTTCTGTGCTGCATATCATAACTCGCCGGGGAAAGTTCCTGCAGCCGCAAAGCGTTTCCCTCAGTTGTGAAGAACTTCACCTTTGGCTTGAAAGGAGAAGCTTGTGGAAGTACAAATTCAGTTGATTAAATTCGATATACTCTTGGAGTATTATAATCTGGGGTAAATCTCCCTCTCAGAGACTGCTGAGACTTATTAGTGACGTTTGCTACGGCAAGCATCGGTTCTGCTTTTGGTGGTTTTTGCAAACCCTGAAGCAATGAGTAGTAAATTTGGAGTGTAACTCATCCCACCCCACTGTTTGTGCGACGACCACAAATAATACCGCAAGTCTTGCGACTTGTGTAAGTGTGCCTTTCTGTTCCTCATCGATCGGATCGGCGATTCCCGGTGTACGATAAACTGTCAGAGAAAAATAGTAGTCCTATGTCAACCATAGAGATCAGAATAAATCTTGCATTGCACCCAAATACAGTAATACCTCGGTTTACGAGTGACTTAGTATACGAGTAAATCGCTGTAGAAGCATGGAAAGTCAAATAGGTGTATGAGCATTGTATCGGTGTACGAGAAAAATATTCCCTCGCCCACGCGTATTTTTGTGTGGAAAAGTCCTAACGCTCAGCATCATCACGCGCATTTTTACTGGAAATATCCTAACGACAGCCTCTCATAAAACAGTCACGCGGTTCCAACCCCTTTATCACCCCTTCACTCGTTCATTCTCTCAGCGTCGCTCGGTTTGGCTGCATCATTCACCACAGTGATACTTTTAGAAGTGATTTACAGCGGTTTTACCTCGTATTGTTAATGTTAATTGTGATCGCTATTGTTCACGTAGTGAAATATATACGTACAGTACAGCATATAGAAAGAAGGTAGGAAAGTCTCCCTCATAAGCAGTAACACCCCGCCCCGCTCCCCCCTCCTCTCGTCTCCTTCACGCCAGCAGCGACGCTACTCAAACCTGAAGTGCGTTACAGTAAATTGCCAAGTATTTTTTAGAGTTTAACTGTCAATTATTAATTAGTATTTATATGAGATCTTAATGGTTATAATTTTAACTGTAATTAATAGGGTAAAACACAAAAAAATATTTAAAATGAGCATTTATGGTCGTGTGGAACGAATCAAGTGATTTTTATTGCATTCTTATGGGGGAAATTGTTTTGGTGTACGAGAATTTTGGGTTACGAGCTCTTGGAATGAATTAAACTGAGGTATTACTGTATGACTAATTTGTTGTACCCGAATCATCTACTTCTGGCAGGATTTGGAAACGCGGCTGATGGACACTTTACTGTCCCATGTGGCCATGGGAGGGAATTTGTCAATGCAACTAAATGTTAAGTGACATGTAGATCACATGACGATGACAACATGGTAGCCAAACTTCCCTCACACTACACACACATTCACACCATATAGAACATTCTTTTTTAACAGTATTCGGTTGCAGTCGCAGCATCGGACATTGATTGGTAACTCAAACAAGATAGCAATACCTTAGCACCCATTCAAGCAAATGATCTTGTAAACCACACAAACGTTCTGGCCAAAGCTATTTTTCTCTGTTGGAGCCTTTATTTTGATACACCGTCTCTCTTAACTTGAACAAAAACGTTTTGTTTCGTCATTGTAATTTCAGTCACTCATATAATTTCCCGCATTCTCCACCAAGTCGGGTTACACAAGCTCTGTTTACTTCTGTTTGCATTTAAAAAAGAAGTCTTGCACGCGCATATGGCCATTACAGTACGTCATCTCCTCCAAATCTAGCGATCTCCGCTCTGCACAAACCCACTCGAGTTACCGCCTTACTCCATCACCCTGTCCTTATCCTTTGGTTCCTCTGATTAACAACCTCCTCTGACTTCCTGTGTGGCCTGATGCTCGTGCCTTTGTGGCTGTTTCTCTTTAGTGTAGGTACAGTCTCCGCTCTGACCCGTACCGCCAAATCTACCTCCCCCATCCCACCCCACGGCACACAGAGCAAACCCACTTTGATTTCCTGTAATTACACTCTATTAGAGCAGCTGTCAATCCGGCCCTGATGAGAGACTAACACGAATGAAACATATCTCCTTCTGTTTTGTTTTCCTTTCTTGCAGGAACTCAATGGAGATCCATTTCCTTTCAAGCATATGATGGCTAATGGCGTTGTGCAGCACCAGCGAAACAATCCAGCTGCCGAAGAACAAACACGAGCTCGTGCTACAAACACACACAACTCTCAACGTCACGAGTATACTCGTGTCCACAGCCAAACATCAGACAGAAAACAGAAATCAGAGAGGCCAGTTCATGATATCTAACCTTAAAAAAAACATACTGAAGGATCAGACCCTTTACAGGTATGTTTATTTCCAGATATGTAAATATGGAGCTAAATGCACAGAATTCATTACAAGCGATTATGTCAGTTGCTACTTTCCACTAACTGTTAGAGGTTGTGATCTCTACCGATGTGATTGGGTACAAAGGGTCAAGCAGGCTAAAGTGAAAAGCGCTGATATTGGCACTCCAAAAACACTTGACGAGAGGGATGTTTCAGCGCCGCTGGAGAAACACACATTCGGTCTGCTTCAGATTGCCCAACTCAACTTCACAAGCTTGCAGCTGCGGTATTACAAGGCAAACGCGAACACAAGAGTCAGTCTCTACTCTGCAGCCGGGTTCCTGTGTTTCCATCCCAAGCGTATACACCATCCTGATTAACTTACATAATTATAAAAAAAAGCTGAGGCTGTATTTTGTTCTGCAGAGACCAACATAAACTCATAAGGTTGTTGTTTTGACCTACAAAACTGCACAAAAATTAATAAAATACTGTTTGAGTCCGAACATTTGGATGCTGAAAATGGGCATTTATTTCATTTATGTTAATTATTTATCTTTTATTTATTAATTTTATAGAAATTTTACAAACAACAAATCGCACTTCAAAATTTAAGGTAAATTAGAGGAAATGTGAATATTGTTGGCATGTTAATGATATTTTTGTTCTTTACTTTTATTGATGATTTTTCAAGAAAATGTCTTATTAGGGAAATTAGAGCAAACAAAAATAAAAGAACATTGTATGTTTGAGCATCTAGTATCGATTCACTTACACAGTTATTAATGGCTTATATTATAGTAATCAGTATTTTACAAATAGGTCTTAAGTCTCAAAATATTTCTTTAAAAATTTATATAAACTCACCAATTAAGTGGGATGTGCTGTGTAAACCATATTTAATGCGAATAAAATAATACGCATTTAATAATTTGTAATAAACCCATGTCTATTCAGAAAAAAAGTGATCTTTTTCTCAAAGCATTCCTCTCATTTCAGATTTCTATTGCACTGAACCACAGCTCCTCATCTTCAGAATTTCCTTCCGTCCCGAAGAACATCTACAACCCACAGTAAAAATCCATTTCGCATGCATTCAAACGTCCTTCGTACGTCCTCTGTGCCAAAGTTTCCTCTTGAAACCTCTCACATATAAACAGCCACTGAGAGATCCCGGGACGCCCTCGTCTCGACCAAACCGCCGTTGCTCGGTGAAGATCAAGACACTGACGCATCATCTCGTGGAGAATCTCTTCAGATTATTGGCCTTAACGTAGAAAACAAACCCTCTCCTGCAGCACCGACTCTAAAGGGGCCAGTCATTCACATTGACGGGCAATAAGCAGGGAACGCTGGCCAATATCACACTGCCATTCACAGGCCTCGCTGAGTGCTCTGCAATCATGCCATATCGTGCCCTCGCACCCTCAATCGATCCTCCTCACTCCATGCCTTCCCGTGAACACATTACTGGATCTCAACCAGAGCTTTTTCAGATCTTCAATTCTTAAACTTGTGTTTGATTTCTAACACTATTCAACTGCATACAAGGGAATAGTGGCACATGCAACTCAACTAATAATCAAGCAATCAAGTTCTATTTAGACCTCTCATTATATTACTATTGGCATCATGTCCTTTTGTGAGCCTTTTTTTCATAATCCAAAAGCACACTGCATAAAATGTGCTTCATCTAAATTAATTGGTCAAAAATATTGAATCAGAAGCATAACCTGAAGCATTTACAGCTGTAAAATATTTACTTCCAATAAGCCACAGTGTTATTCTGAAATTATTTTGATGTGTTGTTATTATACAGAAGACTAATCAATGCATAAATTACATAAAATACTTCTAATAAGTGGATTGTCACGTAATAATTATGCTGAGGTCTTTTTCGCTGACTTCATCGCTAGACAATTAAACTCGATTACAAACGGCGTCTGCTGTAAATATCTGCGGCCTGTTTGTTGTAGGAAGAATTAGATCGCGATTTATTTGAACGAAATCTTATTTTTAGCATTGAATCATAATATGAAACACTCACGCAACACGTTTTCAAGCGCTAGGCAGCGTTTGGTTTACGCGCACACCTGATAATGTTGAGGACAGAAAGTGAAAAACTTACCCTACCTGAAATAATCCATTTTACAGAAGATTTCTTTATTTTTAATGTAGCAGCTGCTGTGTTGACGGAGGGACGTCCTGCAGACGGAGCACTCCAGACACCTCACGTGCCAGATCAGATTATTCACCTGCAACAAACACAATCATCATCATCATCATGATCATGAAGGAGAGGGATGAAATTTGCATTTTAAAAAGGCGAAATTTATGCACAGAAGAGATCTAAATTCATAGACGTGTAAAAAAAATTTAAATGCACACGTGCATTAAAATTATAACGCACGTTTTGTATTTTGCGCAATCACAAAAACACTGCCATGCAAATATGCGATAGGCTACTAACATTTTTGTTTGTTTATAGCTTAATTAAAAATGTGATTTAAAATAAGATTCTGTTTTATTTTGTGTGTAATAATGTCCTTAGAATCGCGTTGTGCACAAAAGTGTTTCATTATAAAGATGCACGCATGTTAAGTAGTCTATTTGTTTTTAGAAATATTTTAAAATTATAATAATTGAGTAATCATAATAAACATTTTAATGAAACCCGCAACGCACAGAGCAGAAATGTGTGATTATTGATATTTTAAATCTGTTCATTATTATTATTTTAAACCTTATTATTGATATTTGACGTGAAAAATTATGATTTGGACACTGTTTAAATGTTTCTTTGAATATTGTGAAGGTTTTGCGTTTGAATGTTTTCAGACCAGGAGTTTAGAGCTCGTTTTTTTTCCCTGACTGTTTTATTAGTTTCCGCAGAAAAGCGAAACACGCTCGAGCGCTAAAGATCCTCGCGCGCTTCCTGGAAAACACGCGGCGTGAGAGCGCGTGCACGCGACGACGTTCTCAACACCGTCACTAAAAAAAGCAAAAAATGTTATTCCTGAACAAAAGAAAAAAGAAACGGCAAACAGCAGAAAAAAAAATTATAGATTAAAAAAATATTCGCGACATTTTTAGGCTTTATATTGTGCAATAATAACAATAATAATTAGCTTCACATTATTTAATTATCGAACTAAAACACTAGACAGATTTTACAGACACTTTAACCAGTCTGTTATATCAAAGATACAGACATTGTTTAATAACGTTTCTGCGCGTGAGAAATTTGATCCAGCACACACACACACAAAAAAAGAAAAAAAAGTCGGCCTACATTTAAAACAAATGTCTTACTTGTGGCATATTTATTTCTTCTTATAAGTTATAGGCTCTGAGAGACCAAACACAACAATCCTCATATAACATTTGATAACAACTATTTTAAGATTACGAAAAATAAAAAATATTTAAGCATTTACACAATCATTGTTATAGGCTATATATATATATGCTTATAACAATGATTGTGTAAATACTTAAACATTTGGGATTTAAAACTTTGGGATTTTTCTAACCCTCCTGTTTTGATTTGACACACCGCTGACAATTTATATAAATAAATATATTTATATTTTTATATAAAAATGCACAAACAAATATAAATAAATAAACACACACACACACATTAAATTGTCAGCGGTGTGTCAAATCAAAACAGGAAGGTTAAAGCAACAGACAGTCATCTAAAAAAATAAAAATGAAAGCAACAATTCTTTATCCTATTAAATCAATCCAAACCTAAATATTGTTTGTCTGCAAAAGTTTTACAAAAGTCAGTCAGAGGCTCGAATTAAAGCATAATAGTGTATCACAGTGGGTTCACTCGTCTCTCTCCCTCTCTCACACACACACACACACACACACTCTCGTACCTTGAGCAGATACCGGTCCAGGATCTCGAGGCCGCAACTCGCGCACACGTTCTTCCCGGTGGACGGCGCGGACGAGGCGCTGGACGTGGGCGAGCAGATGGAGGGAGTGGACGGAGGACTGGGCGAAGAGCGCGCGTCGTCTTTCTCCATGTTAGACCTGTGAGACTCTCCGTCAGACTGCGACTGCAAGAGCGCAACAAACACACACACACACTCAGCAAACTGACAGGAACATGCAGAGAAAAACTATTCAACACAGTAAAACTGAACACAAAAAAAGTCACAGCCTGCAGTGATTTTCGGGCATTTCCGAAAACCCAGCACTGAATTAACCAAGAAAAAAGTTCGTGCAAGATTAATGTTTTACAGCATAACAACGAACAGTTACAGTCTACAAGGGAATGTGTTGGCAATTTAAATTATTTGATACATTTTGGTAATCCAAAACACACACACACACAGCGAGAGGAAACAGCATGATATGAGTGTAGCGTTGCGCGTGAAGGTCCGGCGGAGTTGCGCGCGCTCACCATGGCGTGTCCGTGCCGCTCGTCCGCGCAGCGCGACGCTCCCGGTGTGCAGTGCGAGTCCGCAGGGATCACCTACAACACACAGTGATCCATGTCAGGCGAGCTCGCGGCTCTATATACGCGCACAAAACAATAAAACCGCTTTAAACTGAGCATGGAGAGCCGCGCGACAAAAGCCCCTGTTTTAATGAAGCGATTTCAATTTGGATTGATTCCCCCCACCCCCCCACACTTAACCCGTGCCTCTTCCCATAATCGTATTTCCACGCAATCCAGGGAGCTGGAGAAGAAGAAAAAAATAAACTACCTGCAATTACAAATAGCTTGAAACGCTCGCGATAAGAGCAGCCCGGAGTGTCAATTTCATCTGCCAATCAGAGGAAGCGACGGGCCACCCAAAGAATTGCAAATTTGATTTTTAATGGCAGTAATTAAAACCTAATTTTTTCCTCTGCAGACTTGGCATGTGAAGAGGATGGACCGCAAATCACACTATTCAGAAGAGATCTTGGTTCTCGTGACATCACTTTAAGGTGAGGATGTTACAGGATGAGGATGAGGAAGATGAATGATGATGAGGAGACAGGACTTTCACATCTTTCCTGGCATGCGGTTTAGATGGAGAACAACACACACATACAACACGCACATAAACGGCTTACCTGTTTTGAGGGGATTCCTTCGGACAGAAACTGGTTTCCCTCTGACAGAGGGGCCAAAGCCTCATTTTTCCAATACATTTGCCGGCTTAACCTTCTCTTTCGATGGAAACCGCCTCGTTTTGTTAAATACGCTTTATCCCATGCGCCTGTCCGGTGAAGTTTGGGCTATGAGAACCCGTTTCCCCTCAATAACGATCAATAACGTGTGAAAGAAGCGCTCGCGTTCGGGATAGGGCGGGAAACCGGGAGCTGGCGCGCCGAGCGCGAGCTGTTCATCACCTTATTTAGAACCGTTTGTAGGATATTTCCTACTTTTCCCCTCTTTTGGGATGCAGTTGCTTGAGTACAGGAAGTGGAGAAAATTGAGGGGCTGGCAGGTTTGGCTCCTGCTCTCCTCATAGGCAGTCGGAGCACAGCCTACCTTCTGAAAGTTTACAGATCTGAGGGGAGGGAAGAGCGCGCAGACATCTTACCATGTGTTTGGGCTTTAATTTGTCGGACAAATTAGTGATTCAAATAAGAATAATAATACTGCAATTCGAAGTCAATATTTAACTGGGCTGTCATGGGCATCGAGCGTATTAACATTACAAAAACATATAAATGTTTATCATAATATTATTATTTTTTTAATAGTATATTTGATTCATAATTTGACCTATAGGCCTACATATGCATGATCTTACGGTTCACAGAACATCAAATACACAAACCTAAAATATTCTTAATAAAAATAAAAGCCTCTTTTAAACACCAGAACGCTTCGAATTAATATTTTGGTTGCATTTGTTAATTAACTGTAATAATTAAATTATTTTGTGACAATAAAAAATACTTTGTTTTCCTCCCCCGATTCCTTTCATGCACTGCCCAAACGTATCGTTTTGATTATTTATTTTATTCATTTAGTTTATGAGTGTCGTAATCTGTCTTTTCTGCTCTATCGCAACAAAATGTTGTTAATGCATCGTTAAGCACGTTTAAAAAACAAACTGTACATAATCTAATCACTGTATTTTGATGCACCTCCATCGCTAACTTTGCATTCCGTCCTTGAATCGGTTTAAAATGGGCATGCGAGATAAAAATAGCTTTCAATCCTGAAGGCATGCTATTATTGTGTGGGGGAGAAAAAGAGAGGAAAAAACATCTCCATCAGATATATAGATCTCTTTCGCAACATTTGCATTAGGAGAAAAAATGATCGTCTGGATATATTCATGTTGTGTTCAAATAAAGGGTTGCATGTTAGAGACGAGAAAGGAAAGCGTCAACTATTGCTCTCTTTCATTTGAACGTGCTGTTCTTCGAGATTTGGAAATGAATTCGATCGACATTCATTACATTGATCAGTTATTTTTAATCACACACAGAAAAAAATGCTAAAGTGGAAAAATAAATGAACCCAAATAATAACGAAAATTAAATAAAGTAGAATAAAAGGGTCAAATTCTCAAAGACGCATGTTAATTCGAATTTAAACACGGTTTAAAAATATTCTAGGGCTAAATTTGTATTTTAATAATTGAATTCTGCTTATGGTAAGATATTATCAACAATTGCTCACTAGGCCTGTTCATAATAGAAAACGCTCGCAGTTTAATTTAATATATAATAGCGCTATCTGTAATTACTATTATCCACCATTACATTGACTTAAATACACACACAACTCCATTTTAGGCACAAGAATCCAGTTTGCACATCTCATAGCAGGACTATTTCATTTATTTTTGGACACACAGGAGCAAAATCTATCAAAATACCTGGATATTTACACCTGAACCAAACGGCCCATGATCCTCTGTTGTGCTCCCTTATAAAAGCCCTTATCACTTTAGACTTAAAAAGCCAAGATATTAATAGTTAAATAAACAATGCGGAATATTGTGCTTCCTTGATAACCTCAACTCCAACAGTGTAACAAAGAATGATAGAGGCGGATGTAGATTTTGGATCATAAGACTCACAACACACAACAACACTTTTGCAAGCAGCCGATGGGGCATTTACACGTGGAGAAACCCCCCAGCAAACACTATACTCTGGAAGGATATAAAGGAAGGGATGTAGTTGAGATATTTGAAAAGGTGCACGACTCTTAAAGGGATGTTCAGCCAAAAAGGAAAGTTTTGTCATGATTTATCACCCTCATGATGATCCAAACCTGTACGACAAAGGATGGATGTTGAAGAACGTTGGGGTTTGGACCCCGTAGACTTTATCAAAGTATCCTCTTACAGGTTTGGAACGACATGAGGAGGGGAGTAAATGATGATTTTTGATCTTTTGACTGAACAATCCCCTTAAAACCCTGGAGAACTGAAATTACTTGAGTAACATCAATATCCCCCAAAAACTAAATTCACTAGAATTTCGTGGTTGGGTTCTGCTTACATCAGCGGTCTTTCTCAGTAAAAAGACTCCACCACTGGCCGAGAAACAGCACAGCACTACTAATCAAAGGTGTTGGACTCCCTCTCCTCGTGAAATATTACAGTCTCACACAGGCCAAGAGACAAGAACCTCTCGTCTCCGCACATCTCACAGTCCGTTGGGTGCGGCGACACTTGGCCAGGCGCTGGAGAGGTCATCTCCTGAATTTGCGGAACTGCTTGCGGTAGGGCTGGGACCTCTTCTCTCTGGTCTCGGTGGGCTTGTTGTAGATGTATGCGGAGGGTCCGGAGTAGTCGTCCGGGTTTTCTTCCATCATCTGCAGCTTGGCTTCAATGGCACGAATCTTTGCGTTAACACTTTAAACGGCAGAGGAACAAGAAAAACAAAGCTTCTTATCTAGTCCAAATGGGTTGATTTGAGAAAGGGAGTAAATGAGAACAAAAAGAAAACAGGAGGGAGTGTACACAATAGGGGAAAGGAAAGGAAGCTTAGAGGTAATGTCTCAAACCTCAGTGTGGTTGGCATCTCCTCTGCTTCACTCGACGAAGGATCTAAACTGGCCGGCACGTTTTTGTCTCCTCTGAAGGGTTCGAATCTCTGAAAGCCAACAAACACACACCAGGATGGATACAAGACAGTTTGAGACACACTGAGACAACATGCACTGAGGGGTTGTTTAACGGGAAAAGGAGAGTTGGATGATTTTTATTCATTTGCTCCCTTGGAATAGTGTGGGAAACGTTGGGCTACGCAACATCATAAACATTCATTCCACTCAAAAATGTCCCGCCAACCACCCTTGCGACCGTGAGGACGAGCACAGCAGCTCATGGGAATCTGTGGGGAATAAAAATACAGTGATTAGAGAATATGCCGACATATTTTGCAGTTATAAGAAAAAAAGCACGATAAAATACTTTTAAATGCATTTAACGTCCAAAACGTGTCGCATTTATTACGTTAACTTGAAAGTTAACTGGTGGGGGCTGGGAGTTTTTATTTGTTTTTAGGATGGGAATGGTAATCTGTTGGGATCAATTTGTTTGGATTTTCATGTTGATATTATTAGAAGCGCTTGCTGTTCCAAACCACGAGTCCAGAGAAGGCTTTGGCACGTAACTGCCGTACTGTACGTACACGAACGATGCCTCAAAACATTGACTTTGAGCCGTGCTATTAAAGCAATCAGACCTGGTGGACGATAAAACACATTGAATGACCAAATCTAGGGACCAAAATATTAAATATAACCCCCTTCCCTCTTTGAAGGAAAACCTTATGCATAACCTTATTATGCAACCGTCTGATTCTTAAAAAGTATTTTTATTAATCACTAATTCTTAAATATATAAAAAAAAACTTTTTCAGAATTTAATAATTTAGCTGATGTTCAGTTTTTTACTAATACAAATTTATTTCCTGTACTTTATTTCAGGTTTAAATGTTCTCAGATAAACATTTTTATTGACAACAAAACTGCATATGTTCTTTCGGTATTTATTTTTTGTTATGATAAAAAGAGGACGAACTTGCATGAACTTTGTTCCATGGGCAAAAATACATTTTTTTAATCATTTACAACATTAAAAATAAATGCATAAATAGTCTTTTGTGTGAAAAAAATCCAACATTTAAGTTGTTATAGACTGAAAATCAGGTCCTCCTCCCATTCGAGACTGGTATTTATAGAAGAAGGTTGCATCATGGGAGCGTACTTTGCACGGCAATCATAGTTTCCTCTAGAAAACTCTTTTTTTTTAAACTTGCGTTGTTCACTTAAGAAGAAAAATCTTGTGTGAAATAATACAGTAAAATAATGCATACTAATGGATCACGCACTATAAGACCAGAAATACACATCAAGGTAATTCCATAAATGTTCTTGGCCTTTTTCTGAGCCTACACATTACATGATCATTACATGATCTTTTGGTCGCTACACTCCAGCAAAACAACTGTGCTCATATAAAAAGGGCAAAGCATTTTTCTAAACAGCACATTTATCAGACAGCTCCAGGGGTTCTTCAAAGCGCACAAACGCAGCGCCGAAGAACACACTGATACCCACACAGGTCCGTCTGTCAGTGCGATCGGATCCAAAGGGATCCCAATGTTGGGTGGAGGTGGTCAGGAGGACCTGTCTGCTGCTACTTGTTGTCAACAACTCTGCACTGCTGACCTTAACCCCAGCCTGCTGTCCCTTTCCCCTCAGACGGGGAGGGGCCGAGGGGCGTGATTCCCAACCATACAGGATTTCCTCACTCCCTGTGGCAGCTGCCTATTGTTAAGGAGCAGGGGAGCCCGAGGAGCGCTTCTCTATAGCTTAGCTATAGGTGTGATCCATGACTCTTTATGGTCTGTTTTGATGTAGCAGCATCCATGGATTTCCACAGAACAAATATAGAAGCATAAACGAATGCAAAAGACCGATTGAAGTCACAGTGATGATGTGTGAGTGGTGCACAAGCAAAATGCAAAGGTGTTTTGGGAGGCTGTCAGGTCGATGTTGTGGTTGCTCAGGTGCTCTGTGTGTTTTGAGCAGCGCTGCTAGGATGTTCTCCATGGCATCCCAGTTCTCCATGGCCTTGTTCACACATTTGTATACTGACTGTTCAAAATGCAAGTTATATGCTAAACTGTTTAGGCTCATCATGTGTGAGACTTTAGCAATAGCAAAAGATGACGTGCCACTGATTATGCTTCTCATGAGTGCTGTTTTCAAGGCCTGAGCAATAGTTGTTTCCGCTGTTATAGTTTAGCAAAGACTGGTGGGAAGATCTGAAAAACTGCCATACCAGATTACTGTTGGTCACCACTGTATTATCTTTTTTATTCATACATTACAGTTCAAACGTTTGGAGACAATAAGATACAAAATTAAACAACATAAAATCTTAAAATAATGTCTATAATATGAAATTTTAAATTGGTCGGGCCATCTGTTTGTGTTGTATGTTGTATTTATTGTGCACTGGCTGCTACTTAAGCTGAGACAGTCAGTTGAGCATCACTGTTTCCACAAAAACACTGATGATAATAATAATAAGTTACATTTATATAGCGCTTTTCCAGAGCTCAAAGCAAAGAATAATAATAATAGTTTTTAAAGCATCAAATCAGCATATTAGAATTATTTCTGAAGAATCATGTGACACTGAAGGCTGAAAATTCAGCTTTGATCACAGGAATAAATTACATTTGAATAATTAAAATAATGTTCCACAATATTTTCACCCTAAACTTTTAAATGCAAGTGTATATTTTTAACAATTTCTTCATTTGTGAAATTTATTTATATAAAAACACACACACACATACATACATACATACATACCACACACATGCATACACACTCACACACTCAACCATACACACACACACACACACACACACTCAACCACACATACATACACACTCACACACACACACATACACTCAACCACACACACACATACATACACGCACACACACATACACTCAACCACACACACACACACACACACATACACACTCACACACACACACACACACATATACACACTCACACACTCAACCACACACACACACACACACACACACACACACACAACCACACATATACACACGCACACACTCAACCACACACACACACACACTCAACCACACACACACATACACTCAACCACACACACACACACACACATACATACACACTCACACACACACACACACACATACATACACACTCACACACACACACACACACATACATACACACACACTCACACACACACTTACACACACATACACACTCAGAGACACACACACACACACATGCATACTCACTCGCACACACATACACACACACACACACACACACACACACACACACACACACAACCACACATACATACATACATACACACACACTCAAGCTTTCTCACCAACATCAGCATCAGTCTTTAAAATATCAAACAACAAAAAAAGCTTCTAAAGGCTTCTAGATGTGGCCTTTCTTCAATGTAACTGTCCTGTTTTATCGTCTGTCAGGCCTGATCGCTTAGAAAATAAAATGCCTCAGGATACCATTATACAAAATCAGTGCTGAATGAGTTAGTAAGGGTTAGAGATTTTAACAAACCACTAACCTATAGTGTGAGCAATAATGAGTGCGATTAGTGCAGTGGTTCTCAAATAGGGGGGCGCGGAGCGATGCCAGGGGGGGGCGCGCGTGACCGTGGGGAACATGCTTTTTTTGTCAGGGAGTAGGTTTTCTTGCACTGAACAAGAGCAGCAGATATGAAGTTCAGACCAACAAACCCTTCACCCGTTGATGTGTACGATCACACCGGTGTTCATGTCACGTGATCAATTGCTAAATTCACACGTGTTTTCAGCGCTATCTGGCACTGATCCAAAAAAGACGCGCTCAGAGAACTTGATCATTATAAAGGTTTTTAAGCGACAAACATTCACTTCCACATATCTGAGAATCTGAATATCAGGTAGTTGATAACAGAGCCAACAAGTTAGTGACTATTTTGAATAAAAAAGAAAAAAATAAATAAATGTGAAACATCTATCAAACAGCGCTTTTTGCGACTGCGGTCTGTCACGTGACGCGTTGCCATGGAAACAATAAAGCGAAAGTTCCAAAATAGGGGGAGGGGGGGCGCGCAAAATGTTTACTTCTTCCTAGGGGGGGTGCGACAGAAAATAATTGAGAAGCACTGGATTAGTGATACCCACCTTTACCTGAGCATGAGCCCAACGCACCACTAACTTCTTAGAAAGAGCCAATTTTCCATTCAGACACTGAATAGCCCGTTCAGCCTCCTGTGACGGACAGAAATATCACTTTCATAATTATCACAGTCAAGCAAGCATCTATAAACATGTGACTATACTTTATCAGACACTATCAGAATTACAAGAGTGAATTATTACACCCCTGATCCTCCATCTACATCTGAAATCCTCCATTTGTCCTGCTCAATGATCATCTCTGGAGAGTCTCTTCTGAAGTCTTTGGATTCCAAACCTTCCTGTGGGTTTGTTTGCTACTTTTGGCTGTTGCTGGAAGCATGGCGTAATGATAGGGAACAATAATGGCTGATGACGGATCACTAGTTTTCCAAGCTCTCATGAAGGGTGTGAATGAGATCTATAAACACACATTTCCCCTTCAACAACACCCTTGGGACTGCCTCGTATTACACTCCTTATCTCATCAGCTGTCTGGGTGCCTCTTAAGGACTTGCATACAATTTCTGAGAAAAAATTGGCACTTCCTTTGGTATTTTGGGTTTTTAAATCTTAATGTTGTAAAGAAGAACGAACAGAACCTCTTTGGTGTGGAAGTTGACGAAGCAGTATCCTCTTGGCTGGCCCTCCAGAGGACCGGACTTATGAAACAGGAAGTCAAACTGCTTGACTTTGCCAAACTTCTCCAGGAGCTTCACGAGGTGGTACCTGCAGGAACACAGAGCGAGGGATTTTTACTTTGAAGTGCAAAACAAGTAGGGGTTTAGCACTCATCGTGACATGATCAAGGACACTGGATTCATGAGCAATTGTTTTCACGATGCTTCCTCAAGCAAATAGTGCTGATAACTGTACTTCCCAAGAATGAATGATAACCATTATTAAAGCCACAAGGGAATCGTGGAATCATAATTCTTTGTAAGCAAGGCTTGATCAGCGTGACAGGTCTCTTTACACCTTTTTAGCTGCTGTAAATCTTTTATTCACACAATACAAAGGATACAGCAGGGGGACAATGAGGATATAAAAAAGCGGAAGGCTGAATTCCCTCAAGAGTTTAATTTAAGACAAACAATTACGACGAGTGGAGCTTCTATAACCTGCTCTCTGGTTACAGCCAATGGAAGACAAGGGAAATGACTACAGTTTGCCTTAAACATCTTATTATTGCCAAAAAACTGCAACTGATTATTTTGTTCCTTCATAAAAAGTTGTTCAGATGTTGTTTTGGACCCATTGACTTTCACTAGACAAAAACACATTCTTCAAAACATCTTGTGTGCTCCACTGAAGAAAGAAAGCGATTGGGACGACAGGGATGAAATGTTCTTGAAAGGTTGCAAGTCAGGTTTAAATTCAAAATGCCCACATGATCACCACGGCTCAATGTGTCGAAACTCATTAAGTTGGCTTGAGAAAGCCAACTTAGTGATATTGTATCTAAACTTATTATTATTATTATTATTATTATTATTATTATTCTTACCTAAAATTCTCAATGCATCTCCTAGAGCTTTAAAGCTACAACCACTAAACTCTGCTCAGACTTCAGACCTGTTCTGACTTGAGTTGCTATCCCTTTTCAGACTGATCAGACTTATGATTTTTGATAAAACTGAAGATTAAAGTCATAAAATCTCCATAGACTTTCACTAATGAAGTGAAAACTGAATTTTAGATAGAGCGTCCACTCCATCTGTTGGTAACATCACAACATTACACCTGATATATAATACATTTCAATACAGTATGTGTGAACATGTCCATTCCAATGGGCATGCATTTTATTTTTTTAAATCCTGAAAAAAACTTGCAGGTCTACAATCGATTTTTTACTTTAATTAGTAAGTTAAATCTCTCTATTTTACATACATAATATCACAAAATTACACCCCTGTCAGTGAGAGCACTGAAGTTTGAACGAATCAGAGCGCTGCAATTCAAAGCCTCAAAGCTTTTCAAAGACGCCATTACTGCTGGAGAGAGAGATCATAATCTCCTAAAATAGATTTATGTGAGAGAGTTTATGATCAAACGGAAATTGTTTCCGATTATCAAGTAACCGCTGCAGCGTGTTTCCTTGAAGATTTATGCACTTATATGGCCAAATTCTGACTCTCATTCGTCTTTACTCGGCAAAGGAGTACATTACTATGGGGAAGGTAAGTGAAGTTTAAACGCGCGTCCTCCTGGACCGCGCCAACGCATAACCGTCTAAGCACCTAAGTTTATTTATAGCGCTCATTTATGTACTTTATTGCCGAATTCTGACTCTCGCTCGTGTGTTCATGGGGAAGACACATCTAAAAAGGCTTCCCTGAGCAGCGCGCGCGCTGACTCTCTTCAAATGCAGCGTCTAACAGTCAAAGTTATTTATAACTAATTCTTGAGTATATAGTTACATTGTGTTAATTCTTTTATCTGCTTTTAACTAAAGTCTGACTCCTGTTCTCGAGTTCAAACGCGCTTCCTGAGCAGATTCGCTGATAGATCGATGTTTTGTGAACACTTAAACAATAAATGAAATAAGGTATTTAAAAGGATGCAAAAACGATGGCAGATCGATTCAAACTGTAAACTGCTTGAGATAAAAAAAAAAACTGCATTACTCTGCTGCATTACATGAGCAGGAATTATTTAAAAAATACTAATATTTAAGTTATTTTGTTTCCCATGGAGGAAGGCTTTATACAAATATTACATTGCGTTGATTCCTTTATCTGCTATAATTGCCGTGTTGAACTGAAGTCTGACATGGCAGATCGAGTCAATCTGAAAACTGTTTGAGATTAGAAAAAACTGCATTACTCTCCTCATTGTACTTTAGCAGCAGTGGCGTAGCCACGGGGGGGCCTGGGCCCCCTCATTTACATGTGCGGCCCCCTCAGATTTTCAATTGTTTAAAACCGCGACTGTGAAAACTAAATTGAAAACATTTACAGCTGTACAAGACGATCGCAACGCACCCCCACAGTCAACAATAGCGCGCCGCATTTTACACTATAACCAGTCTGGCTGAATGGTTAAGGCGATGGACTAACAATCCAATGCGGTTTTCATGCGCAGGTTCAAATCCAGCCAATTACGTTATGCTCAGGCCCCCTCATTTTAAGCTGGGCCCCCTCAAAAATAAAATTCTTTTAGTATATATAAAAGGCTACATATAGTGTAACTGTGGTGTAACTGCAGTCTCTTTTGAAAGTGATTAGCCTATATTAATAATGCTTAATTACAGCTTTAAAATAGAAATAAAACAAAGTATTATTCACAGTATCATATATATATATATATATATATATACACACACACACACACCTCTATACATATTATATATATATATATATATATATATATATATATATATATATACATACACATCTATTTAGTATATATAAAAGGCTACATATACATGCAGTGTAACTGCAGTCTCTTTTGAAAGTGATTAGCCTATACTAATAATGCTTAATTACAGCTTTAAAATAGAAATTAAACAAAGTATTTTTCGCATTAGTGAAAACTGACCGTTAAAAGCCAAGGATGTAATTAAACCGTAAACATTTTTTTAAACTAATTACAATTTTCCAACACTTTGGGGATCAAAAAGCATAATTATAACTTTTTTTTAAGTTTAAACTCTCAAAACTTTTTAAGCTAATTAACGATAAATCTTGCTAACAATATGCTAATTCAGCAAATTCTTGCCAGCAACATGCTTATTTATGTTAAATGTTGCTAATGACTTCAGAATTCATACTAAATCTTGCTAGCAACAAGATAATTAACATTAAATATTGCTAGCAAAATTGATCATCAATTGATTAAAGATTAAATTATGATCAAAGAACATAACGACACCTTAGTAACTGCCTAGAAACAACGCAAGGCAATAACTAACAAGAGTATATATGCTCAAGATCTAATTCTTTCCATCTATCCATCTGTAAACTTTCAAAACTTTTTAAGCTTTTACAAATAAATTTAACTTTCAGGCTAGGCTTTCTCAAGCCAACTGAAGTTTATATCATAAACTTCCTCTATCTAGTTTTTCCATGAGATAGTTCCATCGGGAATTGATTTAATCATGAAAAGTGGGTGTTGCACACCAGATTGGATCAGCCGGCTGGGTGTGATCTCTATATGAATAAAAGATTTTTGTAAAGTATAGGCTTCAGTGACATCTACTCGAAATGAAAGAAAAGCCACCGGTCAATTTTTTAATGCAGCTATGAGAAGCAGAAGGTGCTTGAAAAACAAGAATAATGAATTTCTTTCCAAGAGAACGTCACGCTGAACCTGTGCTTTTCAAACAAAGAGAGAGTACAAATAGGCTTCTTCAAACAAGCATGTCCACGGCATTCGAGAGCAGTCTAGCATGCAGTCCATACATGAGACCGAAAGTTGCACGTTCACCTGTGCGTCATCCAAACCGTTAACATTTATTTGCACGCAAAGTTTTTTCAGTATGTTGGCAAAATGTATGTTTGTTTTTTTTACTTTATGTGCTAAAACATATCCAGGTAATGAAGGAAAGCCAAATTAAAATGATACGTTTTGCATCTTTTGTTACTACAGTGGAATCCTTGGTTAACTCGCCAACCCTGTTATGTCGATATTTTTGAAGTGGAACCGCTAAACTCCATTGTTTGAGCATTTTCTTATCGGTTATGTCGATTATTTTATGTCGGCGAACCCTGATATCTCGAGCACAAAAGAGGGACAAATTCGCCACTTCACATCAGTTATCTCGTAACGAATGATAGTACAGAGTTCACTGCGCATGCGCTGAGTTCGCGTTGCACGTGCATCAGCCCATATGGTCACTCACTCTTGCGATGCAGAAGAACTCGCGGAAGTACTCGAGGAGGCGCAGGAGTTCGCCTTTACTGTCCAGGAAATCCCAGATTACATCGACAAAGACGTCATTACTGATAGAAGCATTTGTTTTCGAGTAGACCGTTAAAGGCAAAAAGCAACAAAGCATTTTAGACTTTGTAAAGAAACCATAGTAACAATACTATCAGAACTGTGTAATGAGTGAATGTGTTTATGCGTGTTGTGACTGTTTATGCTGTGAGCGAAATTGTGTTTGCAATGTTGGAGAATATAATTAAAGGTTTGTATCAATAATCAAAGGTGTTTTTTATTGTATACTGTTAAATATATTATGTTAGTTGGTGCACATATGCCTTTTGTTGTTAGCAAACATATACAGTGTATGTACATTTTTATAGCATGCCGATCGCTTCATCAAACAAATCGCCATGTTGGCTGTTGGTTCTCGATCATCTGTTATCTCTACGCTTTTTTGCATCCCAGAGGCCGTCGACATAACCGGATTCCAATTCTGGATTCTGTACTTTAAAAATAAAAAAGGAGTTTAGTTGACATATTTAAAAACCTTTACCAGTGTGCAGAAAGATAAAGGGGGGGCGAGGGGGATAGGAAATAATATCACATGATGCATGACATGACAAGGTCAGTAAGTCTTTATCTTGGTTGCTCTTACTTGTCATTTACACTCAGATAAATATGAATGATCTTATGCAAGTGTTGACATCGTGTCCAATTATTCATCTTGACGTGAATGTGGCTTCACATTGGCATCCCCAAAACGAAATTCTAAAGATTCAGTAATGCAGCTCAGGAAGGCATCCAAGCATTTCCTTTCGCTGAGAAAAGGCTGGGAAAGCTCCTGAACTGAGTGTCAGGAACGTGCAAAAGATGTGCTACGGATAAACAACAATGCATTTGTGGATCTGTTGTTCTAGCATGACAGCCAGAGAGGTCTGGGAGTAGCCTCCGAGACGAGGAGATGCCAGGGATTTCTTTATTGTTTCGGGGGGTTGAGGTTATTTTTAATCTTGGAAAGGTAGGAACGCAGATAGAACTGGGGGTCCTGGCTTCAGTATTAATGTTTTCCCCTCCTCTCCCAGGAGCTTTTCTCCAAGTAGTATTTCGCACTTTCCCAGCCACCACCCTCTCAGGCTCGGGCCATGGGATCTTCCTGACTTGCCGCAGATTGAAGAATTGATAGTGGCCCGACTCAAAGAGACAACCTGCAGATTTTTTTCTCTCTCCAGACCACAATGCGAATCCCCAGAGGGCAATAAAATGTGCTGTGGGGAGGAAGTAGGGGTCTGTCCAAAGAGCTTGGAGTATTTTGCGAAAGTGTTGACATTAGCCAAGCATGACATCTGTTTGGGACAAAGTAGTCGGAGCGCTGCCCACCCACCTGCAACGTCTCCCGTTTCAGTATCGCTGTGCAGTTGCAGTCCTTGAGAAACCTGGCAGCACAGAATCAAGAAAACAGCCCGGCTATCAAGGTCAAGGAGCGATTCCAACAGACACGTGTCTATTTCAGATGATTGGGGGGTGTGGTCTGAGGCCAGTGCCGTTTTCTTCCTCGGCCGTCCCATCGGATAGGGCCTCCTGTTCCCTGCTGCCCGCGTAATGGACAATGCAAAGCAGAACTCCAAAAGCACAAACAACCTGCAGCACATGGTAGATCCATCACCGGCCCTAAATGGGCCCCAGTGGAGAATGGACAGGTCAATATGTCAGCCTGTTATTACGACAGCAGCCCCTGCTTTGTGTGAACGGGCCGCGTCCGCCACTACAGGCCTTAACGGTGGGAAACCAACCCTGAAAGAAAGAGTTTGTATGTTTGTGTCAGAGAGGCTGTGTATGCGTGATGGGGCGGAGCTCTGTAAATGTTGACGGATGTTTTCATTAGATGGAAATGCCAAGAAATGTTGTCGTCACTGTCCTCATTACGGGACAAGAGTCACCTGCGGTCACGATGTCACTCAAACTGCAGGATTTAGGCCCTGATAGTAAAAGCGGTTTTAGCCATTATCAACCACTTACTTTCCACTGCCATGTTCTCTAATCAGCTATTTTATAGTCCTCTTATTTGAGGTTGTGGATGACATAAGTTCCTCTGGAAATGATGAAAGAAAAAGATTGTCCCTTTTAATCAACATTTAGTACAGTAATCCCTCGCCACTTCGTGGTTCAAGTTTCACGGTCTCAGTGCATCGCAGAGTTTTCAAAAATATGAATCTAAAAATAAACATTTAAAAATACCGCCATATCGGCAGCAGTATTGCGGAAAGCAGCGTTGCTTCATCGTGATGCGAAAGAAACAGTTTCCCAGGATACCAGACAAAGAGAAAAACTCTCTCAGAGTCTTTGTACACGCCCACAGCACTCAGACAAGACACGTGATTGGTTCCCGGCGCGAGATCGACCAATGAGAGCACAAGTGGAGTGGGAGCCTCTTCGCCTCTCTCAGAAGCAAATGTTGACGATCCAGCGCCGATATCTGACGATTAGGCGCTTCCTGAACTGATTTAAAGGCCTCATTATACCAGTGCAGTAACACCTTCATCATCATCATCACGTTCATCGTACCGCAGAGGTCTGTCATCGTCATCATTACTGGAGTCTCAAGACACTACTGTCATTGGTGAGTGTAGAGTACCATAATACAAATCGTATGAGAGAGAGAGAGTAAATGTATAATATTAAGGTTTTATAATGAAATAGATTTAATTAAAATATATTTAAAGTATAAATATGCATATTTTAAACATTCTGGTACTTAAACACACATATACGGAAATTCCTAGGGGTGCCAATCCTACTTCACAGATTTTCACCCATCGTGGGGGGTTCCGGTCCACATTAACCGCGATAAACGAGGGATCACTGTATTATTGTTCATTAGAAGATTATTTCAATAATTTGTAAAATTATGATTATACTATACAACGCATATTTGTGAAGGGAACAAAATTACATTTAACACTGGCTTCTCATGTAATTTTCACAAACTTCCATTTAAATCCACTCCCACTTCCTGATTTATCCCAATACGATTCATTGTAACAGATAGACTCATTACACTTCCTACTGATTGGGAATTCTTGATTTTGGGACACTGATATCTAGGTTTCCAGTTCCTGAATGATTATGACAATGAGACAGTTCTTGAAATGGCTGATTCCTCTGGAAGTTTATTCATCTCACTAGTGGATTGAGACACATCCAGAGCTGACTCCACAGGTGGAAAGTATGAGACTTAATGTGTAATTTAAGCAAAGACTTGACATGATGCCCAAGCACTGACTATTAGCATCATCCATTTATAACACTTTTCAGTGGCAAAGAAACGAGAGGAATTGAGCAACTGCTCAAATGTGTCCAGAAACGGTAATTTTCCATCTAGCTACAGCTTGTGATTAATGTAATGATGAAGGTGAAATACAGTCAGTAAGGTAGATGGATTAGCCCTCAGAAGAAACTGTTTACACTGAAAGAACAGAATGATTTTCTCTTTGTCTCACTGAAATTTGTTGGTGACTATTTGCAGAGTTGTAAATGTGATCTTCACCGGTGTTTCCAAACTCGTGATGTATGGAGATCAATCATGTTAAATAAATAAGGCTGTTTGTGAAGTCGTATGATGGGAACGACAAGTGTTTTTTTTTATTTTTATGAATTACTCTTACATTTGAATCGAAGCACAAAGGCTTTTCCTACATTTTAATTTCCAAAACGTTACTTTAACTTGGTAAATTACAGCAAACTGACAGATGAATTGCTTGTTATATATAACATATGAGAGACAAATAGAGTGGTCATATTGTGCTTTTGTTTTCAATCCCAAAAACGGTCAAGAAATGTCATATTTCACACAAATATTATTTTTGGCCATTAAATTAGTTTTTTGGATTGTGACAATTTTAATTATAATTAAACACCCCGTCCTGCACAATTATAGATTACCATAAAGCAAAAAAAAAAAAAAGTATTACGGTAACAAACAAATAACGATGTATGGTTTAAATATAAAATAACATTTGAAACACAATAGAAATATACATCATGGCAGTATGTGGTGCATTGAACTTTTCCCATTAAAAGATCCCAAGGGGAATAATGAAAATATCATTGCAGTGCAAAAAATCGGAATGATCCTTTGTGACTGTATGAAACAAATATTTAGGTTTTTCGTTAGATTTTTGGGTGACATTTTTAAATGCGATTCAGCCAATGAGATCTGACACTGAGCTGTGGTGCTCATGCTGACAACATGAGTTTGATCCCCTTCTGCCTTCTTTTCCTGTCTTCTCATTAATATCCGCTATACTAAAACAAACATTGGGTTGGCTAAGGTCTTGTTTACACCTGGATAAAAACATCTGCCATATTAAATAGTAAAATAACATCTGTGTGTTGTGGAAGTCAGGATGTGTTTGGGATTTTCCAAATGTTTTCATCAAATCGGTATTTTCTTATTAAAACTCTTAGAGAGAGCAACGGGACTCTTATTTTGTAAGGGAGCGCCTGATTTTCAAATTCTGATTTCAAACTATGCTGTGCCTCATCCAGTTGGACACTATGTCATATAATTCAGTTTTCACTGTATATGGTATGTAAAATTAGCATTAACTTTAAATTATATGAAAATATGATTACAGTAATCACAAACTGTTGATTACAGTCACTTTCTTTTTATGCATGTTTCAAATATTTTTTTATTTATGAAAAATACCATAGTAGGATTAGAGAATCAAGAAGTTACTAAAGAAAAAAAGTTTAAAAAAAATTAAATTGATTCATATTACAATTCCTTATTTCTAATTTAGCAAACAAATCTTAATTTCATTGCAGCAATTGTTATATGTGCGATTGTAAGTAAATATTGAAATATCACATGTATTGGCCACCCCTCTCTTTCAGAAATTGGTATCAGCCATCAAACGCTGTGTTTGGATCACTAAACAAGGTTGTTAACAGGTGTAAACAAGTCTAAAATGCCAAACTGTTGAAAAAGGTTATTGTGCCGTGACCAGTGGATCCATCGTCAGCTTTTACCTCATCTTCTTGGTTTCTCCATGAATCTTTCAGATGATCCATCCACAGCTGCTACAGTGCAATACCTAAAGTACTTTTCTTTACCTCCCAACTCAATTACTACTCTCAATTATCCACTTACTTGGAAATCCCAGGGAAAAACTGCCTTTGGGTGAACGCTGACCTCACATAGCAGGACTTCACCACTGTGTGCGTGTGTGTGTGTGTGTGTGTGTGTGTGTGTGTGTGTGTGTGTGTGTGCGCGCGCAGGATCTGCAGGACCCTGAACTGGAACTCGCTACTACAAACACTCCCATCATGTGAACCAATTAATCTTCCCAATCACCAGCCTGTGGGCATCACGGCTGTTTTCATTCAAGCAGGTTATTTAAAGAAAAACAGAGGAGCGAGAGGGAAGGAAACGCCTGTCTAGACGCCAGCCCAGGCAAGCCGTACATTTTCCAGGGGCGCTCTCGCAACGTGTGCTATTTCTCTCGCGCTTCCCTTCCGTGTCACCCAGCCATCCCCTCTCCACCTCGAGCAGCCGCTACAGGTTCACAAAGTAAACACACCAGGTGAATGAGAAATGATGGCAGCCCCTCATCAAAACAGGTCTCCACGGCCGAGCGGCTCTCTTTAACACGGCTTGTCGTCGTCTGCTCATTCTCCGGCACAAAGACACACTTGGCTAATCAATCACGCGGGCAGGGCCGCAGGTCTGCCTCAGAGGCAGTGCAGCACGGGTGTCTGTGCAGGCAAACACTCACTCTGTGATTTTGGGGTCAATGTTGCCGATCCAGAGCCGATGACCGTCCTGTGCCGAGCCACCAGACAGGATGGAGGCATTCTCCACAGTCTCTGAGGCAGACTGCATTAGGGGCCTGAGGAAAGTCAGAGAGCCATTTCAGTCATGCTCAGGTAAGTATACATGTGTGTGTGTCTTTCTATCTATGTATGCATCTATCTATCTATCTATCTGTCCATGTATGCATCTATCTATCTATCTATCTATCTATCTATCCATCTATGCATCTATCTCTCTATCGACTGTGTATCTATCTATAACTGTGTGTATATGTATATATATATATATATATATACAAATCTGCACTGAATGACATACTTTCATAAAACTCTTAATTTCTTGTCAAACTTATTATAAGGCACTGTCTCAGTCATGAGAGTGCAATGCATGCAGAACAGTTACACTTTAGGTCCCTTGGTGTGAAATTAGCCAAAACAATTAATCTGCAGTATGAACATGATAAATATGATATTTTATAAATCATTTGTCGTTTAGAAACAAACAAAACATAAATACTGTAATAGAAAAAAATTATACTGATAAACAGTATAAACCAGGCCAGAAAATAATTAGTTATGCATATCAATTGTTGGACTAACAACTAGCAAGCAATTTTAATAAACTACATAAATGAGCAAAACACTCACCCTCCTCTCGTATTCCTGTCCTCTGCTGTCTAAACCTAAACTAAAGATGCTGTGTACAAAATGTTGGTGGAACTGCCTTAAAAACTAAACTTCATCTCGTATATATGCCACACGAACGAGTCAGACAAAAACATTGAGTGTAGCAGTTAGCTTAGCATAACTAACATCAACACTGGCGCAGAGGAGTGACGTACACAGCATGTTTTGATGACGCAGAGCACTGGAACGCCATGACGTGTGCCCTTGAGATGCATGCGTGGTCTCAAAGTGACTGAACTGCGAGACATGCCTGCGAGGACGCATTCTTCTACGTGAGGAAAGTGAGTATGGGCTGAATTGCACGTGTATTGTTTATCGCATTAGATGGCTCGATGTGTTTGTGTGGTTCTGCACTGTTTGGATCATCATGGCACTGCTGTGGTTCCGCGGACACTGAACACATGCTGGGCTGCATTTGGCTGCTTCTGCAGAACAAACAAACATGGAAATAGCTCCTTGGGTAATGCTTGGAAACATTGTTATGAATGACACAGACCATGAAGAATTACTTCACTTTTCCTAACACTGTCTTCTATTCCTTCCTCTCATATATGATGGATTATAACATTGAAACGTCTCCCTTCTCATCACTCTATGTAAAACAGAATGATATTTAATTATCTGGAGATTTTATTTAGAGATAATACAGTGATTGAACAAGGTTTACGGTAGAAAATGTGCATTTTTAAAATCATATAACATTTGTAATATTAACACTCTTCACCCAGTTTTATAGAGTATGGATACATCAATTAAAGGCATATATTATGTCTTTATTTATTCACCCTCATTATTATAATATATAGCAAAATGTATTTATTTTAAAAGATTAATGTTTGGTAATTTACTTATTCAAAAATACAGTATGTAAACCTTTTGTATTATACATTTATTTTTAATTTCGGAATATTAGTTATTTTTTAAACACTTATATCATGCTATATATAATACTGCAATGAAATTATCCTTCATTTTTGAAGGAACTGTATTTCAAGGCTTTTTAATTAAAGGCATCGCTCGCCCAAAAAAGAAGACAAGTCATTTTTATTCACCCTCAATTATAATTAAGTAAACGTTAAATACACAAGAAGACGTTTAGCAGAATGTTCATGCTGCTCTTCTCCATACGATGCGAGTGAATGGTGACCTAGGCTATGCTGATACAAAAATATTTAATTATGTCTTCAACCTCATGCCGTTCAAACCTGTATGACTTTCTTTCGTCTGAGTAATATAAGAGAAGATCATTCAACTGCTTTGCGCGTGTTTGTTAAATGTTACACTCCTTTAACTGCATACAATCGAGGCGTTTCAGGGAGTTCAAAAACAGTTTACACTAACAACTCGCTTTGGAGTGATTTTGTTCTTTGTGACACTGCAGACCTTTTCCATGCTCAAACAGCAACGTTATACACTAACGCCCTGTTTTTACCTGATATTAAGATGTTTTGCTCGATCGGATCACAAGTGGACGTTCCTGTATACACCTGGTGTTTTAGTCCGCCTATTTTGTCCACTTTCAACCACTTCTGTCCTGATTTCTTCAAGGAGAGGGTCTATGGGCGGGTAAATGTATATTTTTTTGTTTCTTTCAGATTTTTCGATCTAATGAGCAAAATAAGTTCGCAAAATTTACATATGAACATGCCCACAGATGATGGAAAAACACAAGGAGAGCATCAGCTTTTGTTTCTGCTCTGATAGCCACAAAACCACGAGCGCTGTGAGTGAGTGTAAGAAACCGGGAACGGTGAGAAAGCATTGTGCTTGGTACGTTTTTCTTCATGCCAAAGTTCTCCAGCCGACATTTTTAAATCCCATCTGGCTAGCGTGCTTCCTGTAATGTTCACGCATTAGGTCAGTTGGCGGAGAGTAGCCGGTCTTTCGAATACATTCAACCACATGAGCAATCGAATGCATTTTCGACTAACTCTGAAAGTGGGTTTAGACCCGGTTCACACCTCTATTTAGCGTCGTCCATGTGTGATCCGATCCACCAAAACCCATCTTAATACCAGGTGTAAACGGGGGATAAAGAACTTAGAAAATATCCTTTAACATCCCTTGGTTTCCATTCATTTCTGTGGAAAAGAGCATCATGATTATTCTACTAAACCTCTCTTATGTGTTCATTGGACAAAATGTGGTCGGAGAGCAAAGACTTTAAATTAAAAAGGGTTTAAAAACAGTTGCATATCATGAGTTGCGAGCCGCGCTCTCTCTCCTACACGGGTGTAAAAGCAGTGGCGATACATCACGAAATCCAACCTCTGGTTTGCATTACCGCAACCAAGCCAATATGTTACACTCAGTTTTTACAGTAAGGATTTTAACAGTTCACAAAGTAAACATTTCTTTCTTGAGGTGAGCTCACGCCATGAGGGTATGCCAACCGCTGTCATTCCTGCCGCTGTAAATCAAACGCTTCCCAACAGACCACCTGGGCAACGGGGTTTCTGCTTGACGGCCCCTCTAAAACCTGCCGCCGGCTCTCCTCCATCCACACCCCGTGGACCAAAACACCCGTGTCGGACAACTCCCATCTCCTACGGACGACAAGAAGAGTCACGCTTTTAATTTTTTGAGCTGCATCTAACCATAACAGCTGCGACTCCCATTGAACTGTAACATGCATCATCAAGGGCTGATAAAATCACGGTTTGTGTGTGTTTTGGGGGGGAACTGTAGTGGCTGCTATCAGACCCATGCCATTGAGTTATCTTTATCACAGCAACTGTAAAAACACACAGCCAAACTTTTTTTTCGTTCGCTGTCCTTTGGAGAAGCAGAAGCCAGGCTGTATTTTGACTAGTGGGATGCCTCACGCTAGCCATAACAAAGAAGCACTGACAGAGGCGCAAGCAACCCGTGAGGAGGCTCTTTCCAGAGCACCTGTGCTGTTGTTGCCGTCCGCGCTGATAAACAACCACCATTTGAGGATTTATGCTACTAAACAGTGGAGAATTTAATAATAAAGCACCAGAGAGACACACATGCAGGACTTGGAGTCTGCACTAATGAGCTGATGAGTTGAATCAGATGTGTTCGATTAAGGAGACGGTGTTGGGGGACCTCCAGGTCCAGGATTGAGGACCACTGCCCTAACCCTGAGAATTAAACTCAGCACTGTTTGTGCTACGGACATGAATGATACGGCAAATCGTGCGGCTTGAGGGAGTCGCGCTATCACTTTACTAAGCCATCAGACTTACAATTTTCACCTGGCGGAGTGTAAACATGTTGGAAAATGTATAAACTTACATTGAAGGAAAGTCCTGAAACACATATCAAGGGATTAAAATCATAGAAACTTAGAGTTTGTTGGGGGGGGGTTCTGTGTGTGGATTTGTTGAGAAGCCAGCCAGTAAAAAAAAAAGAAGAATGTGACGTGTAATATAATATTGAAATAAATGAAATGAAATGAATAAACGTTATTGTATGATGCGTTTGTTTTTCGTTTCTGGATTAAAAATGCATTTTTCAAAGGACAAAATCTTACTGCAAAATGTTTTATTAATAAAATAAGCGGGGAAGTGGTTACATTTTCGAAACATTTCTCCGCCAAAGCAAAGTCATGTGGTTCAACCCATGTAACGTTCAAAAATCCACAGGAAGAAAAAAAATCTAAAACAGGAACGTGACCCGTTTATGACAATATTTATGACAAAGGTGACAATACTTTTATGTATCGAGTCATTTAAAATTTCTTCTATACATTTTTTTCCCCCAACCATATAAAACAAACATGAATACAATGAGTTCATTGTGTGTCCATTTCAACTTATTGGTTTAAAACTTTTTTTATTAAAAATTTGTTTTTTTTCCATTTAAACTTACCGTAATTGTTTTTTTTATTTATTTAAACTTATTAAACTCAGAATTAAAAGAAACTTAAACATAAAAATAATTTACAATTTTTTCATTTAAACTATTTTATTTATTATCTTGGACGCTCTGATTTGTCCTCTTGCTGTACTAGATGAAGTACTCTGAACTAAAATGAAAATGACACTATTTTAGAAACTTAAGCTATGCTTTTTAGTTCAGTTTTGTCTGTTTCTGCTGCTTTGTCTCTGCTTTCACAGTTTCTTTAAGGGATAGTTCACCCAAAAATAAACTTTCTGTCATTTACACAGGTTTGTAAGTACTGTACTTGAGGGAGAGTAAATGATGACAGGATTTTCATTTTTGGGTGAACTGTCCCTTTAAATCGCTATTGTTAGCACTTCTTATGTTATTGCCTCTTTAAGACAAATACTCCTTGTTTTCTACTTCTGAAAGTTTGCATAAAGCCTTTGCTAAATTAATAAGTGTAAATGTCTCTATAGTGATCTTTTTAGATTTGAGAGACGCCCCCTGGTGGAAATCTGAATCTTAGCCAGTGTCCAAATGTTCAATTTGTTTTGTTTTTTAACATTTCAAAATCTGTATTTGATCGTAAATGTTTAGCATCCCTGCATTAAATCATTTTCTTTGCCTTTTTTTTTTCAGCAGAGTTACCACAGACATGGCGTTGTGTCGTCTGAACACCCTGCGTCCAGTACTGTGCAGATTTGCCCCTTCTGTTGCGAGGATCCCGCTGGTGACTAGTTCAAGAGTCCCCTTTGTCCCCCAAGTGAGCTGTCCCGTGGTTCTGCCGAATTATGCCCGCCTTTATGCCACAAAGAAGAGTAAAGGTGAGTGGAGGACTGCGGCTACTTATGCTTCACAGAGCCACAACAAAAACCCTCCAGCATAGGGGTAGGAGTGGATGCTGTGTTTGTTTTCCACAGCAGTGCTTGTTTAGCTTCACTCAAGTGGGCTTTGAGCCCATATGAAGGGAGGAGAAACTCCCTCTTTTCCCTGTCTGACCTCCAAATCTTGCTTTCATTTGTAATTGCTGAAACAATCGGCCAGCATGCTGGTCAGTCTTTCATTTCCATCTCCAGCTCTTCTTTTGAAGCCATCAGTGAGTGAAGACATTAATGTTTCTTTCTTCTTTGTTGCTTTTTTATATGTCAGCAAAGGCAAAAGGGCAGACGGCTAAAGTGAACATCAAGGCAGCATTGGTGGAGGATATTATTAGCCTGGAGGAGGTGAAGGAAGACATGGCTGCTGTCCTGACTGCCCTGAAAGACGATTTCAGCCGCAGCCTCAGCATTCGCACATCACCAGGTCAAGACACTCTGTCCCTTTAACCTGAACCTGTGATGCTTGAGTCATGGTTTGACTGTTTATCCCCTGGAGGTGGATCTGATTACTCCTACACCACCTAAACTGCATCTTTGATCATTGAAAGCCATTCTGAAATGTACCTATTCTGATGAATTACAATTTTCATGCATTGTATTATAGTAGATGTTTTATAAGTGTTCAGTTCTGAAATGAGACTTCACAGAATTCGACTTCGACTGACAGGGACAGTGGAATTGAATGAATTGCAGCTGATAATCAGTGTTGCCAGATCAGACTGAAGATTTCCAGCCCAACTACAGCATAAAACCCTCCCATTTAAAAAAGAGAGAGAGACCTATTCACGATTTTTGACGGGGGGAGGGGGGTGGGGTTAAGTTTGTTTTAATGTGTAAATTTATATGCATTTTTATGAAATTTGGCCGGGTTTTTAGGCATCAACCAGCCCAGTGCATTTTTTCCCCGTCGGACGTGACCAAAAGGAGCCCAAAGTGCGGGAACCCGCCCAATCTGGCAACACTGCTGATAATTCTCACACAACACAGTAATTACATAATTAATTTTGACTAATTTATTTATTGATGTGTAGAATACATTTGCTTCTCAACAAGTTAAATAATCTCAAAACATGAAAACAGATTTTAAATTAGCCTGCAGCACCACAGCATGTCATCATATTTAATTTAATTATACTTCAAAGTTTGATTCAGTTAATTACATAATTTATTCATTTGTTGAATGATAATGCATGTTTACATATGGGTAACTTGTGCTTAAAATAATTTTTGTGTAGGACAGTTAAAACATATTACACTTTTCATTACACTTTCTTAAACTCAAATCAAATCGCAATTGTCACTACAATTTAAATTAAGATAGGAAAGAGACGATTAAATGGATGAAAAATCTTATCTTAAATCATTGAGATTCTTAGTCTTTTTTTTATATGTATGTATTTGCTCAGAAGTAGCTTTTATTTTTAATTGAAAGTACTTTCAAAGCGTTTTTTCTCTAAATAAACAGGAATAATTTGTTTTAAATTCAAACTTCCATGGGCTTTAAAAAAATAAAATCAATCTGAGATTTGAATCAGTCAGTTTGAGTTGATTCACAGAAATAAATATGACTTGTAAAGTGATCAAAAGCTTTACACATTTTCATATATGCGCTTCATTTTTATATAAACCCTGTGCATCACGATCAGTTACAAGACACAAGATCCAATGGTGTTTGGTGTCATTGACTTCACCCCACGTCATCTACATCAGGGCTCTTCAACTCAAGTCCTGGAGGGCCAGTATCCTGCAGACTTTCATGTAATTTCAACTACCTGTTTGTATTTTGTCATTTGAGCACTTTTATTAGCTTGTCCAGGTGTGTTTGGTTAGGATTAGAGCTAAACTCAACAGGACACTGGCCCTCCAGGCCCGGAGTGTAACAACCCTGATCAACATTATCAGTGTCACTGAGGTTACACAAGGCTAAGAGAGTATTGTGTTGCCTCGTCCTCCCATGAGGATCAATGCACAGCGATCCACCTTTGCACATGTTCTGGCCATGACCATTGTTCCACAAGGTGGGGTCACCCTGTTTGCAATCCTACTTCCTGAAGTACATCCAGGTCGACCCCCGTTCACTCCAGCCCAATCCCTAAAGACCCACAAGTTGGGCATTTGGGACTTGTGGAGTCCATGTTCTTCTCTTTCACCTCCTGACCTTTGCAAGTCACTCTTTTCTCCTTGATCCAGCATGGACTTGGCACCATGGAAAGTCAGTGAGGAAAGCATGGCGTTCTTTTAAGCAAATGATCGAATCATCTGGATTGTATTAAGCAGCGAGTTTATGATGAAGGACAGGAGAATCACCTTGGCCGTGGTGCAGGATTAATGCGGTGACCCTGTTGTCTGGGCTCACTACACGAGGATTACGACCTGTCGGTCTGTCATCTGTAGGATAGACCGCTTATGTTTGGATCTCCGCAAATGTACATTCTCTTGTTCCAGATAAATCTGCTGTTAGAGGACATCGCTTCACAAAAGCATCTGTATTTTCCAAACACCTCATCTCAAGGATCAGAGTTTAGTGGTTCTAATAGAAAGCTCAAACAGCCGTCCATTTGATGGTTCTTCATCAAGCAAGTAAAACATCAAGTCAGTTTTCTTCTGAATGTTGACTAACCTTTAGGTTCTTGAAACGGAGAGAGCCACAATTGGTACAGTGACCAGGAACAACCCATTTGGCTAATAACTTCCCTGTTAAACTTCAAGGTTTTTTAGTGGAGGAAACGGCAATATGGTCCATAGAAGCGTTAGCAGATGTGACCGCTTCCCACAAACTGAGGTGGGTTCCACGGTCAAATATCTCCATACCGTTGCTCATGACTAGATGTTGGTCGGGGTTTGGTCAAAGTCTCATATGCACTGTTGAACCCATTAGAGATTGGACGGAAGCTGGTTTGAAAAGCATGATCTTCTGAGATGTTACTGTTCAATAAGCTGACAGACGAAATGGTACATATATGGAGAGTTTGAAGTTCTTGAGTGTTTTCTTTGGGCAAAAAGGCGCATGCAGGTTCTCTCGTGAGAGATCAAAGTGCAGTACAGTGCGTCTCAGCTGTTCTCCAGCCTCTCAGAAGTGTGGGATATAGAGTAAGGTAAGGCCGGGGACAAAGGGCGGGAGGCAGAAGCATGGCTGTGTGAGGTAAGACAGATGAGGGAAGGAGACATGCTGGCCAAATGTTCTGCTTTTCTGTCTGGAGAGAAAGGAGTGGGCGCTTTCATCCCTCAAGGAGAGCGAGACGTGTCGTCACAACAGTCATCCAAAGGTGCCTCTTCTTTTGCAGCCTTTCATTTTTTGAGACGGGTTGGAAAAGGATACAAAATGCAGGCAAATGTCTAGTTGAGTGAAGGTAGTTCTTCCATTGTTTTTCTTGAAGGGATGACAAAAAGATGGTTAAAAAAAAAGATGGTTCGCCCAAAGATGCAAATTCAAACCTGCATGACATACGTTCTTCATGGAACAGAAAAAGACGATATTTAGAAAATTATGATTTTTATATTTGTTCATACAGTGGGATTCAGTGTTTTGGGACCCAATGACTTTCATTGTATGAACCAAAACAGTTCAGAAACGTGCACTTCCTGAGAGTCGAACCTATGCCTCGCAGGTTTTTGGCCAAACTAGCTGGAACTGTCAGCAGCATTGAGCGACAAGACTCAAGACTCGTGACTCACTACATAGCTCCACAATGAAATTTAATGTGAAATTTCAAATAACTATATATCAAACATCATCATCTCTGATTGGTTGTGGTTTTTCACTGAGGACAGAGAGTTAAAAAAAAACTTTCCCTACCATGTCTAGTAAGAAGTAGTAGGTGTTATGATTCTTTATGATGTTTTAACTAGCATATTGTAAGTTTATTGCTGTGTGTGTTTTGCTTCCATTTTTAGTGTCAAATATTTGAATGGCTCACTGAATAATTGTGGAGAAAACCGCTGGTTAACGACGGATTGTGTTATGTGTTTTAGGTGCGCTGGACCACATTATAGTCACCACAAAGGATGGCAAAGTTCCCCTCAACCAGCTGGGCCAGATATCCATGAAGTCTCCTCAGCTACTTGTGGTCAACATGACTGGCTTCCCAGAGGTATGGAGCCAAACTACAGATGGCTTCCTAGCAGAACTTCTCTGTTCATTCTGCAAAGTCACACACACCAAAAACACACTCTTTCTCCTACTGAAACCTGAGTGTGATGGACTCTTTCCAGCCTGGTTTCAGAGAAATTGATTGATTGTTGGGGGAAGCCCTTTGTTCTTGGAGAACGATTGAAACATAGGCCAAGAGTCTGTGGTTAGCTGTCAGGCCAGGAAATGACCGCAAAGTGCCCTCTGGAACTTAGACCTGAGTTAATGTGTGATATCTCTCTCTCTTTTCTGTCTTTTTGCCTCTCTAGACATTATGAGACACTGTCTTTCTGTTTTTCCTCTCCTCCTTCTCCCATCACCACACTCTCCACTGATATATACGAGTTCTTTCTGCATGATGATCAGATAACCCTAATGAGATTAATTCTCTGTCCTCTTGGCCTATGTCCACTCAATACCAAAGGCTCTGGTTTCCTGGTGACCCTAAAACACACCAATCTACCTTCATTATCTATCCTGGGACTTCAAGCCAAAGCGTTTAGGTGTAATGTACAGTCGGCCAGCCATTATTGCAAAATACACCTTGATAAGCACTGGGGAGTTGCATCCTGAAGGTGATGCATGACTGCTTAATAAATAGATATTTATATATTTAAATGTAAACAAATTCAGGTTTTTCTCACTTGTAGCTTATATCTTTACACACATTAGCCAGTCAATAACAGTCCATGAATATTACAATGTTTATTTGGGTTGCATTGCATTAAGTTGTTACCATGAATGGAGTACAATATACTGTTAGTGTAGGCAGTCATTATATAAAAATATTTAACCGCTGAATGCTGCAATTGTCCATGTAACAAATCCAGAAATGCATCTAAATGTAGCTTCCTTTGTGTTAACAGGGGCCGGGGTGACGCATTATGTTGTTAATATAATGGGTAACCATTTGTAAATAGATTTGCCTCTATTGTTTCATTAACCTAATACTAAAAACGACCCTGCACAGTTTCATACTTGGATGGCCATAGTGCCAGATGCGGCCGTTTAGAGCGTCAGGAAAAACTGGCCATTACCTAACAGGCCTGCAAAAAACAACACCGAGGTGACCGGCCCGGCCGAAAGCAAACAACTTCATGATTGTTCTAATCCATTACACACTTTATGAGAAGACGCCGTTGTTTTCCATTCATTCATTAGAGTGCTGGAGAAGGTCCGGTCTTGTTGAGAAACCCCAGTGGCTGTTGCGTGTTGTGGTGCAGACAGCAGTCATTAGCTTTCCGTCTCTGTGTGGTATTCAGAATCATTAAGAAAGCAGTGTTTTTTTTACCTCACAGTTTCTCAAGCTGACTTTGAACCCTCTTGTTTTTTTTATCACAAGTGCAGAGGGTAACTGGCCTTTTTTTCTTCTTCTTTTTCTACTTAACCAGAACAATACTGGTTTTACCGTAAGATTCTGAAACACCAGGAAGTCATGATTAATGACTTTCAGAGAGGAATCACACGCACACAACGGCTGCGAGTCACTGAGTCAGACCTCACGAGAAATGCATTTAACGTAAAAGGAATGTGTGTACAGCTTTCTTTAAATGTGTGAGTGCGTGAGTAAAAAGGTAAAATGTTATGTTGATTTCTACCAGCATGCATCCAAACAAAGAGTCCTTTATAGGTGATTCTACTTTACAGTTGGATCTCAAATGTTAAATAATAATGTTCTTATGAAATACAGTGAAGTTCGGTAATGTCGACGGCCTCGGGGGTTGCAAAAAAGCATTGAGATAACCGATGACCGAGATAACATATATTGCCGATTTTAGCCAGCGGATTTTGTCAGTGATAGTGGAAGCGCCAAAGACAACAACCCTCGCAAGAACGAAAAATGAACATTTATTGATGTACATGATGTGAGTTATTAAATGAGAATGTACATGCTTGTGTTTTTGGTGTCTGTTTGATGAAGCGATTGGCATTCATCAAAAAAATGTACATACACTGTACAGTGTATGTTTGCTAACAACAAAAGGCATATGTAAAACCACCACAATAAAAACCACCTTCGATTCTTGATACAAACCAACAATGCAAACACAAAGATTGCTCACAAAAAACGTGCGGGATGCTACAGCGTGTTATCCCTCAGACGAGATTAACGACAGCGAGTGAACCGTCATTGGAGTGAGCGGACCGCGATCAAGGCAAACTCAGCGCATGTGCAGTGAACTAGGTACGCAAATTTGTCACAAAATAACCATGTGGAAGTGGCGAATTTGTCCCTCTTTTTTGCTCAAGATATTAGATTTCGGCGACGTAAAAGAATCGACATAACCCACAAAAAAATGCTCAGACAAATAGAGAGTTTGGCGGTTCCACTTCAAAAACATCGACATAATAGGATCGGCGAGTTAGCCGTGAGACCACTGTATTTGAATTATTGTTTACCATTATTAATTTATCCAACAAATTTCTGTTGTAAATATCTTATTTAGAGTGCAAATTGTCATGAACAACCAATCAGTACATAAATGGACAGAACGAAAGACAGAAAAGCTGACTCGATTCAGTGAGGGACAGTGAGTTTTGTGAATGTCTTTGAGTTTTGAATGGCTCATTAAACAGATCCGGTTTATTTGCTAATCAGACGTCTGTTGTGTGCTCTCTAACATGATGATATGTGCGTAAACACACACAAAGCTCTGCAGACTTTGGCCAATGTATATATATATATATATATATATATATATATATTAGTCATATACTGTGCAGTACACTAGTATTCCAAACAGCCTAAATCCGTATCCGTGAAACCGGGATTCCCCCATGATGCATGCATGTTAGACCGCCTGCACTCAAGTTCAGATTGTAATGTCTGGCCACAGGAGCTGTAATGGGTTATGAGGTGAACGGGCAGAAACGGCTGACACAGGGTCACGTGGGTCAGTGCCCTGCACTGCAACCTCTCAGCTCCATCCCAAGGGATCTGGCGCTGACAGCGCCCCGCGGCGCTTCCTACAGCACACACTCCACCCCTCTCTCTGGAGCGGTCTGATCTACCCCTCCATCATGAGGAGATGCTGCCCAGCTCCTGGATCAAAGGGTCTGGGGTCGGGGTACTCCACTGATCTGGAAGGGGGGGGGGGGGGGTCTAGTGAGATATAAGGGCTGGAGAGATGCAAAGGGTGCATGAAGGTTTGCAGCAGGTACCGAAAGCCCAGCTGGCTGTCATTAGCTCTGATGTGTGTGTGTGTGTGTGTGTGTGCGATGTGTCCTCAGGCCACGGCAGCCGTCACCCGTGCCTTGCAGGACAGCAGCATGGGACTCAACCCAGAGGTCGAGGGCACCATCATCAGGGTGCCTGTTCCCAAGTGAGTGTTTTACCGCCCAGGGCCTGAATCACTTTTAACATCACTTTCTACAAGCTATGCTTGCTTTCACTTCCGTTTTCACTCTCTTCCTGTTTGTTTGTGCAAGCTATTTTCCCAGTGCTAATGTCTTTCGTCTTTTTAACTTAGGGCAAGCATTGCAATTGCTATTAAACAGTAGAATTTTAGAGGGTTTTTCCTCACTTTTCAGTTGAGCAGTCTGGGAGATTATCGAGACCAGCTTAAAACCTTCTTGACCAGGCTTGGAGACCAGCTTAGGTTGTTGTTTTCCCTCCCCCAATCAAGGTGAAGGAGGGCCTCTTTTCATTTGGGGCAGTAAACAACCACCTAGCATAGTAACACCCTAACAACTACCCAGAGTACCTTATGAACTGCATAGGAACTTCTTAGTAACCACCCAGAACACTCGAGCAAGGGTTGGATTTTTTCGTAAAGTTCATGTTTCTTTCATTGACTCCATATCCTGTTCTGGATCTGTTGTTCTGTTAGTGTTTAAGATAGCTTTGTATAGTTATTTTTTATGTTCCCATACACTCTCTATTATATGTGATACAAAGAAGAAAACTCAGTGGTCTTCAAACTCTGACCACCGTTCCTCTTCCCTGCCAAGCCAAATAGTCTCGCAGCATGGCCTTCATTCTACAAACCACAAAACTCTTTGATTACGAGGCAGCGCTACAGCAGCAGGTGCTTGTCTGGCAGCGTGTATGGAGGGGCCGAACGTCTCGCCCGTAATCAGCGCAGCCTCGTCGCTTGCATTTGCATTTCTAAAGAGAGCGGGAGGCTTGATTGGCTCGGAATCAGTAATTATGAACATTGTTTGCTGTAAACAGACAGTACTCTTGGACTGTTTGCAAATGGTTGGCAGCAAAATGCCAATTATAAGATGGGGAAACTTCTACACCTACATCAGAATTTGGGCGAGAACAACGGTTTGTTGATTGTCGAACTTTTTTGTTTTAAAGAAATAGCCGTTTCTGGTATGTCATAAACACGTTGTCTGTCATAATATCAAAGTGTAAATAAAATAATATAGTCAGGACGATCAGATTTTCTCTCGTCGTCTCTTGGTCTAAAAATACAAGTCTGCAAGACTTTTCTTCAGTAAATTATTATGATCTAAAGTGAGTCATGTACTGAGTTGAACTGTATGTTTGTCTGCCAGAGTGACGCGAGAACACCGGGAGAACCTGGTGAAGCTGGCGAAGCAGTTCAGTAACAAGGCCAAGGACTCGCTGAGGAGAGTACGGTCCAACGCCATCAGTCAACTGAAGAAGTCCAAAGAGGGAGTCTCTGATGACACCATTCACCTCATCGAAAAACAGGTCATGCAAATGAGGGTCAATAGGGGGAAAATGGTGTGGATTTATCAGTTGGAAACAAAATAGATTGTTTAGTATTATTAGTGGTGGTAGAAGTAGTAGTAGTAGTGTGTGTGTGTGTATATGTGTTTTTTTGTTTATTTATTTATATATATATATATATATACTACACATTTAGAAACATGATAGATGTGATGATTTGATTCGATACACACACACGCCAACTTTTTGTCAGATGTGATTTAAGTATAATTACCAGTAATACTAATAAATACCGTATTTTCCCACATATAACCTGCGGGTTATACCAGATTTTACAAACCCTGCAGGGGTGCGGGTTATATAAGGGTGCGGGCTATATCACATTTTTTACACGTAATAATATTTCAATATATTTGTTACGTCCCTAAGGACGTAAGGGTTTTTTGCGGTATTTTCTTTGTTTTTCTTTCTTGCGAGGGTTGTTGTCTCTGGCGCTTGTACTATCACTCTGACAGCGGGCGCTGATAGGCTGTCTGACCTGTCAATCATGCAAGAAGACATTATTGGCTGTGCTGCATGAGGGCGGGCTCTTCTCATCTCATCCGATGATCAACACCTGTAGAAACGCTTCTTAAGGGACGTGCTGCTGCACAGCGGGAGAAACTGTTTTTTCTTTTTCTTGTGATTCTGACTCGTGTTTGTTTTCTTATTGTGTGAATTTCGTACACAAGCACTGTGTACCGAGCCTGAACAGTTATAGATGATTGACGTCATGCGAGCAACATTCGAAATGTGAACTTGCACAAAAAGTTCATAAATCTATGGGTGCGGGTTATGCCAACGATTTTTTACACAAGTCCCGTGGGCTCTATTATCTGCATCTGTGGGTTATATGCGAGAAAATACAGTAATACAATATTATTATCAGTAGTAGTATTAATGTTATTGATTATAATAACTATTATTATTATTATTACTTTTGTATACAGTCTTGCAGTTATGTGACTGTGTGAATATTGTAAAGTATGTCTATAATCACAATATTTATTTTTTCTGTTCAATATCACCAGGTTCAACAAATGGCCGACGGTTACGTGGCAGACATTGAAAAACAGCTGGCCACTAAAACCAAGGAGTTGCTGGGATGAACTTCCAAACTAACATCCCTGACCTGTTTGTCTCGCTAATGTCGGGTCAAAAGCAGTCAGCTGTTCTTGACTGGAACCAAAAGTCCCCCAAACAGAAAAACAGTTAATGATGGAAGTGATGAAGGTGGTGTTTTGGATGGTGTTTGGGTGTTTTTCTCATGCATAAACAAATGTTGGAGTGGCACGCCAGTGGCTTATGGTGCTCCTTGTGTTCACATCTCCAAACAAACAAACGGAGGACAAATTAAGTTTTAATGTGATTTGGGGTGGTATTCCTAATCAAAGCAATGCCACAAACAGGGTGTTTATGTAAAAAGAACCGCACTGAATGTAAACTCTTGGTCTTCATAGGAGGGTGAAAGTAACACAGGGCGGAGAGCGAGTGCACATAGCAACATGCTGCCAACATTTGACTCGCATTCACTATTGCAGCCACCAAGCTAAAAATAGTCATTATTTTCATCTATGTAATCAGATCTAGCAATGTAAACGGAATAAAATGCATTGGTTAGTATTCTGGTGCTGCAGTCCACTCTGTTTGCTTGCTTTTGTTTGTGTGTATGCATTTTGTCTTTTGAATCATGTTTCCACATCTGCTGTTTTTTGTTTATTAATGTTGAAACTTAATGCCTCAGATTATTCTAGAATGGCAATTTGATATATACCTTATATTACCTCAACAATTCTGAATTGTCAATGCTGAATTATTGATTTGGTTGACGAATATTGTAGATGCTTCGGCTTGCCTCAGCTTTTCTCTAATCTTAAGAACCCTTTTTTCCCTCTGTGTGAAGAATATTTTAATCTAAAGACCCTTTTTCCATTTTAAAGAACCTTTTATGTGATGAAAGGTTCTTCATTGAATCGTAGCTGATAATAAAGAAGCTTTATTCTTTCTTCAGACTTCATATAGCTTCAACATGTTTTTTCCCAATTGTCAGTCTAAAGTCACAAAATACTGTAATAATTTTCTTTTTCTTTAATGAAATGTTGCATTTTGTTATAAGTGGTTCACCTAAGCGCATAATTTTTCTTGAAATCATGTCCCCTCATAATCTTGAATCAAAATAACGTCTCCCTCTAGCGTCATCTCTTCTCTAATGACGTGTTTGCTGGCCCGAGGGCGGGGCAACCTGTCACTCACATGAGATCCACCAATAGCAAACCACGATCATTAAAATCAAGTCCCGCCCTACATTTGTTCTTGTTGGAGAAGCCGGTTCGCTGGGATATAGCCTATGATATTGAATCATAAAATAAGTTTTAAAAATGGCAAATAAATATGTTCTCTAAATTACTTCTCTTCTAATTTCAATCATGTGACTAGTAAACAGGAACTTGAATCCGTTGAGTAAGGAAGATAAGAAAATGACCACACTAATGGTCTAACAGCTTTGTGTTTGCATGATCACCTCATGGCTTTTAACCATAAAACCTTTCAACAACATTTGCGTTATTCCTTAAATTTCCAACCCTATTGCTTGCATGTCAGAGCCGGTAACCGAAAAGCATCGCCTCTAATGGTTGAAAACATGGAGTAACTAAATAAACAAAGGTGGTTCGCAGACGGAGGAAACGGCCAGGTTTCCCCCGGTCCATATGTCAGCAATTTGCGGGCATTGTATACCTTGGCCTGAGAGAGAGGCTCATGATCGATGGAGGGGTGAAAATCCCGAGTCTCTGGCTCTGCGCGTTGCCCCGAAAATTGCTTTCAGCTGATAGCTTCATTTCACTTGACATTTATCAAGTGGATTACTGTGTGTTTCTCTGTTTACCGCTACCATGATGGAGAGGATTGCGATAGCAGCGGGGAGACCAAATGTTTTTCCTTCTGTGTCACTGGAAATATATACATGTAAATTGGCTCAGTAAACTCTTGAATTGACACTAAACTCCCGTCGCGGAAATATAAGCTCCGCGTTTTGTGGCCCATCACCTCTTGACCCGCAGGGTCAGTGTTTGCGCACAATCAAAACAACCGCGCGTCCGTTAATAGCGTCCAGCGGCCTTCTCGGTCTAGAAATGTGAAGAAACCTTGCACATTTCCTGCCTAGTTTGCATGCAAATGATGTAGGGCTGCGCTGCATTATTCATCCTCTCGGTCTTGTGACAATGCCAGAACACTGATATGCTGGTTAGGTGGGAATGTGAGCACTCCGGGAGCAGAGCAGCGCTATTATACTTTCCCTGTCCGCGTGCGCTGATTACGGTCCACGCACGCATCCCCGCGCGCAGATAGTTACCGGGGACCTCGAGAGCGCGTTTAATCACTTCAGCGGCACCGAATTGGCTCCCGCGCGCTCAACGCGTCCTCGCCTGAAGTGCGCGAGCCACCCCGACCGCCTCATCAAGAATCCAATCAGTTTAAGCGCGAGATGCACTTCGCTGGAGATGAAAAGAGCTTTTCCGTCGGGATGTCGGTGCCATAAGGGCATGATCACTGCATATGCAAAGTGGAAGGGAAATTAGCGCGGATTCTCTTCCCTCAGATAGTCATGCATATATCAGGAGTTCAAAACGAAGCCTTTCTGGCGAATGCATTATTCATTCTTGATCTCAGGTCAATCCCAGCGCTTTTTAAAGAATTACACAACTTAATATGTGGCTTGGTTGTGAAATGTAGGCATGATGATTGGCCAGCCTGCGTTGAACTTTGCATGCCCCTGTCTCTTCACACTTGAATTGGACTGTTATTCGATATCAGCCTAACAAACTTTTCCTCCGTGATCATTTATGTTGCCTGCCAGCTGAAATCCCTCTTTCTTAATTATTTGTCACTGTTACCAGTTTTAGGCATTTAAAGCTCCACTTTTTTCAATGTAATGATGTAATTATCACTGAAACAGAGACAGGGCGGGAAATATCGAACAGCCCCGCCCCCTTTACAAATAGCCAATAGCGTTTAGTTTATATTATGAGCTGTTGAGCTCGATAAAGCTGCAGTCTCCCATTATTTTGTGAATATTGTCAGCCATATGTTTTTGTAAAATGTGTGTACTTTTAAGACATTTAAACATTCATGTTCCCTGGTAATCTTTAATCAAAATAACTTCCCCTCTCTCTCGCTCAAACAGTAGAGTGTGGCGCTTGCAACGCTAAAGTCATGGGTTCTGATTATGGGTTTTGGTTCATACTGATTAGAGTGTTAATGGGTTCTTTGAATACAATGTAAGTCGCTTTGGATAAAAGCGTCTGCCAAATGCAGAAATGTAAATGTAATCTCTTGATCTCTGATGATGCCTTTTCTCCTGACACTCACATGAGATCAGCCAATAGCAAACCACATGCATCCCACCATCCAATCAACAGAGCTGTGAAGGTATGACGTCAGAACAGGGTTATAGTCAAAGTGTTGTCAAGTCAAAGCTTTATTTTACACACAAATGGACAAACCTCATCAGAAAACCCCATGAGTCCCGCCCTACATTTATTCTTGTTTGAGAAGTAGTTTCACTCTGATATGTCACAATATGGAAGAAAAGACTATAATGTTTCACGTTGACTGTAAAGTTCGAATTTTATATATTAAAACAACCAGTAGCCAAATCTATAAACAATGATTTGCCACATGCTATTGCTAATCAGCTTCAGGTGGTATTGGGCGAGTGACGTTCATTTTGGGGACATCTGATTGGACAAAATGCATCATCAATATTTATTTTTGGTTTATTCCAGGAAATGGACATATTGATTTAAAAAATATATATATTTAGTTTAGCTAAACTACACCTTTGTGCTGTCTTTTGCGCTACAAATGCAAATTGATTTAAAAACTAAATGAAATCTGTTAGTTTGGAATTTATTCTGTGGAAATAGTTTCCTTCCGGTTGCCCTCCATCCAACCTGAACGACCCAAACCTGCGCTATATGTGCAATTACATCCCGGCCCTCATTACATGAATCCTATTGAACAGAAACGTCTTTGAGTTTGAAGTGGTTAAACTGTCATTTCAAATCGTCTGGACCTCGTGATTACCGGCACGGGAGGAATTATATATTTAGCTTTAAGTCCGTGGCGATTTCCTGCCCCTGTCTTGATCCTAAGTGACTGGAGCACTAGATACCCCCCATCTCTGCGGAGTCGTGATATTCCCCGGGAGGACTGGGGGTCACGGCGTACATGTGCGCATGTGCAGTGCTGGAGGACGCATATTCACAAGTCTTTACTGTGTAAATGAGAAGGGAGGCATTAGTTAGACTGGGCCTCTGGCTGAGCCCTTGATCTCAGGTGACAGAAGAAGGGAATGGAAGTGTCACGAACACGTTCGAAATCAAATGCTTCCCTGCTATATAGTATTCATAAAAGAGTAGGCAAAAAGTACCCGGATGATATTTTGATATCCTGTTGATATTTGATATCCTGTTGATATTTTGATGTGCGCATACGATGGGCACTTTACCCAGATATCACATATACGTGTGCAAGACGTCTGTTAAAGAGCACTTCATCTGAAAAGCAGCTGCTGTGTACAAACATCTGAGAAACGTCTTTAAGATGTCAGTTTTACATACATTAAACCAGTGTTTTTCCACCTTTTTGAGCCAAGGTACATATTTTCATTAAAAGTATCACAGGGCACACCACCAACTGAAGATGTTTAAAATAGCGCGATACTCGTTTGTTGACGGGGGGGTGTGTGCGCGCCATTGTTGACGGAGGGGGGGGGGGGGGGGGGGGGGGTGCGTAGCGATCGTCTCGTGCGACGCACCGGCAGGAGTGCGGGCGATATTTGCTTTCACTTCAGGAAGTCGACATTTTCCGCGGCACACCTGACGATCTCTCACGGCACACTAGTGTGCTGCGAAACACTGGTTGAAAAACACTGCATTAAACACACACATCAAATAGACGTCTCTGAGATTAACCTGTGGTATCAGGGTAGTATCCCATGAGGCCGCAGGAGGGGAGTTGTGAAGGGCAGTGAAGAGATGCAACTGATGCTAGTTGGTCACGTGATAATGACAGCATGGTGAATATAGTACATTCATACAGAACTATATATGATTGTGAAGTACAGTGAAATGTACTACCTACAAAGTAGCTACATGATTTCTGTAGCACCACTTTATTTTTTTTTCGCTCAACATACCTGCATCTTGCATTTGAATAGCCCCATTAAGGTCAGCTTATGAGATCTTACAGTAACGTAAAAACACTCTTTTTATTTGTTTCATAGGGTGGTTGAGAGTCTCATGTGTAGATAGACGAGTGGCATAAGTCGCGTACTGAGTGTGTACTAATTTGAATTTGAACTTCGCAACTGTTAAAAAGTACTGTGAATATGGGGAGTATGAATTCAATTCGGATGTAGTACATCCACCATGTTATTGCTGTCACTTGCATCGCTTCAGCTCCATTCACAAATCCTCTCCCGTGGCCTCATGGGATAGTAAAGTGTCCATCGAATGCGCTCTTTAGAATTTGCCCGGAAATATCAGTTCATTCGGGTCCTTTCGCCTACTGTTTGTCAAATACTATGTACTGTTGGCGTATACCAATACAGAGAAGGAAAGTATGACATTTTGGATGCAGCATTTGTTCCTTATTCTGGTCAAAATCTGCTTACTTATTCAAGAACAAGTAAAGCAAACACATTTGTTTTATGTGTCATTCAGGGGAGGTTCATCTGAAATAGTTGTAAATGGTATGAAAAATAATATACCGGTGTGGAAAAACTTGAAGAATGATGTGGCATTAATGTTTGTGCAGAAGAAATTGTGTAGATTTCACAAGCAAAATTTCTGCCTGGAAAGATCTTTTAAAGATCAAGTTTAAAACACGTGCTGAGTAACACACAGTTTGCGTTCATGTTAGTTTCTTATGGTTTTGAGAGAAAAATTCCAGTTTGATGACTAAAAATGGGGGAAAAGGTAAAAAGAAAAGAAAAAGTTATAATTAATTAAATATTTTAGGTCATTATTTTAATCAATGTTTTCCTTTATTATGATTATATTATTATACTATATTATATTATATATACTTATAATTAATTAAATATTTTAGGTCATTATTTGAATCAATGTTTTCCTTTATTATGATTATTTATCATAATTATATAATTATAACGTATCTCCCTCTCCCCCAAAAAAGATAAAAATGGCTTTTGATGCATACTCATAAAGAGGCATATTCAAGTTTTTGTGTCTATGAATTGCATTTTTAAATGTACATTGGAATAACTTAACTGCTAGAATAATAAATACTTTATGCCAATGAGTTATATGTTTCCCTCACTGGTGAATGTCATCAGAGAGCAGACTCGTGATGAGTTACAGAGCCCCTCTTCTTATCAAACATTAAGTCACAAAAAAGGATTAATTCATCTGAGTCGAATACATGATAAGCTTCATTAAAAAGGATTGTCTTTTCCAGGGTAAATGCATGGAGTGGACAGGAAGTCTACTAATCTGTAACCTGATGCGCAAGGAAGGAAGGACTCAGGAACCAGCCTTCAGAGCTTTCACCAATCATATTCATCACAGAACCCAGTCCAGCCTCATTAGACCACAGCGCTGCACTTAACTAAACATCTTTTCCATAAAATAAATGCTTCCAGGTTACCCTCTGCACAGGTCGCGCTCGCATCTGATCTCAATTATCGTTGTGCAGTGGACGAGGATTGAGTCCAGCCAATGGTGGTGATGCCGGAGCTCTGAATCCACCGGCTGAAAGCGTCAACTGCGGCGTACATACGTCCTGTATGTCACATTAAACAATGGGGGTTGGGGGTCTTATTGAATAATTGGTTCCTCATGGGTTCTTTCTCCAGGAATATTAATTACAGGATGATTAAAACCTTTTTGGGGTCTTTGGGCGAGCGTTGTGAGGGGAAGCAAGGCCTAGCGCTGGACGGTGTGCCGTTTGATGGGTTTAACTGTCATTTTGGGAGGAGATCGGACATTTGGGTTGGAGTTCAAGAGGAGGCATTTCTCGTCTAGAGAATTTCATGTGGATTGAGGTTTTGGCAGGCTTTCCCAAATTAATAGAGTCTTTCAGCATCTCATTTTTCTTACAGCCGCTGGAAATGAAGAAAAGAAAAGCACAATGAGGAAAGCTTCGCCACATGTGCTTTCTGCTCACAGAAAGAAAAAAAAGCCTAGGTCTACTTGTTTTTTTCTCAGAAAAGATGCCAGAAAAACAAAACAGAGTGGAAATAGTTTGTTTGTCTCTCTCTCCTGTGGTCCTTGGATCCTTAAAGACACATATCAATCTTCTATCTTTATAGACTAGTTGTGGTTAGTCTGAAAGACGTCATATCAGCGTGTTTATGAGGAGCTAGCATGTAGCATGTACGCTTAATTTCAGCTAATTGCACTTTCTCCTGATTGAGACAAGACTTCACCCTGTGGCCGCATGAGGAACAACAGGCTGATTTGAGCCCAATCCTCAGCTAGTCATCTATTAATTAAACTTATTTGATTTTATCAATTCATCTTATGATACATGTTTTAAATTGTAATGTAAATATGAGGTAATACTTTAACAAGATGAGGTCATGTAGCGGTTGTGGAAAAGAACTAATAAAGAATAGCAGTCACAGCAACAATCCTTCTCTTCGCCAAGTTTATGGCTCGCCCAACTTGGGAATCAACTTTATTCCTGAGATTCACAGTTGTAAATACAAATTGAGAGTCCAGTTTTTTTTTTATCATGTAGAATTTTTCACTTGGAAACTCAGTCAGTCTGAAGCCAGCATCATGCAAAGAGAAATCATGATAATGAATATAGTTGTGGGGGTTGCATTTGATAACTTCCTCTTTTTTCTTTCTTTTTATAATTTTTATAACACTGTGTATGTATGTATATATTATATATATATACACATACATATACATATACATACACAGTGTTGTAAAAATTATTTATATATCTATATATATATATTTGTATATTTTTCATAAATGTCACAAAGTGTTACGTAAGTATTATGTATATACACACACACACACACACACACACACACACACATATATATATATATATATATATAAAATACTTATGTGACACTTTATGTGACATTTATGAAAAATATACAAATACAGTATACAATTATAATCTGCTGTCATTATATAGTTGTTTTAATGCACGTTATATTGTAGTTTATCATTTTTTAATAGTTACCCAACAGCTTTAGAAAAAACAGAGTATTCAAAGCAGAATGTTTAAATTTTTTTGCTCATATTTAACCTACACAAATTGTGAAATAATTAGTCAATTTGGTCTGTATGTTTGTTTCATGTAGACTTTTAATTGTTTATTAAATATAGATAAATATAGACTGTTAATGTTTTTTAGTATGCATTCATTTAGCAGATAAACATCTTTTATTAACATCTAAAAAAATTATGTCGGTGTCGGACATTAAAAAAAGAAAAGAAAAAGAAAATTAGCTCCAAACTGGAACATGATTTATGATTTTTCTCAAGACTTGCCTTTTTACTTCATACAATAAAATATGAATATGCGAAAACTTCATTTTTTTGTAAAAGATAAGTCACATTTTTATGTTCCAAACACATATAATAAAATGAAAAAAAAAATGAAATCCTGTGAATCCATGTGAAATCCTTTTGTATACAAATATTCCATTGCGATCATGTTATAGTAAAAAAAAAGAAAAAAAAAAGAAATATTTCATATATGGAGGAAACGGACCCTGAATTCTGTATTAGTATGCTTCAGCTATAGTGCTCAGTGATCTTCTCAGAGCACAAAGCTCTCCTGGTCTCTCTGGGAAAGACTTGGTATCCCACAGTTTTCTGGAGCAATCTGCACTTAAGACGTTATTCCGGCTTGGATCATCCGCTGCTTCCTTCACCCCACAATTTGCTCAAGTGTTCTGCAGTGGAGATTCGACTATATATAAAAGAGGGCCGTGTTTTACATACACTCAGATGGGCTCTCGTGAAATTGAAATATTAATGTATCTATACAGCAGTGGTGTGGAGAACAGGTGATTTACTGAGGCTATAAGCCTCAACAGCTCTTGAGAAATGAGAGCTGAATCAAAAACCTAGACTTTCATCAAGCTCTTTACTTTTCACACTTTCTCAGTTTCTCAATCTCTGGAAATTCCATGAGGTCAAGGCTTTGGAAAAATCAAGCTAATTTTGTATTTTACACAGTGAGGACCAGCAGAGGGAGACAGCAGACTGTGTGACCTGCTAGAAGCTGCTATGACATCTTTGCTTTGCTTTTGATCCAAGAGATGGGGCTAGTTGTCACAAAGGCTTTGATGCCAACCTTTTTGAAACTGAGGGCTACTTGAAACTGGGTACCGATTAATGCGAAGGGCTACCAGTTTGATACACACTTCTGAAATAACAAATTTGCTCAATTTACCTTTAATTATATGTCATTCATGTGAAGACGCTGATCATGTTAATGATTTCTCACAATATTTATCAACAATGATTTAACAAGGTATCAAACCAATATCAATATGCAACACTTTATTTCTATAAATCTTCTGCAAGTATTTACATTTTTACATTTTATTCAAATGATCCCTTCTACAACATTTTCACTAGCCACTAACAATTTTTAACAAATCATGCACTACGTTGCACCATGTCCACCCTGTATTCAGTGCAGCTCGCTATTTTTCAGGCTTTCTGGTATGCAAATTTTGGTAGGTTTCAGCTACTGATTTGGCTCTTTGGATGTGACTGGTGTTTGATTCCCTGTGTTTTCAGGCTGATCTGGGTATCTCTCACCGCGGGATTAAACACTGTTCCCAAATGCATTTCAATGCAATGTCTCCTTCCCGAATCACAGGGTGATCGAGGTAACAACAGAAACCGCGGGAGTGCGAGTGGGAACGGGAATGAGAAAGAGAACGAGACGTTACATGAATCAATTACTGCACTTTTACTGCTATTTATACTGTCTGTCAGCTACAGTGTTGCCAACTTAGCAACTTTGTCGCTATATTTAGCGACTTTTCAGACCACTCTAGAGATACATTTTCCAAAAAGCGATTAGTGACAAATCTAGCAACTTTATCTGGAGCTATTGGCGACTTTTGGTGACTTTCTGAAGTGAAAGCACAAATCGTTCTTACCCTTCTCAAGGAGCAGTAAGTAACCGGAGACATTATCCAACCGATCACTACATTGCAAAACCTTATTAGCTGCTTACTTTTTCTGCTTCCGCTCACAGTCAATGAGATGATATAACGCCATCTAGTGGCAGAGTTTTTAAATGATTTGCTGCTTGTTCAAGACTTGATTATTTTGATCACAGTATGAACTGCAGCTGGAGGTCATTGACTTGCAAGCAAATGAACTCCTTAGGGACAAGTTCAAAGAAGGACTGGTGGGTTTTTACCAGTTTTTGCCCAAGGAAGACTTTCCTTATGTCAAAACTTTTGCACCAATGTACCTTTCAGTCTTTGGAACAACATACCTGTGTGAACAAACATTTCCAAGAATGAAATACGTGAAGAACAATTTGAGAACAAACTTGTCCGATGATAATCTCAGGTCACTGTTGATGTTAGGGACAGAAATGTCTGCTATTTTGGCATTCAAACAATTTCACCATTCCCACTAATACAGGTGTGCATGTGTAGTGTATCATTGTCTTATTAAGTAATAACTGAATAAAATAATATTAAATAATTAAAAACAACATCCATGTTTTCATTCTTTTTTATTTGGACCTCGAGTGTGTAATCGGCCCCCGAATTTCTGTTTGATAGTTAATGCGGCCCTCGGGCTGAAAAGTTTGGAGACCCCGATCTAAGATTTCAGAAGTCATGTGAAGGGGAGGAGTTCATTTGCAAGCGTGATTTTAGAAAAGAATAGCAAAAAAAGAAAGAAAGATACAGCTCACTGGTAAGTGGCACTATGGTGAGTTATTTTTAAAACATTCACCGTATTGGTGACCCCTGTTTAAACATATATAAGCACACACAACTACTGAGGGTTACAGAGATGGACAGTAGGGAAACACAATAAACACAATACACAGATTCACCTGCTGTCCCTCAGGCTGTGGCAAATCTACACATATCTCGCAGCCTGTGCTGCTGTCTGTCCCTTCTCATATTATCTTTATTTGTTCTGTTTTAGTCATGGCTGTAAAGTTCTTTGCTAAGTTAGTGAAACTGGCTTGACATTTGAATTAATCTCTTTTCAGGGTTCAGTTCTTGGGTTTGTAAGGCTTTAAAATGTAGGGATTCTGTGGGACTTGATTTTAGACGCATCCAGAATCTCTCTTTCACTCACACACACACACACACACACACACACACACACACACACACACACACACACACACACACACGTGATTTTATGATTAACAAAGTGTGTTTGTTGGTTGAAAACCTTTAGTATTATGGAAGAGTGAGTTGATTTGAGACATGTATGAAGTGTTTTGGTAGTTTTGTTTTTGGCACATTTTGAATATGAATGCCAGGATGAACGTTGGTTAGGAGAACAGTGTGAGTGTATCGAGAAATGTGTCCAAGTGATTGTAAAACAAACTGTAATAGAATGTGGGAACTGCTGTGGTTAAGCAGAAGAGACTTCTGAAATTAAGAGGAATTGAAAGAGATGGTTTAAAAAAAAAATCCCAAAAGAGTGAATTTTTCGATTCTCTTGAGTGTTCACATTTCAGTCCAGGCAACTGCTGGAAGAGCTGCCAGACAAATGGGAGCAAATAGACTGAAGAGAAGAAGAGGAGTGGCTAATGGGACTTCAGTTTCCCTCCTGAAAGAGGAAGTTGACCCTTGAAAGCACCCTTGAGAGAGAAGGTCATGGAGAGAACGGATTCAGTTTAGGAAATAGTGAAACTTTCACTTTAGACTTTTCCTATGGACTATTTTGATCTGCAATTTTGTGGCAGCGTCGGATTAGTAGAATAAGTTGACGTAGTTACTTGTAGTCAGTTGAATGTCTTTTGGGGAACATCAAAATAAAGCGTTACTGTGAATTGAGTTCTGCTCCACATACAGTCACCTACAGGATTATTAGGAACACACACTAATACTGTGTTTGACCCCTTTTCGCCTTCAGAACTGAGGTCTTCTGCTGTTGTAGCCCATCCGCCTCAAGGTTGTGTGTGTTGTGGCTTCACAAATGCTTTGCTGCATACCTCGGTGTAACGAGTGGTTATTTCAGTCAAAGTTGCTCTTCTATCAGCTTGAATCAGTCGGCCCGTTCTCCTCTGACCTCTAGCATCAACAAGGCATTTTCTCCCACAGGACTGCTGCATACTGGATGTTTTACCTTTTCACACCATTCTTTGTAAACCCTAGAAACGGTTGTGCATGAAAATCCCAGTAACTGAGCAGATTGTGAAATACTCAGAGCGGCCCGTCTGGCACCAACAACCATGCCACGCTCAAAATTGCATAAATCACCTTTCTTTCCCATTCTGACATTCAGTTTGTAGTTCAGGAGATTGTCTTGACCAGGACCAACCCCTAAATGCAGTGAAGCAACTGCCATGTGATTGGTTGATTAGATAATTTCATTAATGAGAAATTGAATAGGTGTTCCTAATAATCCTTTAGGTGAGTGTAAATAATGTTTTGTTTTTGTTAAGACCTCATTTTTATTACGGCCTCATATCTTTCCACAATGTGGAAGTGACCTTTCCAACCCTCTATAGCTATCAGTTACCTCACTCTCCATCCATGCCTGCTCTTTCTCCAGGAGTCAGAATGCAGATGGACGGTAACCTGCTGTCGTTTGCTCTGTATGGAACGGTCATATGGTCAGTGGTTTCTGTGTATCTTCTTATCTGCCTCTACCTGCTCTGCACTTTACGCTGTAGGATTCAAAAAGAGGAGAGTGACATGGAAAACACAGACTTTGGAGACATCTTATAGCTTAAAGTAATTTGAGAACATCTGTCTCAAGTAAGTAGCCTTGTCTGTTGGGCTTGTAAAGCTCATGTTGAGGGGGAGTTTTTAAATGATTGTCTACTGTATTATAAAATGGATATTTTTCTTGATAGATAGGTAGATAGATAGTTTAAATTATTATTTACTGTATTAAAAATAAATATTTGTCTAGATAGATAGATAGATAGATCGTTTAAATGATTATTTACTGTTTTATAAAATGAATATTTGTCTAGATAGATAGATAGATAGATAGATAGATAGATAGATAGATAGATAGATAGATAGATAGATAGATAGATAGATAGATAGATAGATAGATAGATCGTTTAAATGATTATTTACTGTATTATTAAATTAATATTTGTCTAGATAGATAGATAGATAGATAGATAGATAGATAGATCGTTTAAATGATTATTTACTGTATTAAAAATAAATATTTGTCTTGATAGATAGATAGATAGATAGATAGATAGATAGATAGATAGATAGATAGATAGATAGATAGATAGATAGATAGATAGATAGATAGATAGATAGATAGATAGATAGATAGATAGATAGATAGATCGTTTAAATGATTATTTACTGTATTATTAAATTAATATTTGTCTAGATAGATAGATAGATAGATAGATAGATAGATAGATAGATAGATAGATAGATAGATAGATAGATAGATAGATAGATAGATAGATAGATAGATAGATAGATAGATAGATAGATAGATAGATAGATCGTTTAAATGATTATTTACTGTATTATTAAATGGATATTATTCTTTATTAGGGTTTTATGTGTGATACAGATCTTCAATGCAGGACATGGCATAATTTTTTATTCACTACTTTATTAAACGTATTAAAATATTGTAGTCACAATGTAGTAACATTCATTTAGCTAATATATAAACATATTTATATGTGATGTTTCATATTATGCTTTTATGACTGTGCTTATGAACAGCTGCAAGTCCTGGCAGAAGATTCAGAGTTAATAACACCATCAGTCAACTTCCTTATGTGCATAGGAAATTATGAAATGATTTTTCATAATTACGCTCATAAAACTGACCGGATATGATGTTTCTTGCTGATTTTGGCATGGATGTACAGCTCCCACGAGACACGACTCATTAAACAAATAGATTAATCAGCCATTAAAGTGCTGTCCTTCTGGGAACATGAGCTTTTTAATATCTAGTTTATTTATTTATTACAGACGAGAAAGTGATTTAAAAAGAGAAGTGTAATGTTGTAATGTAATGTAGTGTAAGTGTAATGAAATTAAATGTTATTTAAAACAAAACCAAATTTAAATCAAAGAACCATGATGTTAAAATACTGCCATTTTCAATATTTAATAATAATGTTGTATTAGTAATAAGAATAGTAATTTGTTATCCTGAAAATAAACCTTTTAATAGAAGATATATGCCATATGTATATCTAACATGTGTTTTTAAACAATATTGTTTTGGGAAACAGATGCAAATGAGCTGAAACATCTGTACTAGTTTATCATATAAGCATCATAAATGTGTGTGATGTGTGTCAGGCGTGTAAAGCTGTGGTGATACACACACTTCTGATCTCATATCCTCTAGTGTTCGGGTGTTGACACGATCTGGAAGGTGCGGCTTGCAGTGGTCGAACAGACCGAGACGCTTCAGCAAAGGTAAAGTTGATAGTTTTCTTGCGATTTCTACTGAAATAAGTGCTTGAGCCATTCCTGCACTTCCCGACGCAGTCGATGTTGATGTTTATTGCGTGTTTCGACGGGTGTCGAATGTAATAAAACCATGAGAATCATCTCGTTTTGTTGAGTTTGCTCTCGGTGATGTTAACGGATTTTGTCACGCTGTCGTGAATCGTTTATTATAGAGCATAAACTTTATTGTGATACTTTCGTAGTCGGGTCGGGATGTTATCCTCCATTTTGACCAAATCCATCATTAATGCGTAAAGATACGCAGCGTTAAAATAACTAATGCAGCTTTTGAAAACATTATTGAAAACCGAAACATTTTATGTAAATAATTGATATGCATGTACAATATAACCAGTATAACTAATATTTGGTTTCAGAATTAAAGCCCTCCCACTAACAGCAGGAATGTCTTCTGTGTGGGTCAGTACAGTTGTTTTACTTCAACCATTTCAAGATAGACTGACGTTACATTTATTTCTGAAAGTGTTAAGGAATATAATAGTTTATACAGAAGATTTAATCTGTTCTATCTTACTTTTAGGATGATTTGGATCTTCTCCTGGAGTCCCCCTCCTCTCTGACTGTTAATGTAAGATTGTCATAGTAGTTTTAGACAGTCATATACATATTTGTGTGTGTGGTATTTGAGGATAATTGTTTAGTTCTCAGCATGATCTGTTATGTTCAGTCAACAGCACGTGGCACCATTAAGGAGAAGCCTGGATTTAATCCCGGGGAGGATGCTGCTGCTTTAAGGAAAGCCATTGAAGGCATTGGTAAATCATGGGTGTGAACTTACATTGCACACCTTCAATGAGATGTTGAAATCCTGTTGCTTTCTATTTGCCGGTTGCCGCTGGCCTCATGACACAATGAGGAACTGTGTGTAAATACGCATGTTTGCTTTTGCAACTCCTCAGGCACTACTGAAAAGACTATTATTGACATTCTGACTCAAAGAAGCAATGCCCAGCGCCAGCTGATCTGTAAGGCGTACCAGGACGCTACTGGAAGGGTAAAACGCCATCGCTGAACTCAAATATTTCCAATAACTGTTGTCTGGTCTTTAAGAACATGCATATATTTTTCATCTTAGAGTCTTTGCGACGACTTGGAAGGTGATACACATGGAGATTTTGAAGATGTTTTGGTGGCCCTGATCACTCCTCCTGCTAAGTTTGACTGTCAAGAGTTCACACGTGCCATCAAAGTATGCAACCTTGTTTTTGTTTGACTACTAATAGTTTAAATGTCTTTATTTTGAGTTAAAGCCATCAGCTATGTTTCCAACCACCTTTTTTATGCAAATGTTTGGAAAAGAGTCTGTCTGCATCCCATAGTCATAAAAACCACGCCCTTGTGAGTTACTCCTACTAGTGAGGTGTCCCTTCCTGCTCCTGCAAAGTTTCGCTCCAACCCTAATCCAGGTCTTACTAGGTGTACTAGAAAAACATCTGTAAGGGAGTTGAGGCCAGTTGGAGCTGAAGTTTGGACACCCCTGACCTACAGCAACAAACTGCGCCTCCCGCAAAGAACCAATCATGGATGTCATTGACTAAAACAATCTATGTTATACCATCCATATGCCTCATCACTAGGTGGCGATAGTACAGGTTAAATAGAAAAAGGAAAATGATCTCTGATTAAATCCCGAATGGCACTGCGTCCAAAATCGCATCCTTAATTTGAATAAGTAATTACTTCACAACCGCTAAAAAGCAAGGTCTGTGTAGCATGAATGTAATTTGGACGTACTACATTCGCCATGGTGTCATTATCATGTGATCAACCAGCTTCACTTGCGTTGCTTCACTGCCCATCACAACTCCCCTCCTGTGGCCTCATGGGATAGTAAAGTGTCCGTCATATACACACTTCAGAATCTGTCTGGAAGAAGTAGGTCATCCAGGTACTTTTTACCTACTTTTTCATGAGGACTTTAAATTCAGACATACTTTTAGCACATACTGTTTTTCGCATGCTATATAGTAGGGAAGTATGCAATTTCAGATACAGCCGCTGCTTCATTGTAGCACCGTAACTTGAGGTAGGGGGCATAATTAGTAGGGCGTGGTTTGTGACATGTGACACTTGGAATTTTAGGATACCTCTTAAAAAATACTGTAAGATGGGTATAAATTCTTCACGTGTATACACAGAATATTAAAAACGTATGCACTTAATTAAGGTGAATTTTATTTAGACGTGCATTAACTACTAATAAATCCCTCGACGTACAATTAAAACATACAAAATATTGTGAGATGTCATAACTGGACTAACCAACGGACAACATCTAAAATATTAGATATTATTGATGTTGATATTACTGTATTATTGATGATTGGTTGTATTTGCAAATGTTTATGCGAAATCCAATTTAGCGTATTGAAGTTACTAACAGAATGAGTTTCATCACAGGGTGCTGGTACAAACGAAAGCGTCTTGATAGAACTATTTGCATCAGGCTCCAACTCCCAGATCAAGGCTCTGTGCGACGCATATTTGGCTGGTTTGTATCTTTTTATGGTACACTTTTTTTTTCGTACTTTGACCTTTGGGTCTCATTTAATTGTCTGTTTTTCAGAAACCGGAAAACCTCTGATTCAAGACCTAAAATCTGAGGTGTCAGGGGACTTTGAAAAAACGTTGTTGATCCTCGCTGAGGTTCAGTCAAATCATATTTTTCAGATTTAAATGAATTCAAATGAGTTCTGCAGCTAGAATGCTGAAAATTGGTTTGTCTTTCTGACTAAAAGGGCAAGAGGGATGAAAGCACCAATGTGGACGTGGCAAAAGCTAAAGCGGATGCTAAGGTGAAATGAAGACACTATTGCTGATCTTCTGTCAGTTGTTTAACCCCAGCTAAATGCTTCAAATGAAAAACCAAATGTCCCAAGATTTTCTGTTCTATAAACACTTGTTGTTTCTGTGCAGATCTTGTATGAGGCGGGAGAGAAAAAGTGGGGAACAGACGAGAGCAAGTTTATCGACATCCTCTGCCACAGAAGCGTTCCTCAGCTCAGACAAAGTGCCTCCCTCATTTTATGCACTGTTTTTGATCATTTTGAAGTTGTAAACTAAATGAATGGAGTACTGTAGTTTCAGAATCACCCATTGATGAGCAGATACTGTTCCTGTTTGCTTTCAGCAGTGTGAAATGTCTTTCAATCTTTTTCTCTCAGCTCTGGTTGAGTATAAGAGTCTGAGTGGAAAGACCCTCCAGGAAAGCATTGAAGGGGAGATGTCTGGAAGACTCGAGGATATTCTGGTGGCTATAGGTGATCTTTTTAGTGGTGTTTAAGACACTGTTAGGGGCCGTTCACACAGAACATGGTTTCCATTCGACTGTTTACTACTTTTTCCATTGTTTTTCAATTTAAACCTGCTAGACGGACGTCTTTAACCTTTGCGCTCACGTCTTTTGCAACATCATGGTATTTCTAAAAACATTTCCTTTTTTCTTCTTCTGCATGAACGGCCCCCTTCTCTTCCTCATGCAATCCATGCGCATTTGGAAAACATTTACATATTCAATTATTTTGATTTGAAAAAATTGTTTTTTTTTATTATGTCTCATTTTATCTTATTTCACTTGAAAATGTCTCTACTTTAGTGAAATGCGTGAAGAGCGTCCCAGCATACCTTGCAGAGCGTCTTTATAAAAGCATGAAGGTCAGAACTGGCTTTCTGTATTTGCTTCCCATTTTTACATTCCCATATTACAGTGAAATGTCTAAAATAATGATTCCATAATGACTCTACAGCAAAACGAGTAAGCAGACTTTTGATTGTTTTCAGGGAGCTGGAACCACTGAATCCACCTTAACTAGGATCATAGTGAGCCGTTCAGAGCTCGACCTGCAGGAAATCAAGGCAGAATATAAGAAGATGTTTGGCTCCTCCTTATACTCTGCCATTGAGGTAAGAAGCATTAAATGACAACTCTAGAATGTCTTTAAACTTCACATTTATGCATTTAGCAGATACTTTTATTCAAAGCGACTTCCATTCAAGAAACGCATTGACATTCGAATCAGTTCTTGCTTTCCCAGGGAATCGAATTCATGACCTTGGCGTTGCAAGCACCACTCTCTACTGTTTGAGCTCCAGGAAAGCCTGTCTGTGAGGTAGTGAGTTAGTCTCTGTTTGGACAACGAATCTGAAACATTGGCTAATATAAAATAAAATATAACATAAATATAGCATATAACATAAAATATTGCAATCCACACATCATAAGAGACATATCAGAGTTCAAAAGAGGACAAATTGTTGGTGCTCAACTCGCTGACTCATCTGTGACCAGGACAGCATGTTATTTTCTGGTGTATCGAGAGCTGTACCAGCGTGATAAAGCACCAATAGACTTGTGACAGAATAGTTTATTGAACGTGAAGGTGAAGTTGATCCTCTTCCTTGGCCTGAGCAGTCACCAGGTCTAAATATTTTTGAGCCACTATGTAACCATACCCTTAGTCAAGACTGAACATGTAAAGTAGGAATTTTCAGGACTTGAAGGCAGCATGTGACTGAACATCTTGAGGTTCATAAATCGAATTTTCTAATTCGATTGAGTGCATGAAAACATCCTAAGCCATGTTGACTTCATCAAGGTTCGGTGTAAAACCTCATGTGAGTTTAACAGTGTGGTGAACAGATTTGACCAGCTTGTGTTAGACCATCAGACAAGCTTTGCACTGCGACCTGACGCCCCTATTGTGATCGCAAATCTGCTGCATTAAAGCAGATGGTGGTGGTTGAGGAGAGACCCCTGATACAATCGTGAAGCGCTTTGGGTGGACAGTAATGCATAGTAAAGCACTATATAAATGCCTCATTCATTCATTGTCATGTGTCTTTGTTTTCTTTCCATTGTTTCTTTTACTTTACTATAAAGTTGCTGTTTCCCTCCAGCTTGCCTCTACTGCTCTAAATCCAGTGCTTTTTAACAAGGAACCTAAACGTATTTCTAAATAAAAAATGTTTAGGAAGTTTGGTATGATGTTTAATGTTAGTAGTCACATAAATGATGATCTCAAATGTTTTATTTTTAGTCTGACGTAGCAGGGGATTTTGGTCAAACCCTGCTGAAGATCTGTGGTGAAGATGGCAAGTGAATGTTTCCGCACGAACCCTTTATAACTGAAGACATCTAACCGCTGAAGTGCTTTAACGTGAAAGAATGTCCAAATATATTACTTTTATTGAAACACTTATTGAATCAGAAGAGCTTTATGAAAACATTTCTTGTACTAACTTGATTGATTTATAATCATAGATAACTTGTATTCTTGGTTTTAGAGTAACCTTAATATAACATGAATGTATCAGAATCTACATTTCGATTAATCCGAAGTTTGATTACAGTCCGTTCCTGCATTGTGCATTAATAGCTAATAATGAGTGAAAAATAAAGACATTTTCTATGCCATTTTGCTTTTTGAAATCTTATCTCCAGTGTGTAGTTTTGTCCTTGATCCAGCAGATGACAGTGAAGTACATGTATATGGTTTCCTAGTGGTCAACAATTAAAATAGCTTGGGCTTCCATGAATGCATTGAGCTTTTAAGTGAAGTGATTGCTCATTTTGCCTTGTCACTCACTCATAAATGCATAAGACTACAATTAGGATTACATTTGGTTTCAAGTCTGATTCTGGAATAAGACTTTCATTCCCTTTTTGGGATTATTCATATCTAATCCCCCCAAACAATGCAGATTGTTATGAGAAAGTGATGTTTGCAGATGCTGGTAAATCCCACAAATGATTCTTAGTCCCTTTTCTCCAATATGGAGGTCACTGATAACATTTGTAACAGGTTTTACTTTGCTCTAGACTAGAGCATCTGTGAGGCCAGAACGACAGATTGTGTAAAGAGGCAAGAAGAATTATTTTGTTTGGAGAAATCATTCTCATGAGATATATCTTATATCAGTGCTAATGTTGCATTTGGAGATAAAGCAAGACTTTATTTTGAGCAGTAAAGAAACATTAATGCAATGAAAACAGATTTTACATGGGCAATATGCCCAAATTAACAGAAGCATGTCTGCAGTCAGACGTGAAAACAGATTATCTTCATTATTGTTCATAATCTGCAGATGTTACTTCAGTAAAACGCTAACCTAAACCTCATTCTCTCTTTTCAATTAGTCCTCAGACAGAAAAAGAACAATGCCATGGAAAATCCCTAATGCCACTAGAGTAGGACAAAACACTCGGATTACAACAGATTTCAGAACACGATTAAGACAATTCTGTCCTCTTTAATTGTCAAAACTCATAAAGTAAGACATTTGATGGTACAACAAGAGATTAAAGACAGATAATGCCATAAGGTCAACTTTCAAATCGCCTTCAGAATAACAGCATTTAGCTATTGTGAATTCTCATATTCGGTTCTACCGAGTCGGAAATGTTCTTTTGAGTTGGTTGAACCGAACTGTTCACGAGTCGTACTGAACGATTATTTTATGACTATAACTTGACAGATTAATTCCGATTTCCGAGCGTTTCTCTTTTTTTCCAACAGTAGCATTTGGAGAGAACCAAAGATTGTACTTAAAGTACAAAAGGCTATTTGTACAGTAGAACATGTCTGAAATATCACAGTTTCATCGTGCTGGAAATATGTTTTTGTTTTGATTATATTACAGTTTATATAATGTGTATATGATAACAAATATTTTATAAAACATTCAGATGTGCACGGAATAGGGTTACGGGATAAATCACGTGAATAACGAAGAATCAGGATTGTTTAATTTTTGAACACTGTGAATCGATTCGCGAATGAGTCGGATCTCCGTCGGTTCTGCGCATTGAGAAAATAATAGGATGCTGCAGTTTTATTTTACTGTTCAATGAACTGTAACATGGAGTAAGATTCGTTTCAGAGGCAAAGCGACGATATGTTTTGTTTGCTTTTATTATACCAACAAAAATCGCCTCAAATGAAGGTAATGTAGAAAACCCGCCAAATTAGTGATACCGGAAATAACAGCTGGCGAATTTACTTAATATATTGCGACTAAGAGAGACACAATAGAAACAAACAAGGCTTTTTATTCAGTTTCATCAATGAGAATTCATTCAGGCAGTTTATATAATTCCCATAAGATTAAAATATAAAATAAAGAAAATCTAAAAGCTAACAGAGCGTTAAAAAAGGATGAGGAGGAGAAACAGTCACAGGAAAGGTTCTGTATTCATAATCAATTCAGTGCAAGTATTTTTTGCCCCATTGTTCACATAAAGTACTGAAGATGCTTGCTTGGCCATTTTAATTCCTAGAGTCCAGTGCTTCTATACACAAACATGAAAACATCTCCCTCCACCAAACAAGTATTTCAGAACAAGTCACAAAATTATAGTACATTAACTTCTAACATCAGCCACAAAACCGTGAAAGTTAAGGTCATTTAACAATGCACATTCCAGAAAAGTGAGGCAATGTAATAACAGCATGTATAGTGCATGTATACTTTCACAACCCCAGTGATATCATGAGCAAAAGGCTTAATAGCAATCAAAAATACATAAAGTAACAGACAAAGACAATGTATATCCAGCAGAGAATGTGTATGATACATTTCTTCGGGCAGATAAACTCAACTGATTGCACAAAATATTATATTAATTGCACGCAAACCTATGGTACGTTGTTCGAAGGCAGATGAGAGGTAAAGTTTCATAATGCCAGAGAAAATGGCTCAGATGCTTTTATAAGCATGTTTAAGCACTGCCGCTACAGGGCTGGTTGTGTCTGTAGTTCATGATGTAGACGGCGGTCTGGTGCCACCAGTAGAACATCACGACCACCAGCACGTGCCAGAGCTGGTGACTGGCACCGACGTAGTTCAGCTGGCCTGTGAGAACAGAAGACAAACACCTGTGTAACACCTGTGCTCCGTTTTCAATTTGGTTTGATTGGACTATAATCAAATCACAGGAATTTAACAGAAAAAACAACCTGGGAAGTATCGTTCTGGGATTTTGCTGACGTAGAACAGGAACGCTGAGGCAGCGATCACATACATGATCATGACCCGAGGAAAAAACACCTGTAAAGAGAGGAAGCACTTGTCGTGTTAACACCAATTCTTTTCCCGCCAGTGTTTTATCGTAGCTTCACACAGTCTTTTTTATCAACACTTTAACGTGGGTAACGTTTCATAAAAACTGCTTTTTTTTTTTCACACTAAATTTGAAAAGAAAAAGCTGAGAAAATTCCAGATGGGATTCAGAATGATGATCAAAGCACAGAGGGAGTCCATCAACACCCAAAAGCTTCACAGTCCTAAAGCTCATCCGGGGTCAAGCGTTTCATTCAGTAACATTAGACAGTTTTGATTTACATGCTGTTTAATGTTGATGACCGCGCTATTTTACATAGGCATATTATTATATATGCTATCGCTTGTTTCTGCTTCTTTTTTGCCTGTGTTTTGATCTGGAGATTCGGTTCTCTTTCAGGCCCCGTCCACACGGAGACATTTCTTATCAGATTGGTGTTCCGTCCACACGCATCTGGCGATTTGGGAGACTGAATCCACTCTCTTTTGATAACGGGTCTTAAAGTGGATAGATCTGAATCCGACACCCTTGCGGTATCGTGTGGACGGCCAATCCGTATATTTTTTGTTTACCGATGATGTCATCACATCACGTGTCGGCTGCATCACACGTAACAGCAACAGTGTTGCCAGATTGGACTGAAGATTCCAGCGCAGCTACAGCTTAAAACCCTCCCATATAAAAAAATACCAGCCCAAAGTGCGTACTCTTATAAATAATGAAAAATGTTGAGCGATTTTATGCATCAAAAACCATCCCAAATTTTATCAACCAGCCCAATGCATTTTTTCCCAGTTGGACGTGACAAAAAGGTAAATAGCAATCTGGCAACACAGAACAGCAACAACAATGCACATGCTCAAAGTCTTCTTCTCTGTGTATAGTGTATTATCTGTGGCAGAATTACAGCGCCCCATACTGGTCTGGCATATAAACTACACCGGATTCAGTTGGTTTCAGTGGTATCATGTGGACGCTGATATTTTTTTTGAACGAGGAAAAAAATGATCGGATAAGGAACGCGCCGGCATCGTATGGACGTGGCCTCAGAAAGTGTGTCTCAGCACTCCTACGTATAACAGTGAAAACACGGAGAGCCGAAAGAGTTAATTATAGCAGCTCGAGTTCTTACTAGAACCAGGAAGTATGAGCATATTAGCCCAGTTCTGTCAACACTTTAGCAGCTTCCTATTAAACACCAAATACATTTTAAAATCTTGCTAATTACTTACAAAGCAGTACATGGTTTAGCTCTTCAATACTTGAGCGATCTCTGAACACATTATAGTCCTTCACATCTATTGCGATGACAACATTCTGTCCAGCTAATAATACCTAGAATATCAAAATCAACTGCTGGTGGACAATCCTTTTCCTATTTAGCTCCTAATCTCTGGAAAAGTCTTCCTAGCATTGTTCGGGAAGCAGACACACTCTTGTCACTTTCCTGTTATCTCTGTAAAGCTGCTTTGAAACAATCTCTACTGTAAAAAGCGCTATATAAATAAAGGTGACTAGACTCTTCTCTGGTAGGAGTGATAGTGTTTCCTCCAAATAGTGTCTCCAATACATGATCAGCTAATATATCACCGTTACAATTTCCGAGTCGAATCCTCCGTTGAGCCAGACCCAGTGGCAGGCTGGGATAATGCCGTATCCGGCCACCGAGCAGAACATGACAGAGCGCAGCTTCTTCCAGTGCTGTGTGAGGTAGAGCGGATGAATCTGAGCCGCAAACACAGCCAGGATGAGCGCCAGCACCGTCAGCAGGTACACCTGCCTCCAAAACTGAAGCAAACATCGGGTGCTGTTAGAGCCGTACGTTCATCAGAACTCATTTGTACTTAAATCAAGATAAATACGGTGCTCCTAAAGGGATATGATGGAAAACATGAGATGGAAGAAAAAAAAAAAAATCAAAACTTTAACGTTCCCCCAAGTTTGCTCGCAAAGAATGCAAAACATTTGTGAGAGATTGAAAAAAAAGCATTGACATTAAATTTAGGGGGCATTTACATAACACCATTTTCAACTAAAAACTATTGTTTTGGCCATTCATTTACCGGCACAAGATAATGGCGGTTTGAAGGCATTTTAAAGCCATGTGCAAGTAACATGATTATTTCAAAAATTTGTTTCTTTAAGATCTTAAAGAAACAAGAAATGAAAATCCAAATCTATTTTCTAAATGCATTTAATAGATCTTTTAAATTTGACCTCGTAACGTTAAATCAACGCACGTTTAATCAGCATTCTGCATTGCCCTACTATCTATCATACATACACACACTTATAAAAAACTATATTTAACTTAAAACAATGATAATAATAACAATTTTAAATAAATCAAAGATGCAGAAAACAAACATGCATCCTGGTACTTTCAGGCCACTCATTAAAAACACTGATCTGTCATACACTGTTGCAGTAGAAGGCATAGAAGACTCCAGGCACATAGCATCCCAAAATCCCCACGGATATTCCAGCGTAGTCCAGAGCAAGCCAGCGGCGACACGTCTTCTCCGAGCGATGACAACAGAACAAGTGGTAGCCCACAGAGCACAGCATGCACACCTAACCACAGAATAAAACTCTTTATTAGTCCTTGTGCATTCTAGATATTTTATAAAAAATGAAGTATAATTTAAATTTTACCTGAAAACAAAACAGTCCTATTGAATAAATCACATAGTCCTCTCGGGACGCCCCCGCAGACGGTAGGACTGTGGCCATATCATAAACCCCCAGCGTGAAGAACAGCAGGAACCCGAGCAGATGACTCCAGATGTTCACCGTCTCATTGGACAGAATGAATATGCTGCGGGATATGAGAAATAAAGAGTAAACGAGCGGTAACTCAGCCACGGTATCAAAAAGGGAAGGAAACGCACCTTTTGAGGCACAGTTTTGACGGCAGGTGTGCTCTGTATCCATCCGTGATGTATGGATTCTCCTTCAGAAACACTGGGATCTGTTCATAGGTGTACAGGCGGATCCCTCTGGGCACGAGCACGGGCCAGTACTGATAGCTGCCCAGCTCCATGTAATGCGTGCTCTTCAGGGGGATCTGAGGCATCCTGGCTCCTAGAGGGACAAGGAAGATCCATCACAAAAACTTTAGACCCTGCCTGCAGCCTGGAGAGTTAATAAAGCTGTACGTCTCAGTTTCAATAATGCCTTTGCATGTCTTTGTACATTTTTGCATTTGGCAGATGCTTTTATCCAAAGCTACTTGCATTGCATTCAAGAAACACATTAACATTCTGATCAGTCCTTGCTTTCCCTGGAACTCGAGCCCATGACCTTGGTGTTGCAAGCACCACTCTACTGCAACAGCATTTTTGCTACTAAAATAGCATTCAAATTTAAAGGTCTCTTTTTTTCCTCCTGAAACTAATATATCATAAACACAAACCCGCGCTAGATTCCCGTGTATTACTCAGATATGGCACATTTGCATCATTGTTTTGTTTTGTGCCGCTGATGTGAAGCTGCTGCGCGACGAACACTGCGCTTCAATGAGGATTACATCGGGCTTTTAATCCCATTAGATCTCAGTGTAATCACAGAAAACCTCTCACCTCCAGGTAAAGACCTGCCGTCTATCCCATTCAGCCCTATATAGTCCTTAATTTCAGTTTAGTAACAGAATATGAGCGTCATGTTGATGACCGGCCGCTAGCCGCGCAGCTAAAGGCTAAAGAAACGAGTGTGAGTGACATTAAAATCCTGCGACGCGCGCGCCTCATTATAGCGTTCATTTCACCGGAAAACACACACACACACACACTCACACACACACACACACACACACACACACACACACACACACACACACACACACACACGAAGAAATGGAATAAAAAAGGTGTGCATAAAAGTCTCTTAGATATTCAGAATGACATTTTAGATTAAGTTTAAATGTAGATTTAAAGATTTAAGGTTTCCCCTAAATCAATTTAAATGTAGTTTCTTTTTTTCCTTCCTTTTTTGGTCATGTACAATTATAAATGTATAATGTATAAATGTGAAATCAAATAACAATAATAACATCACATAATATTTCCGTCATGATGTTTTTCTCAGGTTACATTGTGTCCCATATTGCTGCCCAAGTAAAAAACAAAAAACATGTTCATGCTTTAAAATGATGCATTCACTATTAATTATGTTCATGGCAGTGATTTAAATCAGACTTATTTTGTTATCTAGTTTAAGTAACGTGTCTGGTTCTCAATCACAATTTTATAATCTCTCATAATGTGAAAGATTAGGGTTAACATTTGGAAAATCTAAACATGCTATAATCAAACATGAAACAGTCTGTTGATTGTGCTTCGGATTAATCCCTGATTACCTAAATAACTCTGCCGAGCTGTGAGCTTTCACTGTACAACCACACATGTACATTAATGCATTTATCAGAGGCTTTTATCCAAAGCGACTTGCATTACATTCAAGAAACACACTGACATTCTAATCAGTTCTTGCTTTTCCTGGGAATTGAACCCATGACCTTGGTGTTGCAAGCACCACTCTCTACTGTTTGAGCTGCAGGAAAACTATAATCAGGAATAATGTCAAGAATTCAGTGTTCACCATAATAATTCCTAAATTAACCATCTCACATTTTATTTTTAATGTATGCAGGCTTTTACATAATTCATCATGAACCATTTCTTACATCAAAAATCACACATTCACAAGTGAACTCTATCATAATTTATTTGAATGCATTTTATTAGACATTTACATCATTATCAAATAATATCAAACGTAATCTAACGATTAAATTGAATTATAAATAAAAAATAAGAACAAATAATTAAATTAGATTAACACAATTAACATCTTTACTACGAATAATGAACAATAATAATTTACATCCTCTTTCTTTTAAAAAGCCATACATTATACACTCACAAGAAGGCACTGTATTGATTTGTACAGAGAAAACCTAAAAAAATAACTGTTATAAAAGCAGTGAATTCAACCATATACATGATAGATTCATATATGTAAGAATTAAAAGTAAATAGGTACAACTTTATGCACTACTTTATATCCATATGGGTGTGAATTCCTCAATCCATGATGTCTGATCGTGCCTGAATAGTGAACTAGTATCTTAAAAATGCTCAGAACTCACTTTAAAGTTAAGGACACGTGTTTGGTCAGTGGCTTTGAACCCGGGTGAATTTGATGCAGCGGCCCTGAAAAACAAAACCCCAAGAAAAGCAGGTTGTTACACATACATTACAGATTCAGAATGGAGGGCCGACTACCCCACCACCCCCTCTTACAATCACACTCATCTCCACCATCTCTTTATCCCATTATCTCTTATAAATGTGAAATATGACAAATCAAATCTCCTAATGTCTCTGCCTCATGTTACAATCTACGCCCTCATTCACTGATTACACTTCACATTAACTCTACTGACGCTAAATCATCCACACTGGATGTTTTAAATGCACCTCATATGGTAAAAATTAATTGTTTTGACAATATTTTTGTCACACTGACATGTATGATAATTTGAAGTAATTGAGAGAGATTTGATTTTAAGGAAGCAGCAATAATGGAGGTCAGGCAGGGTGATCAAGCAACACTAATGCTTGACAAACCCTGTTTGGACAGATCTGGTACCATGAGTGCAGAACAGGTACCAGTATCAGACATTAAGGTCTATTTATAACAAGATTATATACAAATAAATACATTTTTAAAATTTTTGGCTTGGTATGAACAGACCTTAAACACTCCTAACCCTAACTCCCAAAGACACAAGGAATAGTATAAGAAAAACATGATTATATATTCACATGATTAATATTTCTGTGTTATTATCTTGTTTTTAGCTTATTTTTTCTTGTCTTTTAAGAAAAAAAACACAGTGAAAGAATTAAATCAATTGAAAATCTTTTCCAGGAGTCTATTCGTGCAAAGAAATACTGTTGCCCACAGCCAAACAGTTCAACAATATTCACATTGTGCCCTAGAAGGACATTCAGTTAAACTCAAACTAAGTGTGACAGTGAAATCAGCGAGAGGTCAGAGGTCACTCTCAGCAGCGAAGAATCGGGCGAGGGAAATGACAACCTGAACTCTGACAGTCAGGTCAACCTAATGATTGTAATCCTGACGACTCGTCTCTGGTGAGTGTGTGTTTGAGGGTCAGTTCATGACCAGTCGGAGCACCATAACGAGGTTTATGACAGGAGTGCGTTTGTGTGTGTGATCTGGTCTGTCTGTGACAGGACTGTCAGCCTCGTTTGTGCAGCTTACTGTATTAGTGCTAATGAGCCTTTTCAGCAGACCAAATGAGGGACTGATCTGATCTAAGAAGCTGCGTGAGCAACACAATGGCTCTGTTCTTAAAGTCTAGTGAGGTCTTTATATACAGTAAGCAGCATTTTAAGGCATCATAGGCTCCTGTTAAAAGGTAATAAAAGGTAATCAGAAACACTATATGCTATCTTCTAAAATACTGCACCATCTTTTGGAAAATCATAGAATACATCACAAAATAGAAATCCCACAATGCATTGCGACGAGCTTAGTGAAGAAATTTGTTTGAGAGAAATCACTGTTAAAATATATTATGTCATTTGCTCAAAATACTGCAAAGAATCAACATAAAAAGTTGAATCAAACTTAAAATGTAACATTCGTGTGTGTTATGTATTTGTATGGTTGGTGTCATGCTGTTAGCTCATTGTTGTTAGCAATATGCTAACGGCTAAATCTATTGAGATCAGTTGAGAATTGAATCTATAGCCCTAATCGGTCGGGACTAGTTTTCATGGCGTTTACACACGCATACTTTGTGATTTTAATCCTGTACGAATCAGCAATGTCTGTGTTTCTCTCACACAACCTCAGTAAATATTACCTACTGTTTTTCGGCAAACTCAACGGTCCTCTGAGAAATCTAATCCCGTTCGAATGCGAACGTATGTGATTGGATATATTCTATACTAACGTTTCTCCTCTTGTATTTTGGCCTGCCTTGAGTAACAGTTTTCATGGTATTACATGGTATGAATGGTAAAATGTATAAATAGAGCCAAATCACAGAACCTATTTTAATATCAGAGTCAGGTAAGATACTTGGCTATATTTCTCTGCTCGCTTATAAACAGCCACTTCTATAAACTCAAGTAAAGTTGAATTAAATAGTGTTTTAATAATTAATTAAAGTTATATCAATTAGTAGTATATAAAAAACATACATCATACGTTATGCATGCAAGCGCAGCACATGATCTTCTATAACGCCCTTATTTCGAAACTACACTGTAATAAATACAGAGATGTTAGTCTCGTTCTAATCAATTCATGTAAACACAGATGTCAGGTGATAAGAACTGAAACTCAAACATTATTTAGAAAACTAGTCCAGTCCAAACAGGGCTTATGTAAGAGGAATGCTATATTTATATTATATAAAATATGTTGTTCCCTATGTAAAGCATTTCAAATTTCCAATTTCAGTTCACTAAGAAGGTTGTGGAATAAAACTAAGTATTTTTTGTTTAATGTTTCTTATACATATTCCTTCTGTAAAAATGATTTAATTAACAAAAGCAACTGTTCTTCTTTTAATAATATATAGATTTGCAAAGAAAAAGCCATAAGATGGCAGCTGTACCTTGTCATTTGCTGTAGGTCTCATGATAGCAACTCTGTCGTATTGTCTACGCAGCAATGCTAACACAGCATCAAAGCGACTCTACAAGTGCAAATGACACAAAGATACACAAAAGCACATTACGACATTACTCAATACATACTGCACATCATCCAGTAACAAAAAGCCAATTTGTTGACAGAACACTTACTTTAATGGGAGTGTACCATTTGTCTGGGACTGGGGCCTGATATATTGGTGGTGGTCTGGGTGGGGGTCTTACAACAGGCTCTTCAAACTCCTCCTCTGGCATTTTGACCACAGCATTTTTGGCTTTGGCTAACCGCGCCCCTTCCTCCGTAGAGCCCTTTTCACCCCAGCGAACCTGGATATTAGGGATGAGCGAATACAGCATAATCTGTATCTGTAAACTATATGAATTATCTGTGGGCAGGTTGTCTTGAAATGGGCAGGGCTTTAACCGGGATGTTATTTTTAACAAAGAAATTGTTATATTTATTGCTAATTAGAAAACTATTTACATGACATCATCAGCATTGAGCTTCAGATCAATGGTTTTGATCACGATAAGAAACGAACTATATACAGAACAAGTTTTGCAACAATGAATACAACACATGCGGTTGCAATTATGAAGAAATCATAATTTTTAATCATAATTTTTTGCGTGAATTAAAAAAACTGGTTAGAGCCAGCAGACGGTTAAAAAAAAAAAAAAATCTCCTACAGGCAGAGACGCAACGCTAGTCGCATTCTACCAAGAACCACGTCTGAACAAACCCCACGTTTACCAGAACTATACTGGCTAATAAGTACTACAAACAAACCAAAATAAAAAACAAACCTGAAGCTGAAGAAACGTTAACGGAAAAGACCCGCGAACCTGAGTGACTAAGGGAGAGACAGAGAGCTGTTCTCTTCTCAGTGTTCTGTGCGTGAGTGAGCAGAGCGGGACACCGCAAATCTGCACGTGTAGGGGAGGGGCGCTGTGACTAGCCTATCACAGAACGCAGACACAGTCAGCTACCCAATGAGGATTTTTATTCAATCCGAGCACAGATATTGACTCCAATTACTCGTATAATACTCGTACTCGGCAAAAGTGCTTTATCCGTACCGGATACTCGTTTCAGCCGAGTATCCGGCTCAACTCTACTGGGTATGTTGTAAGTTTAGCGTATATCCACAGAACTTTAGTTTTTTGCCGTCAGTGGATTGCATTGGATTGTTGCGTTACCTCCATGCGTGTAATTCCACCAGGCCCTCTGCCACCATAATAAGATGCATCCACTGTAGGCCATTTCTTCTTCGGTAGAGGGTCCATCTCAGGCTCCTAGAAGATCACACCAAGCATTTCAAAGCATTGCCAATTCAGCTAATTCATAATATATCAAGTCCCAATGCACCTACAGGTATTGGGCGTGGAGGTGGAGGGCGAGATGGGGGTGGATCCCTGATTACCTGTCATAAAACAGCCCTCATGAATAATAATATCTCATTTATATACACTAGTGTGAGGAGAGGAACAGAACTTGTGCTCACCACAGTGCAGCAGAGAGGCCAGAACCACCAGAACACGATTAAACCCACCAGCACCAGCAGCACCAGGACCACAATGACAATCACTATCCCATCAGACTAGGAGAAATTAATGTTGCAATATGTATTATATATAAAGATATGTAATGTATACAACACATAAAAAATGTATTGTCTACTTACACATGTGGTGGCGTATATTGTGATTGGACTTGAAAGGAAAGACTGGCCATTATTCAGACTAACGAGCACATTGATTGAACTGTTGAGAGAGGGAAAGTCCGTTATGACGTGATTTAGTGTGCTAAAGTATTCTTTTTAAAACAACAAGATAAATTAAGTTGTTGGATTTGGATCTGTTCAAAACAAACTTGGCATCGATGGGTCATTTCGCATTTCTCTTTAGCTGGCGAACAAAAATGTACTGCCGTCACACACGCTGCTTTGTTTCAGCCCTGCACTGAGCCTTATCAGTTGTCTATTAGCTAGGCTATAAACAGAAACTGAGATAGAAACCCCGGGGAAAAGATGATGAACTCGTTCCCTTTGCATGCCGGCTTGTAACAGCTGTAGCTCTGAATGGAGAGCCACTGTTCTCCAAAAGAAGCTGGTCGAATGCCACTTACTGTCCGACCTCGGTCAACACTGGAGCTGGACACAGCACGTAATTATCCTTCACTATACTCGGCCTCTCGTCTAGAAGGAAGAGAGAGCAGCATGAGATTGCTGTAAAATGCCAAATACGGGCTGAAACACAGAAGGCTTATTTGTAGGATTTAGATGTGTGCAACTTCCCCATCGGCTAAAAAGAGCAAGAGCCTTTTGGGATCACACTTGCTAACAAAAATAAAAATAATAGCATTGCGGCTTACCATGCATGTTATTAATTTCCTGAATGGGGAGTTGAAATATGAGCTTTGTTTTAATGAGGAGTATGTAGGGCATCTTGTTTAGTTTTATAATAGATGGAATATTTTGAATGGCTTACTGTAAGCGTCCTGTTGGTTGACAGATAATGTGCAGACCACACCCTCTGAGGTTCTTCCCTGCGTGAAGCCCCTTCCTCTCAAAACAATGTTGAACGATTCTAAAACGCAATGAACATTTAAATTAGTCACGATCATGAGTCCAGAGTAGAGCTGCACGATTCAAATACCCACGCAACCTTATTTCTAAATGATCACGATTCGCCTGCGTCTGTTAAACCTTCGACAAAATCACACAGGAACATTTAGACCTTTTGTCTTACAGTAATTCATATTACAGTGGAACCCACTTATCTCGACCTCGGTTAAACTCGCGAAGTGGAACCGACCAAACTCCCTATTTGTCCTTGCATTTTCTTATCGGTTATGTCGATTCTTTTGTCGCTGAACCCTGATATCTCGAGCACAAAAGAGGGACAAAGTCGCGACTTTAATTCGGTTATCTCGATCTCCGTGAGAAATGATAGTACCGAGTTCACTGCACATGCGCTGAGCTCGCGTCATTGAATTCTCATTCTTATTCAAATTAATAAAAGATTTTTAAATAGAGTTCACCAATTCATAACCTCTAATAAATAACATATTATGGGAAAATCGTGATCTCTATTTGAAACAGAAAAATCGTGATTCTCAGTTTATCCAGAATCGTGCAGCTCTAGATCTAATCTGGTTTACACAGAGCTCTTAGACTTACCATTCACGCAAATGCTGGAAGGCTCAAGGTTAAAAATTTCTACACAGGATTTCTTTAAAATCTGTAAACGCAAATACAACTCAATTAGAAGGCAGCAAACAAACCGCATGTAATAAATCTAATTTTCATTCACTTATACAAAACCTCACCGAATTTACGATGTTTTTGAGGGCATGAAATCCATCCACAACAGGAAACACTTGATCTTTGCTGTCTGCAATGCCTATAAGCTGATTACAAACACACATTATAAACTGGCATATCATGTCTGAAATTAGCTTTTTTCAGGATCACACATCTCTGTTGCTGCCCATTTTTGAAGAATTCTTGTTAGCATTTCCCAAGCCAGAATCAATCTCTTGCTAATGTAAAATGAGCCGGATATGTGCTCTGCAGAATCCAATTATGCACAGGATAATGCAGCCTGGACAAGCACATCCACCACACTCAACATAAAGGATCCCTTTGTTACACTAATATTGTTACTAATGCACATAGAAAAACAATAATATTGTCATGACAACAACATTCCCCTGACAGCACGTATAAGAGATACACCAACAACTAATGGACTACGATAGATTCAGACAAAACTGTCAGAAACTAGATTTGTACATTTCTAAAATACAATTTGGCTTGGGTGTGTGAAATCCACCGCCATTATGCTAGTGTGGTGTGGGTGGTTGCCAAGGTGTTGCTATGGGGTTGCTGAGGTGATCTGGGTGGAATTTAGCCAGTTGATATAAGGTGTTCTAGGTCAGTGGTCCCCAACCCCCGGTCCGCGGATGAAGTGGCACCGGGCCGTGGAGCGATTTCGCGGACCGGTCCGTAGATGAAATGGTACCGGGCCGCGGAGCGAATTCGCGGCCCGGTCCGTGAGCTGCTGCTAACGGCTGCAAGCGGCTGTGGCGCTGTGCCTGTGGAGGCGTCTTAACAATCTCGCTCGCACCCCCCTCCCCCGTCAACAACCTCGAGCAGACCCATCATCCATCTCGCTCGCCCCCCCCCGTGAACAATCTCGAGCGGGCACCGTTCCGCGGTAAAATTATCACACGTTTACCGGTCCGTGGCACAAAAAAGGTTGGTGACCACTGTTCTAGGTGGTTGCCAGGCTGTTATGTGGTAGCTAAGGTGTTCTGAGTAGCTTATAACACTTTGCTTTGGAGCAGAAAGGGTGTTCTCGGTGGTTGCCAGGCTATTATGTGGTTGCTAAGGTGTTGTGTGTAGTTTATAGCATGTTACTATGGAGCAGAATGGGTGTTCTAGGTGGTTGCCAGGCTGTTATGTGGTTGCTAAGGTTTTGTGAGTAGTTTATAGCACGTTGCTATGGTGCAGAAAGGGTGTTCTAGGTGGTTGCCAGGCTGTTATGTGGTTGCTAAGGTTTTGTGAGTAGTTTATAGCACGTTGCTATGGTGCAGAAAGGGTGTTCTAGGTGGTTGCCAGGCTGTTATGGGGTTGATAAGGTTTTGTGAGTAGTTTATAGCACGTTGCGATGGTGCAGAAAGGGTGTTCTAGGTGGTTGCCAGGCTGTTATGTGGTTGCTAAGGTGTTGTGTGTAGTTTATAGCATGTTCCTATGGAGCAGAATGGGTGTTCTAGGTGGTTGCCAGGCTGTTATGTGGTTGCTAAGGTTTTGTGAGTAGTTTATAGCACGTTGCTATGGTGCAGAAAGGGTGTTCTAGGTGGTTGCCAGGCTGTTATGTGGTTGCTAAGGTGTTGTGTGTAGTTTATAGCACGTTGCTATGGAGCAGAAAGGGAGTTCTAGGTGTTTGCCAGGCTGTTGTGTTGTTGCTAAGTTGTTCTGAGTAGTTTATAGCACGTTGCTATGGAGCAGAAAGGGTGTTCTAGGTGGTTGCCAGGCTGTTGTGTTGTTGCTAAGTTGTTCTGAGTAGTTTATAGCACGTTGCTATGGAGCAGAAAGGGTGTTCTAGGTGGTTGCCAGGCTGTTGTGTTGTTGCTAAGTTGTTCTGAGTAGTTTATAGCACGTTGCTATGGAGCAGAAAGGGTGTTCTAGGTGGTTGCCAGGCTGTTGTGTTGTTGCTAAGTTGTTCTGAGTAGTTTATAGCACGTTGCTATGGAGCAGAAAAGGTGTTCTAGGTGTTTGCCAGGCTGTTATGGGGTTACTAAGGTGTTCTGAGTGTTTATAAGGTTGTTTCTATATAGTAGCTGCTCTGGATGGTTGCTAGGTGAAGTCACAAGAGTCCACTCCCACATTTCTGCTTATATCACTCTTTCAATGCCCATCAATGGGATTTTTCGTCCTTTTTATTATCAAATAGGTGAAAAATCTATATCTTTAATATCTAGCAGTGCTGTCAAATCGATTGATCACATCTATATATATACATACATACATACTCACACATATATTACATATTTACAAACGCTTTAACAACATTTATATTTAGTGTTAGTTTTTAACATTTGACAGCAATTAATATTAATGGTATTTATATTACTAGTATATTCCACAACAGGCTTAATCTTACTTGGTTTGCATCAAAGTCCTTCACGCCAACACAATAAACCCGAGCCCCGAACTGTCTCGCCTGATCCGCCTGAGGAAGCACACGCCAACTCATTAATGCATAGTATTTATATAAATGCCAAACACGTCAAAATATCACAATTGTATTTCAAAACAAGGGGGGCTGATTTTCTCTCAGTTGAAACGTAATAAGTGTCATATAATAAACGCTTCCATAGGTTATGCAACATAAATATTCCATACATGCTGCTTTACCTCTTTCACAGCAAGTTCATGCGGGTAGACCTCCAGCTTCCCATCAGTCAGTGCAATGATGATACTCGATGCTCTGGCGCCCTGAGTAGCCATTTGTTCTGATGCCTAAAATGCTTTCATTTGTCATGACCTTTACATACATATAGAAACATTATGTGCAATATACGCTTTTGACAATAAGCTATTTACCTTTATGAAGCCCTCGTGCATGTAGGTTTCGCCGGCAGGCCTGATCTTGCTCAGCTTCTGCAGACCGTTATCAATAGCTTCCCTAAATCCCCAGGAAAAAACATCAGATTTATGCTTACAGTAGGATTTATGACAGTACGACAGTAGAGTGAATGAAATCACACCTGTCTCCAGTTAGGGGTAACACCACTTCTGCACGAGAGGAAAACACTATGAAGGACACCCTCATTTTCGGGCTGAAGGAAATACAAACATATACAATTATGAAATGTCAAATCAAATATACTCTCTGGGTGGGTATGAAAAATTATCTGTTTTCTGAAATAGTCTATGAGGATTTAGCAGTGAAGTTATTGCTGTAAATTACTACTGTGATACTATTTGAGGTTGACCATTGTGCCCTCATGCCCAAACTTGCATTAACTAGGTCACCATTCCACACACTAACCCAAACACACATCTTTCACAGGCTAAAGTTAAACATAGTAATGTCAAATTAAGTTTATATTTAGTCCTACACATGTGCGAGAGCTTGAGACTCAGACGAGTGGTTTCTACCAGACAAGCAGTGCTGAAACTCAACGACGCACTCCATAGCTTTAGTTACTTGTTAGTTGACAATACACACAAAAATCTGCTTTAAAAGATGTTAACATCATTTCTTACCTTACAAAACGATTAGTAAGTTGTTCCACAAATCTATAGATGTCCTGCCAGTTGTCAGACACACTGCCTGACCTAGAATGATGCAGAACAGTGAGAGCTTTAGAAGAGAAACAGAGCCATATAAGGGCTCCAGAGAGCTGTGTAGAAAATATCAAATAAACTGTAAGCTTCCTAAAAATACCAGGAATAATAATGAGCTCACTGGAGTTATTTATTTTATTGATAATATTTCAGGTAGGGGAATAGGTGCGCATGTGTGTGTGTGCGTTATATGTATAACGTGCATTGTATTATAACGTATATTGATTAAATTCTGTTTGACTCACCGATCCAACACAAAGTATAAATCAAAGGCTCCATGGCAAGACCCATCCTCTCCCTTCCCAAAAGAAGTCAGGAGAGAGATGCAGAAAAGTTGGAGGACCCAAGTCGCTTTAATGGCATGATCGCTGTCTCCTCTCATCCCTGTCATGTACTTGCACGTCGTTGTAAAGGGAACACATCAAATCCAGTGGTGGAAACGCACTGACGCGCGCGCAGACTTCACTCGTGCACGACAGCGCGCGCTCAACACCCGCTCCTGCTGCTGCTCCTATTCGCTTTCTCCCGTTTTCAAATATTCATCTCTTCCGCTCGAGATTAACTTCATTCCGTAAAAGTTTTTTGTTCGGTTCAATTCAAAGCGGCTCCGGATTATGTTGCAGAAGAACACATGATTCCGTGCGCATGCGCACAATGACTGTTGCGCTCGACCAAGAGCGTGTGATCTCGCAAGCGTAAGATCAGGGAGAGATATGACTTATTCATACGAAATCAAAGGCCTTTGGAAACAATAGCTAGGCTAATGTTGAGGAAATTTGCCTTTATTGGTGTGTTAATGCATATAGCATGTGCTGTTATCAGTGATCAACTGCTAATAAAAGTATCTATCTGTAGCATTATTTACCTCAGGAAGGTCATTCAGAGTCTACAGCTTCTTAGTGAAATGAACTCTTTAACTCAATACATCCACCTAACCTGTTGATGTATTTAAATAAATCTGGCATGAAAACAGACACTAAATGATTATATTTAAACAAGTAGAAATATAATTTTAAAGTTAATTAGATTTTGAAGCTTGTGCAAAAACGCAGTTATGTGCAGTTTACATTTTGTGTTTGTTATAAGAGTGTCAATTATTGTATCAAAAATATAAACAGCAACTGAATTTAGGCAAATAGTTTGGGCTTTGTTGTTAACCTTTAATATTATAGTAATCTGCAAGTAAGGGCTCCTTATACAATTTACAGCATTAGTAGAGATATATACTGTATATTTTTACATATATATTCCATAAGAAGCTTTTAATTACAATTCAATTAACTTAGAGACAGATACGCAATTTGTTAAACCACTGTTTGATAATAATAAAAAAGCTGTTTTATGTCAATTTGATCCCCTGCAGTACTGAACCATGACTTCAGAACCGCAGTATATCGAACCGTCAGTTACGTTACATCACTTGTGTAAATGAAGACAATGTAAATGTATTAAGCAAAATCTTGCTTCATATTGTACCTAAAAAATATATTTTTGTATTTATTTTATTGAGTTTATAAATTAACACGTGATCGATAGATGGATGGATGGATGGATGGATGATAGATGATAGATGGATAGATAGATAGATAGATAGATAGATAGATAGATAGATAGACGGATGGATGGATAGATGGATGAATGGATGGACAGATGGATAGATGGATTTATGGATGGATGGATGGATAGATGGAGGGATGGATGGATGGATGGACGGACGGATGGATGGATGGATAGATGGATGAACGGACGGATGGATAGATGGATGGATGGATGGATGGACAGATGGATGGATGGATGGACAGATGGACGGATGGATGGATAGATGGATAGATGGATGGATGGATGGACAGATGGATGGATCTATGGATGGATGGACACATGGATAGATGATAGATGGATGGATGGATGGATGATAGATGGATGGATGGACACATGGATAGATGATAGATGGATGGATGATAGATGGATGGATGGACGGACAGACGGATGGATGAATGGATGGATGATAGATGGATGAATGATAGATGGATGGATGGATGGATGGATGGATAGATGGATGGATGGATGGATGGATGGATTGATAGATGGATGGATGGATAGGTGGATGAACGGACGGATGGATAGATGGATGGATGGATGAATGGACAGATGGATAGATGGATGGATGGATGGATGGATGGACAGATGGACGAACGGATGAATAGATGGATGGATGGATGGATGGATGGACAGATGAACGGACGGATGGATAGATGGATGGATGGATGGACAGATGGATGGATGGATGGATGGATGGACAGATGGATGGATGGATGGACAGATGGATGGATCGATGTATCGATGGATCGATGGATGGATGGACACATGGATAGATGGATGGATGGATGGATGGATGGATGATAGATGGATGGATGGACAGACGGACGGACAGACGGATGGATGAATGGATGGATGATAGATCGATGAATGATAGATGGATGGATGGATGGATGGATAGGTGGATGAACGGACGGATGGATAGATGGATGGATGGATGAATGGACAGATGGATAGATGGATGGATGGATGGATGGATGGACAGATGGACGGACGGATGAATAGATGGATGGATGGATGGATGGATGGACAGATGAACGGACGGATGAATAGATGGCTGGAGGGAGCCATCTGAGCCATGGACAGATGGATAGATGGATTTATGGATGGATGGATGGATAGATGGAGGGATGGATGGATGGATGGACGGACGGATGGATGGATGGATAGATGGATGAACGGACGGATGGATAGATGGATGGATGGATGGACAGATGGATGGATGGATGGATGGATGGACAGATGGACGGATGGATGGATAGATGGATGGACAGATGAACGGACGGATGGATAGATGGATGGACAGATGGATGGATCGATGGATGGATGGACACATGGATAGATGATAGATGGATGGATGGATGGATGATAGATGGATGGATGGACACATGGATAGATGATAGATGGATGGATGGATGGATGATAGATGGATGGATGGACGGACGGACAGACGGATGGATGAATGGATGGATGATAGATGGATGATAGATGGATGGATGGATGGAAGGATGGATGGATAGATGGATGAATGGATGGATGGATGGATTGATAGATGGATGGATGGATAGGTGGATGAACGGATGGATGGATAGATGGATGGATGGATGAATGGACAGATGGATAGATGGATGGATGGACAGATGGACGAACGGATGAATAGATGGATGGATGGATGGATGGACAGATGAACGGACGGATGGATAGATGGATGGATGGATGGATGGATGGATGGATGAACAGATGGATGGATGGATGGACAGATGGATGGATCGATGTATCGATGGATGGATGGATGGATGGATGGATGGATGATAGATGGATGGATGGACAGACGGATGGACAGACGGATGGATGAATGGATGGATGGATGATAGATCGATGAATGATAGATGGATGGATGGATGGATGGATAGGTGGATGAACGGATGGATGGATAGATGGATGGATGGATGAATGGACAGATGGATAGATGGATGGATGGATGGATGGACAGATGGACGGACGGATGAATAGATGGATGGATGGATGGATGGACAGATGAACGGACGGATGGATAGATGGATGGATGGATGGACAGATGGATGGATGGATGGATGGATAGATGGATGGACAGATGGATGGATCGATGTATCGATGGATGGATGGATGGATGGATGGATGGACACATGGATAGATGATAGATGGATGGATGGATGGATGGATGATAGATGGATGGATGGACGGACGGACAGACGGATGGATGAATGGATGGATGATAGATGGATGAATGATAGATGGATGGATGGATAGATGGATGGATGGATGGATGGATTGATAGATCGATGGATGGATAGGTGGATGAACGGACGGATGGATAGATGGATGGATGGATGAATGGACAGATGGATAGATGGATGGATGGATGGATGGACAGATGGATGGATGGATGGATGGATGTGGATGGATGGACGGATGGATGGATGGACACATGGACAGATGGATGGATGGATGGATGGATAATAGATGGATGGATGGACAGACGGACAGACAGACAGACGGATGGATGAATGGATGGATGATAGATCGATGAATGATAGATGGATGGATGGATGGATGGATGGATAGGTGGATGAACGGACGGATGGATAGATGGATGGATGAATGGACAGATGGATAGATGGATGGATGGATGGATGGACAGATGGACGGACGGATGAATAGATGGATGGATGGATGGATGGACAGATGAACGGACGGATGGATAGATGGATGGATGGATGGACAGATGGATGGATGGATGGATAGATGGATGGACAGATGGATGGATCGATGTATCGATGGATGGATGGATGGATGGATGGACACATGGATAGATGATAGATAGATGGATGGATGGATGGATGGATGGATGGATGATAGATGGATGGATGGACAGACGGACGGACAGACGGATGGATGAATGGATGGATGATAGATCGATGAATGATAGATGGATGGATGGATGGATAGATGGATGGATGGATGATAGATGGATGGATGGACAGACGGATGGATGAATGGATGGATGATAGATCGATGAATGATAGATGGATGGATGGATGGATGGATAGATGGATGGATGATAGATGATGGATGGATGGATGGATTGATAGATGGATGGATGAATGAGCACCTCGGCATGTATCTCAGTGCGATTATCCTGCAGTCATGTGTGATCATTAACGCCTGAGTTCACTGCTGTTAATATGACATTAATGAGCTCATCTCAGCGATGTCAGGTTAGTCGCCACAGATCACGCTCACACAACTATGATAAGCGACACTGACCCAGAACCTCTCGCGTCAGGGATAAGAGCACAGCGGGACCAGAGGATCAGGGCGGGGTCTTGTCATCGTTTCCCGCAGATAAATGAGTGCACTTGTGATTTAAGAGCCATCGCTCAGAGCATCCAGCAGGATCAGCAAGTCTCTCAGTGGACAGGATTTTATCTGTGCTGGGGATTTAAATTGTAAGATGCGTTTATGTTAAAAACAACTCTATAAAGACATACAGAAAATGAATTCGATTTTAAAAGTTTTGTCTCAGGGTCCAGAGGACAGCGCGCGTTCTCTGCTGGACGCAGCGGCTGCTGAACGCGGGGTCAGAAACGCGCTGAGCGGCATCAGCACCTCTCCGACCGCACCTGCAGCCGCGGAGCTCCACACACACACCTGTCTGCGGGACACAGCCGCACCTGCAGCCGCGGAGCTCCACACACACACCTGTCTGCGGGACAGCATCGCGTCCATCGCCCGCAAGAGCTCGGACAGGCGAGCTACTGCCTCCGCGCTACAGGTAAAACCCGCGCGTTCATTACGGACTTACTTTCTGTCACGCTTTTACAGTCAACATTTCAGGACGAAAAATTACATATAGGATATTTACCAAGGTCATTTAAAAATAATTAAAGCTTTTGTAATCATTATCTATCTATCTATCTATCTATCTATCTATCTATCTATCTATCTATCTATCTATCTATCTATCTATCTATCTATCTATCTATCTATCTATCTATCTATCTATCTATCTAAAGTCTTTTAGGAAGTAGAAATAACAGGAAAATAAGTATTTTTTAAATAATTACATAAAACATATTATAATAAAAAAGCACATGACAGCTTCTGACCTAACATTAATAAAAAAGAAAAGAAAAGTTAAATACAAATCACAGTTATTCTAAAAAATATACGGTCATATGAAAGTGTAGGATCAAATACTGTATTCTGATTATGAATAGTTTTTGTTGTGCTTGAATTGTGTGTGGATGAATATAGTATAATATAAAAAAAAGAGAGAGATTATCCTATACTGCTCATAAAACCTTAACTAGAAGTTTCTTGACTATTTTCAGAATTGCGAGATAAAAACTTGCAATTCTTACTTTTTTCTCATGATCGTGATCGTGATCGTGATCGTGACTAATTCAACGTCTTCTTTTCTGAGAATTTAGATATAAACTCACAATTGCGAATTATAAAGTCCAATTCTGAGAGAAAAAAAGATTGACTTCTTGTCCAGAGTTGCATGTTTATCTAAAAAAAATCAGAATTGTAAGCATAAAAGTCGCACATACCTTTTTATTTCTTTAATTCTGTGGAGAAAACAAGTTTCCACAGATAAAACCATGGAAAGGATTTCAATCTGAAGACGTTACTGTGGCTTTACTCATGAATAGCAGTCTTTCTTTGAAAATAAACTCCAGCACAGAGATACAACCAGAATCACAATAGATAACGCTTTACAAAGAGCTCTGTTATTTTAATTTGTCAATTTATTAAATATATTCATTTATATGTTGAGTAGGGCTAATAAAATCTCACCGTTAGAGTAATAAAAATGCCCTCTTGTTAAAGATTTTAACCTCTTATCGATTTTACATTTCAAATTCGTTCTTGCCATCTCAGAAAAACCAAGCTAATGTTGATTCTTGTTTTATTACAAGCTCTGTCTCTTTTCTTTTTGCCAGCAGACTTTCCTCTCTTTGATGTGTTTTAAATCAGCTGGTGATTCCCCATAGGTTGGAGATTTAGCATTCAAGTGTGGGTAGTCTAGGGTCTGCAGATATTTACAATACAGTCTGGAAAGCTGGGGTGTGGGGTAGTGTTGGCTTCAATCCGCGGTGTCTATTTATGAACATCAAGAGACGCACACAGGCGAGTGACATGTAGTTTCCCATTAAAACCATTATGGCAGGTCTAAAAAATAAACACTTGTAAAAAAAAAAAAAAAACTACCTTTCGGTGTAAGACAAAAATAAATTTTGGAAGAAGGATTGATGTATTTACTTGTTTAAAATGTGGTTACATTGTGTACCTTTAAGTTTTAAACCAATGTACCAAAAAAATGGATGTAATTTGTTGGTGTTATAAGTTGTAAATGAATTTTCCGATCTTTAAAGACATGTTCTTTTGCGTTGTTCAGATCGACCCATCAGCAGCCAGCGAATGTCTGCAGATGATTCAGTCGGCAAGGAACTCAGATGAACAAAATCTAGAGGCATATGTGAAGAACGGACATTTATCTTTCAGAGCCATAAAGGATATTCCTGAAAACACTGAGCTTTTAGCTTGGTATGGGAGAGATCTAGCCATGCTGCTTAATCTCAACGCAGAACAAAAGAAAAAGAAAGGTTTGAGTGCATTATATACTTATATAACTTCATTATGTTGAGGGTGTCTGTTTGGTTTCAGAAGGAATCTGTGTTTTTGAACAAATGGGTTAAGTGAATGATTAAATGATTAACTTATAAAGACAGTCACTTGTTTTGTTCAGGAATGCATCTGTGTTTTTTACTGAATCAGTCGAATTAACGATTCAATGACTCGATTTAATTTCTAAATAAAACCCTGAACGTTTCAATGAATTGTCACCACCAACTGTTAATCAAATGAATTAAATAAAAGTAAGTTTACTTTTTTTCTGTCTTTCTCTTTTTAAGGTTTCATTTGCTCCACTTGCAAACAGAGTTTTCTCTTTGAACTTCCTTTACTGGCACACCAGAGATTTTTCTGCACAGAGAAATCTCTGTGTTTTTCGAAGAAATTCGCCTTCCCAGAAATGCATTCCTTGAGTAGCAAACCTACCACAAACTTCCACAATTTAGCACGAGAGCTGGAGAACTGCGGGAAAGCTCGACCCGCAGATGCAAAGAACACTAAAAGAAGACGTTCTCTTGAATCAGACACAGATGAGAGCGATGGCGAACCGTCATCTTTTGACATGCATGAAAAGGTATCCGTGAAAAGGTTTTGTGTTAATGGAGTGAATAGACATTCCTGGTTGTCTGCCAGCAAAAAGTCTTTCAGCGAGGGCCGGAATTCTCAGTTTAGCCCAACACAAAGCCATGACAACAGCACGACAGATCCCAACATGCAGGATTTGAAACCTATTACAATAGCGACCAAGCCTTCATTCACTGGAGGTTTGTGTGATGTTCCAGATGACGAGGACAGGAAGAGCGCATTCACGCAACCTCCACGCATCACGCCTCAAATCCCACTGATGTCAGTCATTCTTACCAACAACACCACCCCGACCCGGTCAGCAATCCTCCCCAGGATTCTACCTCTCAACATCCAGGGCTCTGCTTCACTATACAACGACCTTCCCAAACAGTTGTCTCTTCTTCCCAGTGCAAACCTTTGGCCCAAGACCTTCCGGTTGCAGCAACCACGCGCTACTCATTCGCAGTCGCTACTGCAGCCCTCTCTACCTTCTCTTGGTCTACCTGTGCAGAACTGGTGTGCTAAATGCAACATTTCTTTCCATATGACATCAGACCTGGTGCAACACATGAGGTCCCACCACAAGAGAGCAATGTCAGATGAGAAGCAGCCGAGGCACAGGGACGAAAAGCTGAAGTGTCCAATATGTAAGGAAGCGTTCAGAGAGCGTCATCACTTGTCACGTCACATGAACTCTCATGCATAAGTTCATGCTAAAACAAAATACAGTAATCCCTTGCCACTTCGCGGTTCAAGTTTTGCGGTATCAGTGCATCACAGATTTTTCAAAAATATTCCTCAAAAAATAAAAGTTAAAAATCACGCCATATCGGCAGCCGTATTGCGGAAAGCAGCGTTGTTTTATCGTGATGTGAGAGAAACGGTTTCTCGGGATGCCAGACAAAGAGAGAAACTCTCTCTGAGGCTTTGTACACACCCACGGCACTCAGACAAGACACGTGATTGGTTCCCGGCGTGAGATCGACCAATGAGAGCACGAGTGGATGTATCCCGTGAGCTGATTGGCTGATCCTACTTTGCGGATTTTCACCTATCGCGGGGGTTACATTACCACATTAACCGCAATAAATGAGGGATTACTGTAGTCTGTAAATGCTACCTAAACAAGCATTAAAAAAATTGCCAATCTCAAATTGGAAAGTCTGAAACATTGCTATATATTTGAGCATTAGTCAATGCCAATGTTATGATGGAATAGAGAGTGTGAATGAGGTCCACTAGGTCCTCTATGAGTGTAATCATTTTGTTCCAGGACCAATGAATTTCAGTGAAAACATTGGTTGGCAGGACCAGGCATCACTCACTAAATATTAAGATTTGTGTTTATAGACCTTATGTGGCTGAGAATGAAGCATGCAGTTGTTTTTATAATATTGTTTTTGAACTTCTGTTTTTTGCAGCATCGATGTCAAAGTGTAATTAGCTGGTGAAGTGGATGTACTTATTTTAGAGTTAACGAAAGTTATCATTGTAACATTTGAAGTGGATGTCTTTCCTGTAGCTCTAACAGTAGAGTGTGGCGCTTGCAACACCAAGGTCATGGGTTCGATTCCCAGGGAAAGCAAGAACTGATTAGAATGTCAATGTATTTCTTGAATGCAAGGCAAGTCGCTTTGGATAAAAGCATCTGCCGAATGCATAAAGCTCAGTAGACCGGAAGGATTTTGTATCATATGAACTGTTTCATCCTTCATGCAGTGGATATACAAACCGGAAGACAGATCACAACGAGCACAGTGTTGAAAAGGGTTGGATCTGCATAAGCTCTTATTTAGATTTAAATATTTTTTTTGTTGTTGATCTTTTTACAAAATGCCTTTTGTATGTTACATTTGGTGCCCCATTGTGATAACTAATTTATTTAGTGAAAAGAGCCATTTGAAAGCATCCATTGTACCATGAAGTCATGCTGTCAGGAAACAATCCAATGTCTCGACTGTTTAGTACTTGTAAATAAAATGTTTAGCTTTTTGAAAATATTTGTATCATGTAACAGCATTAAACTTAAGTCTTTATGAAAGAATCCTAAAGGCATTGTATTTGTGTATTTAAATGGTTTAAACTTTAGAAGTTTATCTAAATTGGCAAACACACGTTTTTGCAATTATAATGGTGAACACTAGGCGGCGCACGAGTACAGTTTACTTGCCATTCATCTCTACAGTAACGAATAATTCTCTTGTATGCATGAACTAAACAAAATAAAATGTAAATTAAGCTGTATGAATGGAACATAGAGAGAAAAAGAAAAAAAGTGACCACCCAAGAATCAGCTTAATTCAGAGATCCTTTATAGGGAAACATGTACACTGATCACATGAAACTATTAATATCACACAAAAATATATATTTTAATATCGTAACAAATGTTCACAAACTATTAATACCACTTACCACAAACAAAAACAATTATGTAATAGAACAGGTCAGCCAGCGACATGCTCTTAATTCCCCCAGGAGATCTATAGCATGTTTAAAACACATTTCATTAAGGTACTTGAGGTAAATGAGATGAATACGTTTCCTTTAGCATAGTGTTACTGTTACAATGAGAATCCAGCCTCAATTTCAGCGATGAAACCACAGAAAAGTGTAATGATTATAAAAGTCCTTCAAAATCTTCAGTGCCGTCAGTGCTTGTGTTAGGCCACAATCCCAAATTCACCGTTCACATTCTACTGAGGGACGACCTAGAGCAACGGGAGACAAATGGCAAATGAAATTGATCCTTCACATTTACTGTTGTTTTAAAAAAAAAAAGACAACAAAGTCTGGAGCAAGCAAGAGCTCAGACCTGAGTGAACGGCGAGTGTCCCTCTCCAGGTTGTTTTCAGGACCTTCACTCTCGTACGAAGCTAACTGGAGCTCTGTAACACAACACAAACACATTTATTCCACAAGCTCAAACAATTCACCCAGAAACGCTTTACACACACACAAATTTACTATACAAGTACACAAATTCCTCGGTTTACGAGTTTAATTCGTTCCAAGAGCTCGTAACTCAAAATTCTCGTACACCAAAAGAATTTCCCCCATAAGAATGCACTAAAAATCACTCGATTCGTTCCACACGACCATAAATGCTCATTTTAAATATTTTTTGGTTTTACCCTATTAATTACAGTTAAAATTATAACCATTAAGATCTCATATAAATACTTACTAATAACTGACAATTAAACTCTAAAAATACTTGACAATTTAAGACAATTTAAGACTTTGAGTCGCGTCTCTGCTGGCGTGAAGGAGACGAGAGGAGGGTTTTACTGCTTACAGGGAAAATTTTGTACCTTCTTTCTTACTCATCTTGAGGTCGTTGTCTATATGCTGTACTGTACGTATATATTTCACTACGTGAACAATAGCGATAACAATTAATGTTAACAACACGAGGTAAAACCGCTGTAAATCACTTATAAAAGTATCACTGTGGTGAATGATGCAACCAAACCGAGCGACGCTGAGAGAATGAACGAGTGAAGGGGTTGATTGGCTTTGTGAGAGGCTGTCGTTAGAATATTTCCAGTAAAAATGCGCGCGAAGATGCTGAGCGTTAGGACTTTTCCACAAAAAAAAAATGCACGTGGGCGAGAGAAAAATGTTCTCGCACTCCGATACAATGCTCGTACACTGATTTGCTCGTATACAAAGTCACTCGTAAACCGAGGTATTACTGTAAGTGGCATTATTGTAATATTTGCATACTGGTGTGATTGGCCTTTCCTTTGTTTTTTGTTTTCAAACCACCAACAGCCATTTCACCATCTAGTTCTCTTAAAAAGGTCCAGTAAGCAATTTCTGAGAAACCTGATATTTGAATTCAGCCCAAACAAACACACCCCTCCCTTCACTGCTCTGGCCCTAAAACGCACAAAGTGGATGTCTCTATCATAGCTGAAGTGAAGCAAAATAATGCTTCAAAAAAATAAATAAAAGCAAAGTTATAGTGTATCTTGGGTTTTATGAAACAGCAAAACCAGTGTTACTCCTGTATGAAGTAGAAACAGTGTAACCTCAGTGCTCAATCTCAAGCCTTCCCTCTTAGAAAGCACTGATCATAATCCTTCTTTCTCCAGACATATTCCTCAAATCTTTTCTCTCAGCCATCTGTCTTTATTCAAATCTCCCTCTACTGCCGACCGGCTACAAGTGTGTTGTGCTGCTCAGTCCAATCCACTCTGAACAGTTTCTCAGAAATCACTTACTGCACCTTTAAGCGGCAGCAGAAAGAGCGAGTGCTCACCATCTTCATTGAACACTGGTGCACTGATGAGATACTGCAGCGTTTTCCTGTCCCTCTCAAAAGGACAGATCACCTGCCTCCAGGACAAAAACTCGCTCACTTGCTTGGCCAACTCCCAAAATTTCTGTAAAACAGGAAAAAATGTTTTTGTATTATTAAGAGCAACAAGGTAACAGCTGATATAGTAGAAGCATTGCATGCCAACTTGCCTCAAAATTGACATGGCCATTAGGTAATCTACTGACACAGCCTTCGTTAAGGAAGTGGATATCCTTTATGAACAAGCTGAAGAACGGAATAACAATCTAAAAGACAAGGGTGAGTTCACATTAAACTCATTTAACTCAAATGTAATAAAAAGCAAGTTTTGTGTAGTTAAATATTTAAGACAAAATTACCATTTCTTGGCTTGTGTGTGCTGTGCTCGACCTCTGAGTGGCTCCACGCAGGGCAGTGCGGTAGCTGTAGAAGTTGCTAGATGGGTCCATTTGGTGCTAAGACAAAAAAAAAAAACAGTAAAATGAACTAACACGTAAAAAAAAAAAAATTCTGCATAAACTTAAATCTGAGACCACTTATGAAAGGACTTGTGAGGTTTACAAGTGCTCTTAATGTTACACCCCTCTTTCCGAAAAGCACACTGTGCTCTGATTGGTTGGCTGAATCAGTGTGTAGTGATTGGTCAACTGCTTCTAGCTTGTTTGGGAAATGTCTAGAGAACCATAACCGCAAGTTTCACACTAGTAACTGCCGTATTTTCAAGCTTATTTTCACCATAAGGTGCACCGGAGTATAAGGCACAGTCGCAATTGCGGGTCTATCTTTGTACTTAATCCACACATAAGGTGCACCGTATTATAAGGTGCATGCGAAAACATACGGTCTACAAAAAAAGGTAACGCTTTACCTTTTTAATAAGTTTTATTGAACTTTATTCTACTATATAATATATATATACTATATAATTTTAATCAATCCATCAAATTCATCATCTTCTGTGTCTGAATTGAACAGCTGGGCAATTTCACCATCAAACATGCAGGCGGTGAACCGAAATCTGATTCCCCTGGCAAATCTGACTGAAGACTTGCGCAGTTCTGGGTGTTTGCTGTCTGAAAATAATATCGATTGATATTCTGGAACTCAGTCCACACACACAAGGCGCATTATAAGACGCACGGCCGATTTTTGAGAAAATGTACGTCTTTTAGGTGCGCCTTATAGTGCGGAAAATACGGTAACTCAACCTGGTGTTCTGTCTCTATTTTGCATATGCATTGGGTGGGAATTATTTAAATGAGGAATACTGTGATACGTTCGTTCTCAGAAGAAAACTCAAGATTACAATGGAGGTGTTTCAAGGCGTTCAGAAACGGTGACACTGATGTAGAGAATAACTCCCTTTGGACTGACTTTGCTTTGTAACTCTTCAGACTTTTTCATGCTCAAACAGCAACATTACATTCTAAAGAAAGTTGAAAATGTTTAAAAGCATAACAGGTCCTCTTTAAATAAATGTTCTCAAACTGCTGGGATGTTTATCTCTAACTCACCACCAGGATGTCAAACTTGTCTGTGTTGACTTTATTCCAGGTTTTCTTCAGTCTGGATACAGGGTTCATGTTCATCCCAGCTATACAGTAAAACATTGTTAGTACAATCACTTCAATGCAAAAAAAAAAAGACTATGGTTATAAAGCGGTTCATTAAAACGAATAACGTATAACACTACAAGTACTCACTAATAATGGCCATTAATGAGTTGAAGTTGCCGATGTTGAAGCATTCCTGTGCCACGTCTATGAAGAACTCCAGCACTCTCGCTCGGTGTTTCTTCTTCACCGGCTGAAGATGAACCAGCAGAGGGAAGCATAATGTCAGATTGAAAACCATATAATCAACTACCGGTACATGCAGCAGTGGTTCTCAACTGGCTTTGCTTGAAGATGCAGATTTTGCATTGGAAATCAAGTAGCAATCCAATTCAATTGGATCATTCAAAAGTAACAAAATGAACTGCACAGGCTCAAGATATGCAGAATTATTAATGCGACAGCAGTTGCACAACCTTTGACGTCAATAATAAAAGATAAGAGTTTTGCCTGCCAGCGTTGCTTGGCTTTTCCCCAAAAAATAGACGAGTAGTGTGCTCACCATGCAAATTTCTGTGGCTATCAGGTAGGTCAGCCTGTTGAACCATTCAACATAAGCCTCCAGGTTACTTGTTTTTCTTTTGCTGAAGAAACTCTGAAAGATTAAAAGTTCAATAGTCACAAGTGTCTTCCTTATCTCTGGTCATTCGGTCTCCATCCATTTACACAATCTTTACAGGGTTAGTTCACACAAAAATGAAAGTGTGTTACCATGTACTCAACCCTCATGTTGTCCCGAACCCGTACGACTTGTGTTCATCTTCAGAACACCAATGAATATAATTCAAATGAAATCTGAGAGCTTTCTGTCCCTCCATAGACCGCAACGCAACTACCAATTTGACATGTTGAGATCGTAAAACTAAAATGAATGGAGTGGTTTAGTCCAAATTTTCTAAAGAAACTCACATTATACCATGAACAGATTTAATTTAAGCCTTTATATTTACATATAAACATTACTCAAAGAACATAAACAGAAGCTCAACTGTACTTGCGTAACACGAGAATCAACCTCATTGGATTAGTGTACGATCGCTTCATTAACTTTTTGAAGTGTGAAAGTGGAATGTTGTATTCCATGTCATGTGACGTGAAATACAGACTTATTTTGGTGGGGGGGACTTTCATTTTTTGGGTGGACTAACCCTTTAACAACAGATGTGTGTTGTATAGCAAGGTGTTTTGCTTACCTTGTGGTTGTCTGAGGGTCTTTTCTGAGCAAATGCTCGAACAAATTCTTCAGGGCCAATAAAGCTGAGTCTCTCCTACAGGTGGAAAACAAGAGCAGCTTAAAGACTTATTACATGCAGATATCATAAAACGTCAACACTGACAGCCAATCAGATCGAAGCTTTCCTGTAGCTCAAACAGTAGAGTTTGGCGCTTGCAACGCCAAGGTCATGGGTTCGATCCCCATAGAAAGCAAGTACGTCAATGTGTGCCTTGAATGCTTTTGGATAAAAGCGTCTGTCAAATGCAGAAATGTAAGCTTAGAGCAGTGCTTCTCAATTATATTCCGTCACGCCCCCCCCCCCAGGAAGAGGTAAACATTTTGCGCGCCCCCCTCCCCCCATTATTGTTTCCATGGCGACGCGTCATGCGTGTCACGTGACATACAGCAGTCACAAAACACGCTGTAGATGTTTCACATCGCTCTGCGCCCCCCCAGGGGGGCGTGCCCCACTATTTGAGAACCACTGGCTTAGAGTCACTCACCATCTCGATGTGTGTTAGCTGTTGGGCGAACACGAAAGGGTCATCACACAGGTTCAAAACGCACTCGTCTCTGCGTACTAACTGCTGCTTGGACTTCAGGGCGACCGGTCGGTCTATGGCGGCGGCGGCGCTGGACGACGCCAGCGACTCTTCATACTGTCCGAGGGTGGTCAGCTTACGCAAGAGGCGCTGAATGAGTCTCTGCATGGCCCTCCGGGAGAGCTGGTCAAAAACAACAGAACCAGTTCCAACGTCAGCATTAGAACAGCCATTCATGTCTGTAGCCAAAAATAACATTTGGGAACTGTAAGCGGTGTTGTTGCTATCACAGCTTGAGCAAAAAGGAAATGCGTTAGAGGATTTGAAGCCAAACGACGTACATGCAAATCAAATGTGATGCACAAATGAATCTGCATTTGGCTCCAAACCCATGTCATGCTGTTATTCAATAGATCGATAAGCTCATATAAAAGCCATTTAGAATTGAGTCACACTTCATTATTAATTTATTAAAAAGAACAATTTAGTATACAGATAAACAACAACATGATGCAATCACGCTTCTGCTAGATCATCAGTATGACATCATCTTGGCTGACCTCATCTCCGAAGGCAAGACGATGGGTTATCTCTTTGAGGCTGCGCATCATGCGCTCATCCCTGAAGTCGTATGGAAAGGTCTCGGTCCATTCTGTGAGCAGCTGCACGATTTTTGGTGCTATTTCCCGTATTCTTTTCTGCGGAGTAATGCAAGCCAATTAGCGGTGAATCACGTACACTCTGCCTGTAATGATTACTAAATACTCGGTCACCATCAAGTCACAGTAGGGCATGACTGTATAAAGCGTGCAATAGTACACGTGTTATTAGGAGAGATTCTGTTTACAAGTTTTATTATGGTGTATAAATTAGTCATTAATTATAGCTATTAGATTTGTGAGCAGAGACTTTAATCTTTAAAGACTTTTCAATCTTTAAATATAACTTGTGTATTTGTTTTCAAATACATTGAATACACACATATACATATACACATATACACATATATATATATATATATATATATATATACACACACACATACATATATATATGTATGTGTATATATATATATATATATATATAAAAATAAATACACACACACACACATACACGCATATCTCAAATAATTGCATCTAGCCAAAGATGCACTAAAGAAAGTAAATACCTCAATAAAGGCATAAAAAAGAAAAGAATGAATACTTATTTAACATGGAAAATTTTGACTTTGAATTTAATTCCAGAGAACTGACTGCATTTGCTATGAAAGGGTTATTTTAGTACATTTGAGATACAAATATAACTTATTTTCTTTAAAATAAATTATATAGTAGCATAATTTTGGATAAATTGAGAACCACAATTTCTCTTTAAAACGCATCAATATCTTGAATAAAAAAAGGAAACAAAAAGGAAACAAAATACCACCATTTACTAAACAAAATAATGACTGCAGTCTCTTTAATTTGAATAAATGTGTTCATTCACTGGATGAAGGGTTTGATGATAAATGCATTTTAAAGGTCACTTATCAATACATACTGGTGTAACAACATAATGACACAATCGTTATTATGAATTACTTAATTTTGATCACTACCTTAGACATCAGTGTTAATATCTGAACGATAAACTCATCTCAGTACTTCTGTAATAATATGAATTACTAAAAAACAAAAATAGCATTACTGTGTGGTTGAAAAGATTGTTTGTAGAGCGGTTTCATAACTAACATGACAACTGCTCTCTCTGGATCAACGACAGCACAAACGCAGATCTGAATGTCAAAGGTTTAACAGACGCAGACGAATCGTGATAATTTATGAACAAGACAAAATGCATGAGTGTCTGAATTGAGAAATCGCAACTTTATGATCAATTGTGCATCTCTGCTATGTACTTTTAGTTTCTTATTAGTATATCAATTTAAACTACATAAAAATTAGAAATGTTGTCTTTGCAAGCAGCTGAAAAGTTTCATACTTTTTCATACACAGTAGTTTTAGATTCATTCAACAACCCTACTATGAACACAAAGACTCACACCCCTAATGGGATTGATCAGTTCTGAAGCGTTGCGTCGCTCCTCGTGTCTGTGGGCAATTTGGCATATTAATATAGAACTGATTCATGAGTTGTCACACTGTCACGTCTGTTAAAATCCAACACAATCATTTTTATTACGCATCACTCTTGAATCTTTTAAGCGTTATATAACAAGCATCTGTTTTTGCCCAGACTTATTCAATCATTTGTTATGAATGGCCTCTTCTTTTGCTTCCGTTTATCAAGCACCTTTCCCTAGTGAAGTCTGTTTAATTCACTGGACTTTCCAAAACCAGACATAACCTCATGGTTATGCAAATACATCAGTTAGATAGATAAACTGTGATGTAAAAAAAACAACCTCATGTGGTGATATAACATGTTGGTCATACTGCCCACTCTAAAGATTACAGCACATACCTTATCCGTCTGTGGGTCGCCCACCCTGTGATGGTCCACACAGAGGTAACAAACACGAGACATGAGCTCAAACGGATGCAGGAAGAGACGGGACGAGAGTAGGAAGGTAAAAATGTATGATCTCTGAAACGCAAGAAACACTCAAGCATGAATCAACCTTGACATTTACTGCGCGAGGAGAAATGATAGTAATTATCATGGGAAAGCTTAAAGGCTGTGTACGCTTACGTCAGGGTAATAGTCCACAGTGGGGACCAAGAGCTGTATCAGAGCTTCCAGAGAGCCAGACACAAGCTTATTATCACGATAGTGCAAACCCCCATAGTTCTCCTCCACAGGCTGCCGGTGAGCGTAAGCCGTGCTAGGATTGAATTTGCTTGAATATGGAGTCGTCTGTGGCATGTTGGACCTGTGGATGAAAACATTAGTCATTAACAGAGTTGCAATGGAGAAACTCTGTGAAAGGTGTGAAATAAACGCCCACCACCAGATGAACTGGTGCATGCATGCGGTTTATCTCCACCAACACAATAACAAACACTTTTTTAACTTTAATTACCATCTGCTTAACCAATAACTAAAACCGTAACGCAATGTCATCCAGCTAGATAATGTTAGCATGCTAGCACAGAAAACCATGCTTAAGTACGGTTGTTAACCCTAAAAAGGTGGGGAAACCACTTTCAAGGGAGAAAGAGTAGGGCTAATTTCTTAGCTTCATGTCAAAAGGGTGTGTGTGAATATTTAAATCGTTCTTCGTTCATACGTTCTTCGTTTAGCTCACTGCATTTAACAACAACAGTCACCTGTAGTGGGAAATCGCCTCGCCTTCAGATAGAAGTTGATGTATTTCACATATTTAAAGTATTTGGAGGGGGACACAGTTGTTGTTGGTTTGGAAGTATGACTTTTTTCCCTCAGAATTGCAACGTTACATCCAACAGCTCTGAGAAAAAACAAATAAAAACACCAGTCGCAGTTCTGACTTTTCTTCCCCTCCCAGCATTTTCTTATTCTCTTTATTGCTTTTTGAAGAGGTGGAACCGAACTTAATTCAACTCACATGTACAACATCGCCAAAATATATTGCTTCTCAGAAAAACAAGGGAATCAAAGGTGCTGTGATGCATGGAAAGATTTATCTTTGAATGGAAACCGTACAATGTAACCGTTGAAGCGATCAACTTAATGTACCCACATGACATTGAACTTATAAACTTGCAATGAGGTATCAAGCGAGTTTGGATAAAAGGTTTTGCAGGATATAAACCTAGTAATGGGGGGGTTAAACACTAACTCAAGAGCCCAAGTCTCCCCTTCTGACAACCCTTGCTAAAATCCCGATTATCTTAATGATTCTACGGATTATCCAAAACGTCTCTCAGGTTGTCAAGTTATTTTATATATCTCAATTGGGAGAATCAAACTAATTGGCAAAACGCAAAAAGACGGTTTCCAGCCACGGTGGTCTAAAATCATTAATTTCCCATCCTGCTCTGCCATCTCTAAAGCTCATTCATAGTAGGTGTGCTCTTAACTCTAACATTGTTATTGGATTAAGGAAGAGTCCTGTGGTCAAGCAGGTTTAATGGCAGGAGTCCTTTCTCGAACCACTGATCTATTTTCTGGAGTTCATCATTTTCAATGCATCCAATATGCCAGGCCGACTGCTCTTTTCTAGTAGATTAGATACTCTACACTCAGGGTTGTTCGTTTATTTATAAGACAAAAGCATGAGTAAAATGATCTGAAATGCTTGAGATTAAAATAAAAGGTTCTAGATTCTAAAAAGCTCTCATTTGTTTTGCCATTTCTATAACAGTGATTCACTGTTCAACCACGTTACGTGAGAATCTTCCCTGTCGAGAGTCTCGTGCTTTTCCTTGTTGCTTATTCATCAATCATTAAGGGGCAGAACGCCCAAAGATTACCACTCCGTCATCATTTACTCATCCTCTTGCGGTTCCAAACCTGTATGAGTTTTGTGGGTTAAGTGGAAGAGTGAACGTGAAAAACGATGCCAGGAACAACAAATACTGACTGAAATTGTATAGTTTTTGAAGATGTTTTGAAGAATGTTTCTAGCCAGACAGTTGATGGCACCCATTGACTTCCATAGTATTTACTTTCCGACTATGAAAGTGAATGGGTGCCATCAACTGTCTGGCTACAAACATTCTTCCAAACGTCTTATTTTATGTTCAACAGATGAGCAAAACCCTCAAAAGGTTTGGAACAACTCGAGGCCATTTTTCATTTTAGGGTGAACTATCCCTTTAAATGTGACAATTCCCAAGAGCAACAACTTATGTGAAACGGGTCAGATTCAGAGAAACGGGGCATCAGAAAGGCACGAGGAAGGAGATGGTAAACAGAAGCAGGAATAAGGAGCAGTGCCTGACTCATGAGAGCAGACTGAAGATCACAGATGGACTCATGACATGCATGAGCAACACGAAAACAAGTTCAAACAGAAGAGAAGCTCCTGACACCTGAAGAGCTACTGGGGAAGGTTTAAACATGCACGAAACCCAATGCAATCCAACTGTTGCTCAAACAGTTGAGAGAGTGGCGCTTGCAACACCAAGGTCATGGGTTCGATTCCCATGGAAAGCAAGAACTGATTACAATGTCATTGCGCTTCTTGAATGCAATACAAGTCGCTTTGGATAAAAGTGTCTGTCAAATGCATACATGTGAAAGAGTGTGTTTGTACTGTTTGTACATTTAATTAGTAAATAAAACAAGATTTACACGCAAAAATCACAGCCTGACACAGTCATCACAAAACTTTATGAAAGACAGTGATTTAAACAACGCTTTAAACTCACCACAAAACTAAAAAGCCAATTTTAAACAACGTTGACGATAATGAAATCCAAGGAAGTCCAACAAAAAGAGTCCAAAACGCGTGCGCGCTCCAGATCAAGTTGCTTTCTTACAACGAAAGGTCGCAGATTAAGGTCTTCTTATCTTTCTTTTGCGCGCTGATACAGATTATCACTGCGTTGTTAATGAAACGGACGCTTCGTGACGGGCGACGCTCTCCATTGTTTTACTAATAATCCAGAACATGCGAAACTAATATGGGATTCCTGTAACACCGAGCGCATTAAGAAGGAAAACCGGAAAATGCGGTCTCGCCCACAAGGAAACACCAGCCAATCAGACGCAGGAAGCAACAAATTGAAATTTTCGAGTGATCTGATTGGCCAGGAGGATGTCCGTCAACTCGCCAGACGCGCTCGAGCCGCTGACAAACACTAACAGTGGCTTGTTTTGAAGGTCTGAGTTTGCAAATACCGTCGGTACACACCCTTCACTTGTTTTTCTTTTCTTTTTGGCTCAGTGAGTCGCTCTAAATTATGTACAGGGTTTCATATTACATAATTGAGAGCATAACTAAGCCAAATGATATTCAAACGTGTGGGTGAAGTCAATTCTGCGCTAATAGTGTCACTAATGAGGCTGTGCAAATACACTGAATTCATGAAATGAGGGTGTAAACATTAGCTGGAAGGCCTACTTCTTTACTTACTGAGATTTTGAAGTGTGCAGATGTTGGCACTGTCCTGAAGAGAGATGAAGTTCAGAAAGGACAGTGTTAGCTACCAAGAAATTGAGTTTGGTAACACCAGAGTAAATTGTTAGGCAACATGAATGTAATATGTCTGAGAATGTATCTATATAATATGCTAAATTATATTATATTAAGTCCTTATTTAAAATCAGTGCATTTTGAAATGATGAGAATTTAACTTAGCAGGGAAGAAGCATTTTTGTTGGCTAACCCAGAGGTTAGCGTCACCCTCAGGATGATTCCTTTGACAAACCCATTTGCATTAAATGTATAAAGTAAATAAGTTGATGATTACAGGTTTTGTTCAACATGATAATCTTCACAAATGAACTTTTGAAGCCTAAATAGAATTGTCTGCAGTAAAAAGCTAAACGCAGGCTTTAAACGAAATACACCACAGTCGCATGACTTCAGTCACCAACGCTAAGCCATAACTCTTTCAGTCTTTATTTAAAACACATTTTCCCTGAAAGCATGAGTTGGAGTGGTTAGCAAGAGCACGAGTATAAACACAACGGCTGTGAAAGCAGAATAATATCTAGATGTGTCCCCCCCCCCCCCCCCCCCCCCCCCACACGTTTAATGTCCTCGAGCACCTGTGGTCACTTGTTAGCATCCACCTTTTTCCACAGACCTTATTTCAGGCATTTCACCAAAAACTCCAAAAATTAATTGACTTCAGGACGAGGGAACCGGCAGTGCTAAAATACTAAACACTCTATTTGAATGCAGCCATTATTAGTTTCAAACAGGTTTCCTGAAAACTCACCTGGTCTGCCATTGGCCAGTAAAAAAAAAAGGTCCCGCCCCTAAAATTTACATCAATGGATATGCAAATGCTGCTGTATGCAGCATTCTCATGGTAAACGCTGCATCCCACTCTTTCCAGAACAGCATATTTTTGTATTTCTGTGGGTGTGGTCCACTCTAAGTGGGAGTTTTGTGTTATATAAACCTTGAATTACATCAATGCAGAGGTAGGCAAGTCTCATTTTATAAGTAGGTGGATTTCATTTCGAGCCCATACCTCTCAGCTCCACTCAACAAAGTGTCTGTAAGAATAATTCACCCCTGCGAGGCCTTCACTGAATGATGTGCTTCGCCCACACTGTTAAGAGTCACCTAATGGTGAGAGTTTGACTTGAGCTCTGTAATAGTGCTTCAAGCTGAAGCCTGTGTTGGATTCCACCCACGGCGCTGAAGCCCTGAAACCTTCTGGCCCCTGCAGGGCTTCAGCTACAGTAGGACAGCGTTATCACATATGGTAAACACACATCTTCAGCTTACACCCACAAAGACTCAACCGGCAGAGCAGAACCCTTTGGGAACTCCAGTCTTTTATATCTCCAAGCTAGTTGTGATGATGTTGTTCTTTATAGACTGGGGTTACATAACCAGATCTACGTCAGCACACACTCCTTAAGAAAGTTTCCTTTGCTTATTTTTTTGTACAACATGCAACAGTATGAAAGCTTTTCACCAAAGAACGTATAATAAAAAAGGTCATTTTGACTTTTTATCTCATAATTATGGCTTTTATTCTGGATATTCAGAATTTATAACTTGCAATTGTGAGGTTACATTATCCAGTTCTAGATATAAACTCGTAATTGCGTGAGAAAAGTGAGAATTGTGAGCAAAAAGTCAGAATTGCGAGATATGAACTCGTAATTGCGTGAGAACAGCGAGAATTGTGAGCAAAAAGTCAGAATTGCGAGATATAAACTCGTAACTGCGTGAGAAAAGTGAGAATCGTGAGGAAAAAGTCAGAATTGCAATTTTATATCTCGCAATTCTGACTTTATAACTCGCAATTGTGAGTTTATATCGCAATTCTGAGCAAAAAGTGAGAATCGTGAGGTATAAACTCGCCATTGCAAGAAAAAATGCACGTTTATCTTGGAATTCTGAAAAAAAAAAATCAGAATTTTGAGATAAAAAGTAGCAATTACCTTTCCATTTTTTAAAATTGAATGATAGAAACAAGCTTCCATTCAACAGCAATGTTGTGACCTTTTTAACGGTCTATTAAGTGTCCTGTAAAATAAGCATTTTGTCTGGACTATAATTCCTATAATCACTGTAATCCAGTCAAAGTAATTTATAGAACACAATAAAATATAAATATAGCTTAGGAATATTGCACCTGGTTGTCATCTGCTTGTTCTACTATACCGAAACACAATCAAAACAAGAAAAATGCTAAACATTCTCTGAAGGGAAATTCCATCTGACAATGGAAATGAAACGTGCAAGCCATTGAGGAAGAGTGCAATAACATCTGTTGGGTCGACGACAATGGATGGGCTTGAATAAAGGGGGTGGGAGTGTGACTCACTGCTTTCCAGGAAGAAAGTGATTCAGGCCCCTGGTTCACTGACCTTCAAACATGGTGCCCTCTGTGTGCAGCAGAATAGCTCAGTACCTCCCTCAGCTGTTCCCATGTCTGTGGTGATGTCATCACCGTACGTGTTAATGACCCTCGTTTCACATGCACTCGCTCATGAAGGCAAACTGGTCAGGTCTGGTTCGCCCGCTGAAATAGTTTTCCAATGAACACCATTCTAAAATTGTCCCCCTTTTTCCTGTAAATGCACATATGCGTGAATTTTGGGGAAAAATAATAAAATACGCATTTTTGTCAGTTACAGTAAACATGATTTGTGGTCTGTGATAATTTTGATGATGACTAATCACAATGTGCGTAATCAGTCCAAACCTTTTATCCACAACAAGTGCCATTCTGTTGGAGCAACTGACCCCTTTTTATATCTGCTTTGTCTGCTAACTGATAACTATTTATGATTTGAACATTTCCTGCTACCCCTTCTACTCTGCAAGTAACTTCCTGCCTTATTTCCATTCCTAGTACTAAAGAACAAATATTTTAATAGCACCAATTCCTGTAAAACACTTAAAACCGAAATTATAAAACATAATTCCGGTCCTTGATTCTAATTGGTTGAGCCGTGTTCAAAGCTTTTGCAAATTACTCTACAAACATGAACCTGTGAACTCATTACATAAATAAATATTTTGCCGTGGTTTACAGTGAATTTAGAAAAGCTAAGGGGGTTTCCGCTCCGAATCATGGCTTACTGCAGCACTTGTTGGTTCGAACTCTGGTGTGATTGCTCTGTTCGTTTGGATAAGTGTGAACCCTGGTGTGCAACAATCAAGATGGCAGAGACCCTGAAAAGATGAGTCTCCGTTCACTTCCAAACTAACTCTGGTGTGCCCTGATGTAAATATGAACACAACACGGACCAAAGAGGTGTAAACAAACCAAAAACAGGACATGATGTCACAAGATGCGATCCCTAATAGGTTATCACAGGCCTCGTTGCTTTAGTAATGTATTTTTTTCCATGAAACAAAAAAGAAGATGTTTTTAAGAATGTTCATGCTGCTCTTTTACATAACGATAAAAAAACACATAAAAGTAGTATTTTGAAGCTAAAAAAATAGCTTTGTGTGATGAAAAGGCTGTCATTATTGACCGAAATACTTTTCCTTTCACACATTGTGCCAGGTTGGATGATTATGCCAATCCCTAATATCTCAATTTGTGTTTCATGAGAACAGGAAAGTCATATAGATTTGAAGTAAAATTAGTGTAAATAATGTGTTTTTTCTTTAAATGAAAAGAAAGGCCTATTTAGAAATGTTATTTTTATGTTTTATTTATTGTATTTTAAAATGATATTTTATAAATATTTAATACAGTTTTTAATGTATTAAATCTTAAGATGTTAATAGATTAAAATGAATAGATATTGTAATGAACTTGGCATGTGTTTATGATTTATATTCAGAGCTGCAGGTGCTTGGAAGAGAAGTTAGAGGGGAATACAAACAGGATGGCTGTGTCCTTTACATTTCATGGCCGTTGAGAATCTCCTCCTCCATCTCCTTCATGCTCCTGATTTGTTTACCACTTACTTTGAAGAGCTCATAGTTTGAGTGTAGTAGCATTCCAACAGGGCCTCATTGTGCAGCCATGTAGACAGATTTGTTCATTATGAGCGCGCATGTGTGTGTGTGTGTGTTCAAACTCAAGGGAAAGGGAGTGGATAAGGGTGCAACTCTTCCAAACTCTCATATATGCACACACACACACACACACACACACATACACACTCATTGGGAACAGTAAGTACAGCTGGCCAGGAAAAACAACAGGGGAGAGGGAGGGACTTTCAGGAAGAGAGGGAAACTGAAGAACAACCTCAACCAGACAGGATCTCATTCCCACAGTTTGCTTTCTCTCTCTCTCTCTCTCTCTCCATCTCTTTCCAACACAAAGTGATAAAACTAAGAAAAAGGGACAGCACCCTTGCATCCCTCACACCATGTCACCGTGAACAGTCACAGAAGACACTATCGCTGTTTTTGGGATGTTTGTTTATAGTCTCATCTGTGTACTTTATCATGGCTAAAATTACCTTCCAAAATTGTGATAGAATTGCTCCCTGGTGTATTGTGTTCGTCTCTGTATTGTGACCCAAAAAGCATAAACAAAAATTCCCCACCATTAACCTATGTGTGAAAAAAACAACACCCACCGTCCACCCCGTTATTCATATCCATTATCATTACCATAATGCAAAAAACAACAACAAAAAAACACAAAAAACAATACTTTTTACTTTTATGCAAAAAACTAATTATAATTATTTTAAATATGTATATATTGAATACTTGAATAATGTGCCAAAACTGTTTAATTTAATATTCATATTATAAGTTAGTCATACTTTGATTCCTAATAAATGTGTAACACTGTGCCTGTGGCATTACTAAAACTTTATCCTGTTCTGGGATCTGGATCCATCCCAATATGACAAACACGTTGTCACAGTCTCATGTTCCACCTCCGGGTCCCTTTTGAATCCTCATCACCTGTTATGTTAATCAATTACCTTGTCTAGTCCTGCAGGTGTTCCTAATGTGTGTTCTTGTTAAATACCCTTCTGTTTCCCTGTGTAATTGTGGATTGTGGTAACGGTTTGGTCTTTGTGGCTGTGTGGATGGGCTGTGGTCCCAGTTTCCCCGGGTTTGCACATGCGTGCCATTTTGGTTGTTATAAAGTCTTTTGTTTATGTTTTGGAGGAATAAACCTAAGTTTAATGCAGTGCTCTTTCTCCTCGTTCCTCGGCATCACACACCGCACCTCCAGCCGTAACACCGGTGCCCAGCTAAGAGTGTGAGTTTGGGGCAGGATTATCTGTTTCTGTGAGAATTTGCAATTCACTTTGGTGAGGTACATCAATTGCATGCTTTAATTTGTCAATTATTTGAAAGTCGTTGTAGTTTTTCTTGCACTGTTTTTATATTAATTAAAAGAAAATAAATATACTACTTTTAATACTAATTTAAATAAATAAATTAATATATAAATATATGAATTAAAATAATTGTACTTTTACAGTACAGTAAAAATGCGGTACTTTAATACAGCAATGAGTTACCATTGAGAAACTTTAATCACAAAAAAGAATGTTGTTCTTAAAAATAGACATTTTCCTCATGAAACAAACATGCAAACATTTATATTAATATATAGTGTAAATGTACATACTGTATATATTGCTCAATGAAAAGAATGACAATGACAAAATATACTGTATATGGGATCTTGAACAAAAATGTACACACCTTTTAGTAAACCTTTTAAGCTCAATCTTCATACTAAAATTAAATTATATATATTTATAAAATATACATATAAAGTATTTATATACGTGTGTGCATACACACACACACACACACACACACACACGTGTACATATATATACACATACTCACCTGTTCAATTTCTCATTAATGCAATTATCTAATCAACCAATCACATGGCAGTTGCTTCAATGCATTTAGGGGTTGGTCCTGGTCAAGACAATCTCCTGAACTCCAAACTGCTCAGTTACTGGGTTTTTCACGCACAACCATTTCTAGGGTTTACAGCAACTTTGACTGAAATAACCAAAAACCGAGGTTTAAACCGAGGTATGCAGCAAAGCATTTGTGAAGCCACGACACACACAACCTTGAGGCGGATGGGCTACAACAGCAGAAGACCCCACCGGGTACCACTCATCTCCACTACAAATAGGAAAAAGAGGCACAATTTGCACAAGCTCACCAAAATTAGATAGTTGAAGACTGGAAGTCTTGATTTCTGTTGAGACATTCAGATGGTAGAGTCAGAATTTGGCATAAACAGAAAGAGAACATGGATCCATTAGGCCTTGTTACCCCTGTGCAGGCTGGTGGTGGTGGTGTAATGGTGTGGGGGATGTTTTCTTGGCACACTTTAGGCCCTTTAGTTTCAATTGGGCATCGTTGAAATGCCACGGCCCACATGAGCATTGTTTCTGACCATGTCCATCCCTTCATGCCCACCATGTACCCATCCTCTGATGCTGCTTCCAGCAGGATAATACACTATGTCGCAAAGCTTGAATCATTTCAAATTGGTTTCTTGAACATGACAATAAGTTCACGGTACTAAAATGGCCCCACAGTCACCAGATCTCAACCCAATAGAGCATCTTTGGGATGTGGTGGAACGGGAGCTTCGTGCCCTGGATGTGCATCCCACAAATCTCCATCATCTGCGAGATGCTCCTATCAATATGGCCAACATTTCTAAAGAATGCTTTCAGCACCTTGTTGAATCAATGAATCACGTAGAATTAAGACATTTCTGAAGACTAAAGGAGTAGTATGTGTTCCTAATAATCCTTTAGGTGAGTGTGTGTGTGTATATATATATATATATATATATATAATTTTAGTGTGAAGATTGAGCTTAACATATTTTTGTGAAATTGTCTCATTTGAAAAAAAGAGATAAAACTTATTATTATATGCAGTTAAGCAAGATTTCCACAGTGAGCTGTTTTGCTTTTCGAGTAGACTTTGAAATCTCGTCCTCTCATCAAGACTAACAGTCTGGTGGCCTTATGTGGGCCTCAGCAGTACAATCACAGAAGCTGTGAGAGCGCTCCTGCCAGCCAAGTCACCAGAACAACAAACAATCTCCTGAGATGGCCTCAACCTTACACAGAAGAAAAACAGCAGATGACCTCACATGCCAGAGATCGGCTACATTTCCTGTTCGCTTATTCAGCCCCAGCACTTGATGTCTGCTGACATAACATAAAGCAATGCTAATGGCTAATTGCTTTGTTATGGCAATGTGCTACTTCATTAATAGAAGGTTGTGCTGATAAAGGTCTGTCAGCTTATTCTTGTGTCCTCTGTATGATTTTGAAAAAGCTTGTTAAAAGCAGTCTGTCTTGAGAGGTGGAAATGGGGCCAAAGTGGTAAACACAGCTTTGACAGACCTCTATCGTGTCATACAGGGCTTCACAGACTAATATAAAGAAAACACAAGCACCAACTGGAGTGTCATCGTAATGCAAGATAATACTAGTTATGGTTGAAAAGATTTGACTGCAAAGTTTCTAGAAAAAAGGATGTTGAGCATGTTTCAGGAAGTGCAGTTTCCAGGTGGTGATTATCAGAGTATGGCGTTTGTTCCCGTACGGTTGTCAAAAACTCCCTTCCTGTCTTCCCTTTCTGTTTTATACTCTACTAAAGTCTGCCTGGTTCTCAATCTAGGAAGACTCCGGGCAGCAATCAGTGTATGACCAGATTTTGTATGACAAAAGACTCTCTCTCACACACACAGACACACACACACACACACACACACACATTTGATGAGATAAAGAGCTTTTATCGTCTCTTGCTCAATGGTCCAGACAGACAGTTTTGCTGCATGTCTATGTCTATGTCCAAGCCCAAAATCAACACAGCAGGGATTATGCTCACTAAATATCCCTCCACATCCTCTCAGTTTGGCTAAACTGCTTATAATATCAGCAAATCATTTATAATTGTTATTATTTTGGCATTAACATGTGTCCTATTTAGGGTTCATGAGTTTAGTTATACGGTCAGTTCTGTTGAATTCTAAACAAATTCAAAAACTGAAGTGTTTTGGCTTTTAGTATGAATACTATAAGATCTATAAGATAGTGTTTCAAAACAATGACAAAATTTGCATTTAGAAGAAATAAGCATTCAAAACGTACAGTCTCTCACTTCCACCAATATAGATCAGATTTTCTGTCCAATCAAAAGCTCTAGAATCTGTAGCCCCGCCCTTAGTGGTTGCTAGGGTGTTGTTTTGAGTGGTTAAGCTGCTGGTTTGGAATTTTTGGTTGCTTGAGTGTTGCTAGGTGAGCAGGTGTTGCTGCTTTGGTTGCTAGAGTGTTGCTAGGTGATGAGAGGATGTTGTGGTTCGTTGCTAGGGAGTTCATAGGTTTTTTTTGCGCTTTAAAAAGAGATTCGGTACAGGACAAAAGATCCTACCCCCCAAATATCCATAATATTCTGGTCCCTAGTAGAACTGCATGATTAATCTTTGAAAAAAAATCACAATTACAAACACCCACACAATTTCATTCCTAAATGACAGTGATTCACCTGCATCTATGTTCATCCAGTAATGAAACAAGCGATGTATTTTTGAGTGAGTCATTGAATCCTTAATTCAAACTGATTGCTTTTAAATAATTAAAACATTTTATTAGACTGCAACCTTATTTTGTTTAGATGTCTGTTGATCTCTTTCTGAAACAAACAAAAATAATAATTGTGATTTTCAATTTATCCAGAATCGTGCTTCTCTAATCCCTAGAGATGGATCTGCTTTAATGTAAGTCTACATTTCTTTTTCTTTTCTTTTTGATATATAAAAATAGTAAATCTGATAGTTTAGAAAAGTAGGACTTCTACTTTCCATGCATGGGACAAATTATGAGCTGAAGTTTAACACCTGTGGTGATAATAATAGCAATAGTAGCTAATATCTCCTCTGCGCCATGAATATGCCTCCGGATCTAAAAGCTGTTATTGCTTCCATCTTGTGTGGATCATTCAGTCTAAACAGTGTAATTGCCTCTGCCCCTGGGATTAAAACTTGTAATCCTCCACTAGCTTCTGTTGGGGGGAGACTCACCTTGTGGGCGGGTACGGGGGCTTTCATTAATCTTCTTTACATCAGATCGCTTTACTATCTGCATAGAGATCAGCTTTTCCCTTCTCAGTCACAGACATATCCATTCTACTCATAGACGACAAAAGAAAAACACAAAAACAGCCCAATTCATGGAGGATTTGTTTGATATTCCACACCACTCAATATACAATCTCTCAGCTAATGTTGTTATCCTGGTTAAACAAGAGCTGGCATATGTAAGTTTGTGCTTCTGAACTTCTGAAAATTACTTTTCTACTATGGTCCTCTTTCTCTCTCTCTCTGTTTTCAGTATATGTGTATACGCATGTCTTCCAGCCAATGTGGCTTGGATGCACAATGCCGTTCTTCGTCCGCACCAGCTGTCCCTCCCCTTCATCAAGCATCTAGATTCAGAAGATCAGATGTCAGAGGAATTCCCCTGAGCTCTGAGGCCTCTGTCTAATGTAGAGCCTTCGTCTATAGCACCTTGCAGGCATGCAGATCCACAGTGATTGAATTTGAATGCAAGAATATCATTCAGTTTGTGTTTATATAAAACATACAATTTCTAGATGCTTTAGGGCAGTCGTTCTCATAAACTGATCGCTGGTTTGTTCTGATTGGCTGCAGACGGCAAGTCTGCAATGCTAAATACTTTTCAGGGGCATTTATAAAGCCATACATTTTTATTTATATATATACACTACCGTTACAAAGTTTGGGGTTATTGAGAGTTTTTTATGCTTTCGTTTCTTATGCTCACCAATGCTTAATTTACTTGATCAAAAATACAGCAAAAACAGAACAAGTTAGTGAAATATTATTGCAATTTTAAAAAGCTGCTTGTTATTATAATATATTTTTAAAAATGTAATTTATTCCTGTGATAAATGCTGTATTTTCAGCATCTTTACTGCAGTCTTCAGTGTTACGTGATCCTTCACAAATCATTCTGATATGATGATTTGATGCTTTTGAAACATGATTATCAATGTTGAACAAAGTTGTGCTGCTTCACATTTTTAGCGAAAGCCAAAGATTATAGTTAAAATAGATAGAGGATGAAGTTCGTCGAGACAAACTTTAGAAGTTGGCTGAGAACGTCGCACCAGAAACTTTAATTTTGCATATTGGTAGCACAATTTAACATTAACTACGAAGTTGCTGCCATGAATGATCAGAAATTAACAGGTTTCTAAGGTGTTCTGGGTGGTTGCTAGGGTATCTGGGGTGGTTGCTAGGGTGTTGCTAGGTAGTTGCTAGGGTAATAATAAGTAATGGTATTTTTTCAGGATTCTTTGATGAATAAAACGTTCAGAAGAACAGCATTTATTTGAAACTGATTTTTTGCAATAATGTAAACGTTTTTACTGTAATGTTTTGATCGATGTATGTCTTTGCTGAATAAAATAATATATATATATATATATATATATATATATATATATTAAATATTGCTTCCCTTGCAACAAGGATAAACAAAGGATAAAAAAGGACAAACAAAATTTTTGCCAACCACAAAGCCTTTTATTCTGTTAATTATTGGATGCCAAGAGCAGAAAACCATTGAAATTGAAGAAATACTCAACTCAACAAGCTTGTTTAGTTTTTCAAAAGACTATAATGAGATCTAAGCAAACTGTGAAAAACAGTAAATCACACTTCTGCGTTTGCATTTAAAAAATATAATATTTACAAAATTTAAAACTATGAAAGTAAGTTTCACAAAAATATTTTACACGGTAAACAGGTGTTTGGTAACATTAAGAAATTTAATGTTCAGTTTTAAAGACACTTAATGCTTTAGGTCAACCAAATATTAAGTGACAACTCTGTGTTTGTAAATGGTTAAATTTCCTGTTTAAGTGTATACATCAACAGGAACATATTAGTATTACCAAGATCTTTTGCTGTCTGGTTTCAATTGTTTCGCCATTGCAAAGTCCCAGACTTTTTCCAGAGTCCTGCTGTCTACATACTCTCGGATACGGCCTGTCTCATGGCAGTCAGAGCTCGAAAAAAGTGGATTGTTATGCAATCTGGTGTCAGCCTACACCATGATCCACGAATGAAGTATGCATGTAGCCCAGTTCCTCGGTCCAATGCTGGCTTTTTCCATCCGCTACATATTGAAATAATTAGGAGTTTGGAGGGCCGACACTGATCTGTCAAATCAAAACTTGTGGGTTTTGGAGCAGTCTTAGGGACACTACATATTTGATCGTTGCTGAAAAAGCTTTTTGAGAAGAAAAATGTGCATTGAAGTACTTAATATAATTCACCGTTCCTTCTTGTTATGCAACCATTTGAGGCTCAATAATGTGAAACAACCACTCTTAGTGTTAGTGTAAGTTTATTTCAATCTCAGTATATAGGAGTGTCATGAGTTTGTCATGAGTTATGTTTCTTGAGGTTCACTTGTAATGTAATAAAGTTTTTGCACAAAAAAGCACACACACACACACACACGCACACACACACACACACACATATATACATATAATATGTGTGTATTTATATCACAAATTTATATTTTTATATAAAATGATTATTTTCAACCTTCATTCTGACGCTCTGTCTGAAATGATCAGTTTTTAAGGCAAGGCTCCTTTAAGGTTTGTCAGTAAACGCTCACTGTTATGATTGGCTGACGTTATTACATAAACAGTATCAACGTCCACTGGCTGTTGAGCGTCAGAAAGTGTTTTGAAAACATTATCCATATAAAACCATTATTTACAGACAAAGCATTGCGAAATCATTTACTTACGGTTTGTGATGAAGCTGTTGTCAGATTCAATATAGTTCAACAAAAGCTTCTTTGCGCACTCTCCATTACGCTGTGCCACGTGTACAAATAAAATGCTCAGAACAAACATAGAATCATTATTATTATTAAAATAAAGTATTTATTTGTTTCCGACATTGGGATCCGTCTGAAATCTGTACAGACAGAAAACGAGCTGTTTAAACTAGACGTGTCAAAGCGAATGTTCTTTCACTCTTCCGTTTGTCCTGTTGTTGACACAGTCAAGCATCTGGAGTATGTCAGATACTGAACATCTGTATACTGTAGACAATGTCAGGTATTACAATGGCTTCTATTTGCTTCTGACTCAAGACTCACGTTCAATGTGGCCAAATGTCAGCGGTTAAGCGATTGAATGCCAGTGGGCGGAGCCTATGGTGAGATGATGGATAACTATTCATCTATATTTTGCTCTAGATGCAGTAATATGCAAATGAATGTACCCGTGTGACATCACAGATAGCTCAATTTCAAAACAAGCCATTTTTGGAGCTTAATTAAATAAATGCTTTGTTTATAACTAAAATGTTTAAGCTATGAGAGACCTCTTATATGAGATTTTTTATGTAATTCACATTTACATTTATTCATTTAGCAGACGCTTTTATCCAACGCTTTTTATCCGCTTTCAACTTGAGGAATATAGAAAGCGACAAGAATGATTACAAAACAAAGTTTCGAACATTGCTCAAAGTAGAGTAAGCCTGGAGAATAGAGGGAGTAAAGAAAAGTGAAAGCAAGGAAGGAAAAAGTTGTGTGTGTGTGTGTATTATGTTAGGTGTTCACGGACGAGATCAGTTAAACGTTTTTTGTAGGATTTTGCATTCCGGATGAAGGCAAAATGTTCTTGAGAATAGTACTGAAGTACATGAGTACGCATATAGTTTGTTAGTTGTAAAACTTCACTGAACACATACTACCATTAGTCAAAAATGATCTATATGTTTTTTTCCCGACGTAGCAGCTGCTCTCCACCCACCACAGGCAAATGAATGGCAGTAAACACGTGGCCCAGAACACACTGCTCTATATCACAGGATACAGGCCTAGCTTGTGTTGTGAACAATTACGGACATTTAAAATGAAGTGAATCAGTCAACAGTTTCTCCAAACTGCCCCAGTGCTGACCCAGCTACGTTCTCTTCCCCTTCATTTGGATCCCGGCCACGTCACTGGCATTCAAAAACAACAGGTTTTTAAAGCGTTGGCAATAACAAACATGTTTCCCTGTACGCTATTTATAAGAGTGTTAAGATGATTCAGTAGTACAACAGAAAAAACTGAACTTTTATCTTTTAAAGTACAAGGCAGAACACCGTCATATTAAAAACCAGTGAGGAACATAAAAAGGCTCAAATAAAATTGGTTATTAGAAGTGTAAGGCAGCTGTTGGATGTGAGTCAGATGTCAACCAGCGATTAGGAGGAAATACGCACCAGATACTTAAAATGTTGGCGAAAAAGGCTCCCTTAATAAATTCAATCTTTTTTTTAATATGTTATCTAACATTTGCTTTTCTTGGCATATCTGCATATGGCTGGGTTCGTTGCGGGTTTATTGCCTGCTGCAGCTACAGACTGTATTCATTTTCTATGTTGCCGTACACAAATTAAACTGTGACAGTAATACTTTCATATACCAAACTAATGAGTTATGAAATACTCATATAATGTGGAACTATTCTGAAGGACATGGAAATTCGGTTACACTTTATTTTAAGGTGTCTGTGTTACACTGTAACTATGCATTTTAAATAAAGTGTAATAATAATTAACTACATGTACTTACTAAGGTTAGGGTTAGACTATATAGAACTCAGACTACAGTGGAGTTCACTTATCTCGACTCATTATGTCGACGTTTTGAAGTGGAACCGCCAAACTCCCTGTTTGTCTTAGCATTTGCTTTTCGGTAATGTGATTTTATGCCGCCGAACCCTGATATCTCGAGCACAAAAGAAGGACAAATTCGCCACTTCACATGGTTATCTCAGCGCACGTCAGAACAAGTAACACATTATGTAGTCAGATATACTTTTTTGATATTACAAGTAATGCATTACAAGTAACATGCATTACGATTTCAGATTACTTTTTTGATGTTACAAATAAAATAACTCTTTACAAGTAACATATATTACATAATCAGATCACTTTTTTGATATTATAAGAAACGAATTACAACACATCCGTTACGATATCAGATGACTTTTTTTTGATGTTACAAGTAACGCATGACAAGTAACACATTATGTAGTCAGATAATTTTTTGATTTTACAAGTAACACATTACAAATTACATACATTACGTAGTCAAATTACTTTTTTGACGTTACAATGAAAGTAACGCTTTACAAGTAACATGCATTACATAATCAGATCACTTTTCTGATGTAAGAAGTAATGCATTACAAGTAGCATGCATTATGATATCAGATTACTTTTTTGATGTTACAAGTAACACATGACAAGTAACACATTATGTAGTCAGATCATTTCTTGATGTAACACATTACAAGTTACATGGATTACATAGTCAGATTACTTTTCTGGTTTTACATTTAAAGTAACGCTTTACAAGTAACATGCATTGCATAATTGGATTACTTTTTTGACATTACAAGTAAAGTAAAACATTACTAGTAACATGCATTATGTTCTCAGATTACTTTTTTAATGTAACTGCAAATTGCATTGTACTAGCACAAATACATTTATTTACAACCAAAAATGTTGTTGTTGCAGATTAAGTATTTTCAAGAACAAAATTGATACTTGGAAAAGTTAAGAATGATATGATCCTTTAATGTTAGTTTATATTCCAAAATTTGTATTAACATTTTTTTTTTACCTGCAATAATCTCCTAGGATATAAGGAATGCATGGATATTCTGGGATTTCTGACCATATGTGGTGATTTATAGGATGATGTACTAGGGTCCACTGTAGAGGGGGGTGTGCAACTGTGCAATCAGAACCCATGTATATGCAAGAAAAGGCTTTTTGAATAACTGTCTAATCTAGTGACCTCGATGTGTGAAAGGGTCAATACAACAACTCTCAAGATTGACTTCATTTCAGAAGTATAAATCAAAAGAACACAGATGTGTATGATTTTGTATGCTTAAAAATAAAATAAAAGTGTATTTGTAAAAGTCAATTAAGATGCAAATACAAATGAAAACGTTATTGTCCAGATAAGTTCTTTTAGAATTGATCTATGTGTAAAGGTAAACAACAATAGGGGATAATCAGTGATTTCAAAGTGGTTTAGTCAAGAAATTAATGCTTTGTTCATTATCAACACCGCAAAGATTCACGCCACTAACTCTCATCATAGTAATACAGTGTAAAGGGATGTTTTGGCGCTTTAGTTTTGTTGTCTAGTTTCTCCCTCTAGTGGTCATTGTCCAAATAACGCGACTTTTTAAAAATACTTTGCACAGTGCAATGACCAAATTAAAATCAAACACACCAATAAATGCATTGATGTTTCATAACTTTAACGTAACATGAATTTATATAGGCTAATAAGATTTCGATTTATTCGTGTAGGGTATTTATGAGTTACCTTGTTTATAAATGTATGCTTTATTCATAATACATCAAAATAAACAAGTAAAACATGCTGACAAAAATATGTAAAAATTGACTTTAATATTTACATTTATCACAGGTTTTTATCCAAAGCGACTTACATTACATTCAAGAAACACATTGGCATTCTAATCAGATCTTGCTTTCCCTGGGACTCGAACCCATGACCTTGGCGTTGCAAGCGCCACTCTTACAGCTACAAGAAATAATATGATCATGATTGTTCATGGCAAAAACGAACCAGAACAGGTTTTCACTACGTTTCATTACATACTGCACAATTTGTATGAGGAGTCTGTGTAATTTCCAGGACTATTCCCTGGTAAGTGTAGCTCGCGCTACTATATGAATCTGCATAAAGGGAGGAGTAACCCGTTACTCGCCCGAGACGCGCTTCAGTGGACAGACCTCAGGTACACTGATTTAAAGTCAACCATGATTTAAGGTCGCACAATGGACGGACTTTGGGCACCATTAGATCAATAAGACGTATTATTTGAACGGAAGTGCTGTGAAACATGTGGATTCACATTGCCTTTGAGCAGACGTTTTTGTGGCGCATTTTTGTGCTGCTCTCTTTGACTGGTGGACAAGCTTTCGGAGGTGAGTCCAATTATAATAATATAATATAATATAATTTAATATAATAGCATAATAATATAAATATGTGTTGTGCTTGCAGTAGTCCAGTAATTATATATATTTTATATATAATTATTTTTTCAGTAGAATATCAATTTCACTTAATTCTGTTGAGATGGAACAATTTTTATTTATGCAAATTACAGCAAATATAAATAATCCATTGTAAAAGGGACATTTGGAGGTAGGGACATATAAGTAATAATTAACACCTTACTGTACAAAATCACTTCTGCACATGTCTGAAATGGGATTAGATATAATCCGATCTGTCCAAGTTCATTTTGTTTACCCGCAGCATGAATGAGAGCGACCTCTCTCAGTCCAAAGCCAAACAGAAAGAGTAATCTGCAATGAAATGCTTTTTAAAATATCTTAACATTGATAGAAATATAAGACAATGTTTAATGTTTAAAAAAATACTCATATAATCATAGCTTTTTATATTCTTTTATGGGTGTATTTCTTCTCTGTTGAAGTTATTAAATTATATTAGAATATTTAATTTGGCAAGCACAACCTTTCTGTGATGTTTCTTCATGCTAGTGTTTTTTAGGGAAAAGCATGAAAAGTGCATTATGATGGATTCTACAGACTCTTTGTGTGTTTATTGTTTGCTGCTTCTGTGTGTTTCTTCATTAGCACACACCTTAAGTGTTATTAGTGTGTATACACAAGTGGAAAAATCAAATAATCACGTATAATTCCCCGCCTCTACTAACATCATATAGTTTGCATTTTGAAAAGCATATTCATTCCCAATGAATATTGGTGTGCTTATTGACTCCTTTGACACAGTGCTCTAGAAATGAGGCTGTTGTGCTCTTAAAAGGCATTGAGCAAATTAAAACGCATTAATTGAATTCTGATAACGCATTAGAGAGCTGCAGACATAACAGCACTTAGTCTAAACTGCTTCAGGCACAGACAGCAGCTGTTCAGACCGATAAAACATTTCATTTAAAGCGGACAAAAGCAGATACATACAGTAAGTAGGACTAATTCACGCACAAATGAGGACAGACAAAAGTTAGGGGAAGAAATTATACGATAATTGATGTTATATCTCTCACAAAGAAAGACGTTTCATGCAGAAAGTTATAATTTTTCGATCTCTGTTTTCAGAACAGTTTACCCCCTGGCATTTTGTATTAAAGAATGTGACCTTTGACCTTACAGGTGTAAAGTGCAAGATGTGAAACTTATAATGTTTATGTATATGCGGTATTAAGCAAATAACTTTTTTATATAATCCCTATTGATGCAAGTTCAAATGACTTTGCAGCTTCTTTTTATGGAGATGGATTTGTACACTTGAAAACAGTTGAGTTGTCTAGTCAGACGTCTTTCCATGTTCGGTTCCGAACCTCCGGACCCAGCGGCCTGCTCTTCTTGGCAGCTGGAGAGTCGGACTTCCTCTGGGTGGGGCTGCATTCCGGCAGAGTTCAGGTGATTAATTAATTGCATAAAATTCATGTCACTTCCAAACGGTCTTCAGACACAGCACTATATATCCACTTCATTGTGACCTGCAACTTAATAATTTGTAACTCTTATTTGCATATGAATACCTTTACGTTACTCATGCATTTGCTAGAGTAGAGTTTAACTAATGTAGATTAATGCACAAAACCGAAATAATGTTTTATCATAAGAATGCAGTACAATCATTCTCTGAGATCATTGCTGTAAGAGACTGAGATTATGTACACAGTGAAATACTGTGATCAGTTGAATTGAATCAGCTAAACTGAATCTTACAAATTAGAATCCTTCTAAATGAGCTTAAATTTATACCCATCCTTGGCAGTTACATTTATCCGAGTTGTTAAGTACTGCTTAAAACAGATATTCTTTTGCCCGTAGGGAAAAACAAAAGGCAAGTGATTTCTTGTTGCTTCCAGAAAGAAAAAGTCTGTTCACCTCCACTTGCATCACTGACAAGTCTTTTCATGCTGGGAATACTGACATGGTGACTCTGTTACCTGTAGTTAATGTAATATGAGTTTCTTAGTGATTATTTGATACACAAGTGTATATAAACCTTGAAGTTCTCTCGGGACAAGAGAGAAAATCACTGTTACTGTTTAGGTTCAATCCAGTTTGAAAAATTTGCACAATTTCTGTGAGTGAAACTTAACCCCGCGATGGGTTACACACAAAATTATCCAAAACTGTGAAAATAACCCAACAAAATTGACCCAACAGACAGAACCCAGCAATCAGGGTAAAAAAATTAACCCAGCAAATTTTAGAGTGAAAAAATGGCTTTTTACAATGGTTTTCTATATTACTGTTAAGATCTTCTGTCCATCTCTGTCAGGTGAGGATTGAGCTTGGATCTGGGGAACGGACTGTTCGTTCTGAGAAGGGTATCTCCTTGAATGATCTGACCTGGCATACAGTTGAACTTCTACATGACAAAGACAACGTTACACTGACCGTGGACAAAAACTCTATAACCACTGTTAAGATGCCAGGACCTGACCTTGAATTGGAAGTCCAAGATGGGCTTTTTGTTGGAGGTGTTGGGGATCTGGAAAAACCCTACCTCTCAGCAGATAAAACATCTTCTGGCTTTCGAGGATGTGTGGATGAGGTTCTGTTCAATGAGCATAACCTTCTATCCTCCCTTAGGCCTTACTCTGGATACAGAATGATTCATGAAGTGTCACTGGGTTGCAGCCCACAGTTTTCAGCCACTGTGAACAATTCAATAAGTTTTTTCAGCTCCAAAGCATACATGTCGCTGCCAGCATGGGATATTCTCCAAGAGGGTGTGTTTGAATGTGAACTGCATACAGTAAATTCAGAGGGGATCCTTTTGTACAGCTCTGCAGGCCAAAGTGACTATATTGCCCTTGAGATCCAAAAGGGTCACCTCGTTGCTATCCTTAAAATAGGAGCAACTAAGACAATATTGCGTTCCTTGATGGTCATCAATGATGGGGCATGGCACATTTTGCGGCTCTATTTGTCTCCTTTGAATCTTCAGTTTACTCTAGGTCTGGAGATGCACAATTCTAGCTTTGGGATAAATGCCAGTGAGCTACAGTTTACCGGGCCTCTGTACCTTGGTGGGGTGGATGCCAGCACTTACACAGAAGTCCGCAAGAATGGTTTGCTCTCTATGGTAGGCAAGCGAATAGGAGGAGGGTCGTTTAAAGGCTGTCTTCGAAATATCAGAGTTAATTACCAAAGGATGGGTCTTCCAAAAGCATTGGTTACCAAGGATATTTCTGTTGGCTGTGAACCAGACAAACGTTTTGGACCCAGTATCACAAATTCATCAGTTATTACTATGGATTATGAAAATTTGACAGATGTCCTATCTGAGCTGGACAAGAAAAATGTCCTTTTACTTAAGGATTTGGAGGTTCTTGAAGGTGGACGAGCACCACTAGAGTCTAAACACATAAAGATTAACCTAGACTTCCATAAGCTTGGGATCCGACATTCGCAGGTTATGTTTCGCATTGAAGAGCAGCCGGTTCATGGCCAACTCCGACTGGATGTTGACCTTGATCTGGGTGAGAACACCTTCAGTATGCTGGACCTCTGGCATCAAAGGGTCATGTATGTTCATGGAGGATCTGAGGACCTACATGACTTTTTCATGTTTTCCATCTTCACCAGCAGCAAAAAGGAAGTGCCTAGCTATCTCGGAGGGAACCATCTGCACAGATTTAACATCAGCATCACACCTGTCAATGATGCTCCTGAACTTAGCCTCCCTGAGGGCAGTCTCTTCGTTCTGCTGGAGCACTCAAGACGTCGTTTGAGCACAGATGTCCTCAGGGTCATCGACCCTGACAATAACTCCACAGACCTGATATTCACAGTGCTTGGAAACCTGAATGCTGAGTCAGGTTTTTGGGAAATAGAAGAACACCCAGGCCGAGCAGTGTCATCATTTTCTCTAAGTGATCTAGAGCAGGGTAAAGTGAGTTATGTCCACAAAGGTGTCAAGAACTCCAGAATGGCTATTAGGGTGAGTGATGGAGACAAGGTAAGCAACACTGTGGTATTCAGGATCATCGCTGTTCCGCTACAACACAAGATTGCCAACAACACCGGAGTTGAGGTAACCCAAGGAGAAGCTACCTTTATTACTAATAAACATCTTGCTGTGCAAGTGAATGTCCCTAAACAAGCAGTGGATATTCGCTATGACGTTACAGTGCCACCAATATATGGTGAGCTGCAAAGGCTGCATTCAAGTGGGCAGTGGAAGCAAACTGGCACATTTACGCAGAAACTTCTGGAAAAGGAGCGTCTTCGATATCTCAGCACTTTCCATGGTACACAGCAAAGCAATGTCACTGACAGTTTAAAATGCAAAGTCACGGTTGGTTCAGTCATTACAGATGAGTTGACATTCTTGATTAGAGTACGCTGGATACGTTACAGAATCACCAGAAATAAGGTAGAGATAGACGGCGAACACAAAGTCACATTGACACCTCAAGAATTCCACGTTGTCACCAAGGGTGCAAGACTTTCGGAAAATGATCTTCACATTCGTTTATTGACATTACCAAGGAGAGGACATCTTCTTCTCAATAATAAGATTTTAAAAAAGAACTCCACCTTTAGCCAAGATTACATTACTAATCACAAGTTGCAATATGAGCTCTTAGAAAGACCAAAGGATGATACACGGGACATGTTTCACTTTCAAGTATTCTCAAAACTTGCCATGTCAGGGATTCATGAGTTCAGAATCAGTATCAAAGCAGATATTCATAACATAAATTTAAGAAATCATGGACTTTCTCTCTGGGAAGGGGAGAGCAAGGTCATTACTAAGACAATGCTTTATTCAGAGACACCCAGTTCAAGAGCGGTACACTACACTGTCACCAGCAGCCCTAAACATGGGTTACTGAAAACAATAAACCTCTCTAATTCCTCTTCCAGCCATGCCAGCATAACAGAGTTCACCAATCAGGACATTTTGGAGGAACGCATCTTGTACGTCCATGATGATAGTGAAACCACACATGATGAATTTACATTCCTGGCCTCTTTTGGCTCTCTGACAAATAAAACCCCAGGCATGGAGGGCACATTTAATATCTCCATCCAGTTGGTTAATGACGAGAAACCCTTCCGTGTTGTGGATAAAGTTTTCCATGTTGTGCGTGACAGCCAGCGGTTACTTACGCTGGAAGACTTGTGCTACCATGATACTGACACAGACTTTGATGACAAAGATCTACTTTATACCAGACGAAAGATTCCCATGGGTGAGCTAGTCCTGGTAAATGACACCACACACAAGCTTTATCAATTCCATCAGAAGGACTTAGAAGAGAAGAAAGTGCTGTTCATTCACAAAGGGGTGAGTTTTGGCCGCTTTGTCCTCTTCATATCAGATGGCAAGCACTATACATCAACACTGCTTGAAGTGTCTGCTCAGGATCCATATGTTAAAGTGGCAAACAACACAGGTATTTTGGTCCAGAAAGGCCATACGGCCTTTGTAAGAGTTGCTAATTTCAGTATCTCCACTAATATGGATGTCAGGCATGATGAAGAAGTGGTCTTTGAGGTTTTTCTACCACCAAGCCATGGGACTCTTCAATGCAATGGTATAAAGGCAAATACTTTTACACAACATGACTTGAAGATGGGTCATGTAATGTATCATCATGATGACAGCGAAACACTGGAGGACTTTTTTAACGTCACCAGCAAGGTCAAAAGCCTGCATCTGGATGTGAGCGTGGCAGTTAAGGTTTACCTTGAGAGTCACCAGCAACCCCCAAGAGTTATTCACAATAACCCAATCCTGGTGGAGGAAGTAAAACCTGTCAAAATCAACAAGGAAGTTCTCCAGGTTAGTTTTCCTTAATTAAATACATTTTCAGATAACTTGGTTATGAAATGTATACTATCTCTATTTGATATGCTCATGTGGTTTGTTTCAGGTTATTCATGAAGATAATAAACCTTATGAGATTGTGTATAATGTGAAAGTGGCGCCCGCTCATGGTTTTCTGCGGATATCTATGGTAGAAGAAGATCATTACCATGGAAGTCAGGATAATCCCATCCAAAGCTTTTCACAGGATGATATCAATAAAGGGCATATTCAATATGTTCAAACAGAGCATGGATATGTTAATGACTCTTTCTCACTTGATGTAACCAATGGCGTTCTAACAATCCATGATCTTGTAGTTGTTGTGGATATTATCCCCTTGCACATCCCACTAGAGGTGTCCAATATGACCTTGATAGAGGGTTCCTCTAAAGCTCTCACTCAGGATATCATCAAAGTTGTCAACCAACACTTTCATGGACTCCAAATCTTCTATCTCGTAACTGAAGGGCCTCATCATGGCCGGATTGAACACTCGAGGATCCCTGGTGTTCCCATTCCTTCATTCACAAGGGCTCAAGTGAGGTTCTTTTCCACTCTATTCACTTGTTTGTTTCTCTCTGCACTTAAGAAAATGTGTACATGTTCTAATCTTTATAATATACGTTGTTAAAGAACTGCATTGTACACGTTTTTTGCCGCAGGCTGAACAGGGGTTCATATTCTATGTCCATGACGGAAGTGAGACCATGGCTGATAATTTTACAGTCGTGGCCAATAATACAGATATCCGGAAGCAAAGCTTGCCTTTTGTGATTTATGTCAATGTAACTCCCATAAATGATGAACCTCCAGTTGTAACTGTCAACATGATCCTCAAGGTGAGTTTTCCCCCCTGAAACAAATTTGTAATCTGCACAACAAAGATAATTAAATTGCATTTACTAACACTTTCTTATCTACGTATACAGTATTCATGAACTTTACTAAATTTAATTTAATTTGGTTTAATTAAATTATATCAAACAAAAATAAAATGCCCGCACACACACACACACACACACACACACACACACACACACACACACACACACACACACACACACACACACACACACACACACACACACACACACACACACACACACACACACACACACACACACACACACACACACACACACACACACACACACACACACAATCACACACACACATATAAACAAAGTTAAGCATGTCTTAGATATTGCAAATCCTTCCCTCAAACCCAACAAATTAGACTAGCACTAACACTAAAATTGGACTAATATTATTCTAGGAAATCTGGCACAATTTTTCCATTTCCGCCATGGAAAGATTATTTCAAAGAACATTGGTTAAACCAGTATAAACTGTGAGGAGCACTAGTCTTCAGATGCCCACTTTCACCAGCAGGAGGCTCCGTAAACATGGCTTCTGCTGTAAAATAAATATATAAATACTGTTTCTAGAGAAAAATGTTAATCCTCACTTGACAAAACCAAAACTGACAGCATCATGTTTCTTTTATTAGGTGTGGGAAGGTTCTGTAACAGAGATAACCACTGAAGACATCAGTGCTGAGGATCCAGATTCTCCTCCTGAGAGCCTAGAGTTCATCATCACTCCACCCAATAATGGGCATCTAGCCCTGAAGACTGCCCCCTCCAGGCCCATCCTGAACTTCACACAAGAGCATATCATTCATGGCCAGCTTGTCTTTGTACATAGTGGTTAGTTTACATTTTAAAGTGCCTTTCAGAGCAGCACATACGATTTGATCTACCATTTTGCTTGATCTCTCAGTAGGTTTGTGATATTTATGTTTCAACAGGCGCCTTGTCAGGAGGATTTCACTTTCAAGTCAACGATGGAGTGAACTTTGCTCCAAGGAAAATCTTCAGCATCACAGCCCAATCTCTGGTCATCAGTTTAGAGAACAATCAAGAACTCAGAGTTTACCCAGGTTCATTTTTATTGTTTTATTCTCTTTTCTTGTCCCTTTCTTCAACTTAAACTCATGTGGCATTTGATACTAGTGTAACTTGTGGTCACACATTATGGTAGGAAGAGGTTAGTAAGGGTGTTTTTCACACTTTCAAAATGCTGTTGCAGACTAGAGCAGCTGGACTGGGTTGAAGGAAGTGAAACTAGCCCATTGATTTAAACAGTAATTGTGCTGTTTTTGGTGTGATGAAAAGGATTTATTCCCTCTATCCTTTCCACAGGTTCTTCAAAGTTAATATCTGAAGATGAGCTGCTGATAATCACAAATGATTTTGATGATATTGATGGGAATCGCACCATCACCTACACCGTGACCGTACCTCCAAAATTTGGCAGCCTAATGTGGAAACAAGCAGACAATTCCACACAAGAAATCTCCTCCTTCACCCAAAACATGGTATTTATTAAATCTGCTCCTGAGTTCAGTTAAAATTTGTACTTCTTTTCAAAAGTATGTGTGGATTGTTCTTCAGTTCTAGAGAGGAATCGGATCAGAATAGGCGCAATGCTAAGGCAAAAGCAAAGTACATTTGAACTAATGTATTCTTCTGCTAAGGTTTGACATTTCAGGGATCAGCAAATGCTCTACTACAGATGTCATTATGCATTAATGTTTTAAAGATATGTATGGTTTCAAGCATGCGTTTTGTCAAAATAAAATTGTATATAACATTATTGGAACATAGTATAAAGTTGCTCTGACAAAAATTGTATTGTGGTATTGCAACACGGGCAAACAACTTAAGCAAGTGTACACATGACTGCCTGGTGTACTTGTCATGATGTCACCACCAGCCTATATCTGCCGCCACACATTTCTTTCTTTCTCTGGAATGTTTGTGTGGGCTGAAAGAAATGTAGAAGTTAATGTCACTCTTACAATTCGAAAACATTTATTTAAAATATGGCTCTTCAAAATAATTACCGTATTTATCCATATATAACCCGGTTTTACAAACACCGCAGTGGGGTGCTGGTTATATAAGGGTGCGGGCTATATCACAAACTTTTTACACATAATAACATTTCAATATATTTGTTACATCCCTAAGGACGTTTTTTTTGCTGTATTTTCTTTTTATTTTTCTTTCTCGCGAGGGTTGTTGTCTCTGGCGCTTGTATTGTCTGACAGCTGGCGCTGATAGGCTGTCTGACCTGTCAGTCATGCAAGAAGACGTGATTGGCTGTGCTGCCATGAGGGCAGGATCTTCTCATCTCATCCGATGATCAACACCTGTAGAATCGCTTCTTAAGGGACGAGCTGCTGCACAGCGGGAGAAACTGCTTTTGCTTTTTGTTCTGATTCTGACTTGTGTTTGTTTTCTTATTGTGTGAATTTCGCGCACAAGCACTGTGTACCGAGCCTAAACAGTTATGGATAATTGACGTAATTTGACAAAATTCAAAATATGAACTTACACAAAAAAGTTCATCAATCTATGGGTGCGGGTTATATAAAGGTGCGGGTTATATAAACGTTTTTTTTTTTTGCACAACCCCACGGGCTATATGAGGGTGCGGATTATATGCGGGAAAATACGGTAGCTTATCTAAATATGTAAAATATAAAAATTAACATAATCAAGAAGAAAATAATACAAATGTGTGATAATAAATATGTGAAATGTGATATTAAATAACATTTATGTGACCTAACTTATAAAAAAGCATAATAAACTCTATTATTTTAGGTGAAAGAGCGTGCTGTGCTGTATGCACAGACTAAACCTGTTGCCTGGACCGTCACAGATTCCTTCACCTTCACTGCATCATGCCCGCCAGCATCCCTCAAAGCTCACACTATTAATATCCACATTTCTTATGACAACATTGGCCCGGAGCATAGGAGTGCTCTCTGTACAAACACTGGTAATGCATTTTGACTTCTTGTGATATTTATTTAATGAACAAATTTAACACAATTTTATCTTTACACTAACAGCTTCATATTTGTTATTCAGGGGCTGTTGTCGCTGAGGGTAGTAGTGTGCTAATAGATAAATCAAAATTGGATGCCTCCAACCTTTTGGGAAAAATAGATGAAGAGGAACGTCATTACTATGAGGTCTGGTACGAAATCACTTCTCCACCCCTCCACGGTACAATTGTTGTAGGTGAAAAGAACCTGACACATGAAAGACCAAAGTTCTCCCAATTCAACCTTCACAAGCATGGAATTATTTATGTACATGATGACTCTGAGACTCTTCATGATAACTTCACTTTTGACGTGTGGCTAAACCCCAAAGGAAAGCTAGCTCAACGACCACAGAATACAGACTATATAGTATCAGAAACATTTAATATTACTGTGACCCCTGTAAATGACCGGCCACCTGTGCTCAAGATAGGATCCCCTAGACTCAAAGTGGTCAAAGGGGACACTGTGACCTTGGACACTGAGAACCTTTATGTAGAGGACCAAGACACTCCACCTGAGGAGCTTTATTATACAGTAATCAGCAAACCCAAAAATGGTTTCCTTGCTTTGGACGGTCAACTCAATAAGTCTGCTATCACTTTCACCCAGGCTGATATAAATCAAGGAAGGGTTCACTTTGTACAAAAGGGGGAGCCCTCATCAGGGGTCATCTACTTCAGCATAACCGATGGATTCCACAGACCACTCTACAAGCTCTTCAGCGTAGAGGTAGAGAACATCACCATCAGTGTGGTCAACAACACTGGACTGACTCTGCTGCAAGGTCAGACCACGGTGACTCTAACATTTGAACATCTGGCAGCAGTGACCAATGAGAAAGATGCATCCATTAAGTATTTAGTTACAGGCCCACCGAGTCATGGGAGTGTCATGGTTATGGAAGAGCCGGTCACACACTTTAACCAAGAGGACCTGCACACTGGCCGATTATGTTATAACATGACTGATCTGTCATCCTCGCAAGACAGCTTTGAGTTCACAGTCTTCACATCTGAGAGTAACCTGACCAACCAGGTAGTAAACATCACAGTCAGGCCACTGATCCACCTGGGAGAGCATGTTAGGATTCCAGATGGTATACCAGTGAAGCTAAGAAAGGACGTTCTTGATGCAACAGAATTGGCCTCCCTTAGTGCTAGCGATCCCGTCTTTGAAATCCTTGAGCCGCCAAAACATGGCAAGCTTGTCAAAGTGACATTTGACCTTGGAGGAGCCTCTCACTCTGTGGAGTCTTTCACATTCAGGGATGTGGAACAGGGCAGAGTTGCCATAGAGGAAAACATCAATTTCCAAACCTTTTATGGCAACGCAACATTAGCCAGATACAATGTCACTGCAGTCCATCCACTTAATGACTCATTTGTCTTCCTTTTGAAGGCAGCCAATGTTCAGCCTGCCATGGGTGAATTTGTATATTTAGTATTACCTTATGACCCAATTACAGGGAAGCATATAATTTCAGAGCCGACCAAGTTGCCGAATTTCAACAGAACAACAAATGCTATGTCACCTATGTACCCTCCATCTCACTTAGATCCAACAACAAGACCACACAGGACTGCTTCAAAGCTGAAACCCCGAAACCGATGGGGGAATCACACACGAAGCAGATCAACGGTTCCTCATATGCACCGTCCCACGATAAACAAGTTGGACCCTTCCCCAAAAAATACTTTAGTGAGGATGGAGTCTTTACCAAGGCCTGCATCTGATCCCCTGTTAATCATCCTGCCACTCCTAGCCTGCCTCCTCCTGATTGTCATTCTTGTGGTTCTCATTCTTGTCTTCCGGCACCGCAGGGAAAAGCGGGCTCACCCGGCAATGATACAGGATCTGACTGGGAACCCTGGTGAAGATATTTTAGCCAGAGGCCCATATCTGGGTCAGCCTGAGAGAAGTCTCACTGTTCCTTCGGTTATAGTTACCCCACTCACTCCAAGCTGCCCTAACAGCCCTATTTTAGCGGAAGTACATGATGCAGCAATTGAAAGAGCCGTGTCTCCATTTCTCCTGTGCACATGGAGTCCACTTGACCCTGATTCTGCCCAGCAGTGTTCGCCAGCAACACCACCCCTTAAGCAAAACCAGTTCTGGGTTTGATTCAACTCCTATTATCAAATCCAGATGTTGCTTGAACCAATTTTGTGAACTATCATTGTGCATGATCAGATCCAACTCTTTGCATTACTGGGAGAAGAAAGTATGCTCGTAAGTTTCATACCAAATACAGAGAAACTTAAATATCTACTCATAATATTGTTGGCATTTGGATTGGAACCTTCATATTGATGTAACCTATATAATGTAAGAAATATCGCCAAATAACTGATTTTAACATTCTTTTTTTCCTGCCACAGCTTAAAGGTGTTCCTCTGGTGTGAAAGCCCCTAATAGTTTATAATTTACATCATTTACATCATTTCTGGATCACTTAATACAGTACAGTTATTACATTTAGGCCTATAGGTAAGTAGAAAAGGGAACGTAAATTTAGGAAATATTTTATAATAGGTATATAGTAATAAAGTGCTTACAAATCATTCACAAACTATTATAACTAGTTAATTAATTCATAGTTTAGATATCGTAGTCTCTGCATTGTTAATATATTAATAGCGTAGATACAAATAGTGAGTTCTTCATTCATTGTCACTGTAATTAACAAATTATTATTGATTAAAACTACTCTATTTTACCAAATTTAAATAAGGTTTTTTTTGTCTTACCGTGATTCCCTATGGTAAGTGTATTATAAGAGATTATATTTTAGATCTGACGCTATGGTTTTCACAGGAATTTACATACTTCACTGGCCTGGACATGTCTAGTCATATCCGTAAATAGAGATATGTATAGTGTGGGAGTGGCATGCTAGTCACAACGAGCGAGAGAGGTTGACATGGAGAAACTAAACCTTGAACCTCCGGGAATCACCCATTTTAAACAAATGCTATACAGAAGAGAGTCTGTTGGCACAAAGAGAAAGTAAAAGAGCTCGTAATAAAACAAGAATCAACATTGGCATGAACTTTTGGAGATGGCGAGAACTTAGGGATTTGAAATGTAAAAGTGATGCAGAGATGGTGTTTTTATTGCTTAACAGATACATTTTCCGCATGTTATGGACTGGTGTTCGGCCGGTCGGTCTAATGTCTTTCTGATTCCGATCCGGTTTGTCATTCTGAGACACACTCGTTGCTTCTCACTTGCTCCAGTTAAATAGTGCTTGTATTGTGTGTAATTTGACTAATTCCTGCAGGTTTTGCTCGCACACCATTGACCTCTATAAGTGGAGTGCACAAGTCGCTTCTCAGTTGCAATTACCAAAATGAGTGACTTACTGCGCTTAAACGATCAAATACATTGAAAATAATGTTAAAAAGCCTGTCTTGGCAAGTATTCAGGTAAATACAGGAAGTTTTGGAAAGTAAACATAATTGAGAAAGATAAATGTTTTTACAACAAAGACTATCCAGTTATTTTACATTACTTAATTTCTATAATATTTCTTACCTGAATACTAACCAACTGTTAAACCCACATGAAAAACTTAAAACCATGTTTATTTCATATCTCTCTTTATTCTATTGTATTTTTTGTGCTGTTATTTGAAATTTGTTTATTTGATAATTTATTACTGACTATTAATTCATGTTTTTTAAAGAAAATAAAGTTTGCATTGAATAAAAATGTATTTTTGTATATGTTGTCAGTTATAGTTCTTTGAAAGAAAATCGAAATTTGCAAAAATCAGTATCAGCAGGTCACACAAAAAATTGCAATCGGTGCATCTCTATAAACAATAATAATTTGTTAATTACAGTGACAATAAATGAATAACTCACTATTTTTATATCGGCATTTAATATATTAACAATGTAGAGACTACGATACAAATATATAAAATAATAATTAACTGTAAACTAATACTTTATTACTGTGTAATTACAATAAAGTTAAACCGTTTTTTATTATTATTAAATGCAAGATATAGGGTAACTACTACAATAACCAAATTATTATAATTGTTTTCTCTAAATGGTTTTCAAAAGGCACAATATAGTATTATGCTCTACCTTAATGCCTTATATTTGCTGTAGACAAAGTCTGTCAGAATGCGTGAAATTGAGGAGAGAACTGAAACTACTCAAGGTATATTTTAAAGAAGTGTCTAAATGTATTATGCTGACCACAAAAACAGATCCACCCTCAGAAATACTGCACCACAAATTTTACATTCCTAATAATAACATTGGCAGGATATACTACAGAAAAGTGATGCTATTAAAAGAAGGGGAATATTTAGCTTGACACTCCATAATGCCTAGTGTGATTCAATGATTAATATATATATATATATATATATATATATATATATTATTTTTATTTATTTTTTTGAGGAGAAAGATTACCATCTGTGTTTGATGTTTTGTAATGCCTAGAACTTACTATGGGCTTCAGGTTTATGAACATTTATGGATGTGTGTATTTATGTCAGTGTGACTGAGAGAAAGTATCTCTGAGTTAGATACACTAAAGTGAAAATGACTGTTCTTATTGCATAAATGTATATTCTAATAAAGAATATTTTGCTTTTCTATAATCCTTTGGACAGTTTTGATTACCGGTATTATGCTTGCACTTTATTTGACCTTACATACTCTTATGAGTGCTTACAATGTCCTTGACTAAGATAGTACTGGGTAATACAAGGTAACTACATATCTAGATACTACCCAGTTATTGCAATTATGCAAAATCATTCAATTAAATCATAATATATAAGACATATTATTGTAGTGACACACTGCATCACATTACTCAACGTCTTTATGGCTCCAATTACGTAGAAAACAAATGAGCAGTGTAGTCCTTCCTTTTCTACTTTGTGTTGTTTTATGCACAATATTTGTGGACTTGTTAGTGATCGGGGAGTGAATAATAAATTCTTCATGATTGAGGACCTGAGTATGTGGAAACAGAAGCCTAACTTTAGCTCTTATAAATAATTCAAGTGCAGTGAGAGATTGACAGCTCCAGACAGCTCTGGTTTTCCCTCCTAGTGAGCACAGAAACTATGGAAATAGTGGTACGATCTCCTTCAAAGGGTCATTTGACTGGAATTTGGAATGAGCATTTACTTATATTGACACATAACACTTCTTATATTGTCGAACAGAATATAACAAGTTATTAATTGGTTGATTCATTCAATTTTAGTGTGTTTTTCCAATTATAAATATTTTTTGTTAAGGACTGTTTTTGTTTAAACCAGGCAATAACTTTCACAGACCACCAGTGATCCATAATTTGAAAACCACAGATCTATTTTTAAAGTTTCACTTCAATTTTTCTTGGTCATACAGCTGGTAAACAGTCTGGATAGCTGTTAGAGCTCTTAAAATATGTCCACTAAGCTTTCATTTGTAATTAAACAAACTAAATGACTCATTTCGAGTCTAAGCTGAATAATGTAAGTGCTGGTAAACTAGTACCGTGAGTGATCCTCTCTGCCTCGTCTGGAATGTCCTCTAGATAAAGAAGGTTTCAGCCCATGTTTTCTAGGTCATTGTTCCTTTGCACTTCTCCTCCAGGGCTGAGAAACCGTGTCTCGTCTTTCTCTTGCAAGCTCTTAATGTAAAACAGACACAGGCCTCTCCCTCGGAGAAGATTAGATGAAGTGAGAGTCAAACTTGGACAAGACTGAGAATGATCATATAAAAACGTAATTGACAGACCAACACAATAAGACATTAAAATGCATAATGTATCTTTATATCTGTAATGGAATTCGTCAGAATCAGAAGACACAAATGCCTTCAAATCTACTCATATTTAGCATCACCACAGGTCGTAGTCCATACCAGTACAGAGAGCATTTCAGTACAGGCACACAATTACAAGCTAGTCATCTATGTGTTTATACTGACTGAAGCTACTAAGCCAATTAAAATGTCAACTTAAAATTCTGCTTATGTTTCGAGGGTTTCAGGACAACTGAAACCAATTATGACCGTCATGTATAATCAAATGATATAGGATGTAACTCAAAAATAATGAAGTCTACATTTTAAGGACCATTGTCAATTCATTTTCATCAGTATGTTTGTTTGTAACTCAAAGCCACCCCAAACACTCCTACGGCGGTAACGGTTTCCATCAATCTAAAATAAAATTTGCGTTTAATTTCAGTTCTGGCCACTTGGCTTCCTAAGCCTGATCATACATGTCCAGGGCTTCCTCCAACTTGCCTGTGACTTTCTGAAAGAAGCTGATCTGCTGCTGTAAGAAATACTGCATCTGCGCCTTGAAATCACGCACACGTATGCGATGAAAGTGCTGGATCTCAGCTAGCGTCGCGCAGGAGATGATGTTGCAGCGTTCATTGACGCCTCCGCCAGCAGTGCCATCTTTTTCCTCCCCGTGTTTCTGGCTCTCCTTGGCCTTAGTGAGAGCTCCTGAAGAAAGACAGAGGATGGAAGTGCACAGAAAAGGGAAACAAGAAAAGCAATGGTTCAGTTAAAACTCTACAACTCTACATCTGCAAAAAACACACACACATGCACTCTTTCAGAGCTTTCCATTTCGAACACATTAAAAGGCAAGCTCAGGCCAGTCATGACGGCTGATTTATGGCATACAGCTTTCTTTGGAATTTCTCAAGAAATCAATATTCCCCGTGCACTTTAAGTCATTTTGAAATTAGCTCTACTTTCTAAATTCATAATCCTCGTCGTACTGATTCATTAGAGTATTAGTATTCAAAAATAAGAAAAACTGGAATTGGAATCTTGTATCAAAATGTAGAAATTAGTAAGAATTTCAAGAATACCCTTTACTTTTTAACCGCCCTCCTCTGTAACCACATATTCGGCTCCGACGAGGTTTTGTTGCGTCCTCCATGCGGTACAAACTTACATTTCAGAAGTGAAGCAACTGGATTCGTGAGACCACAAGATTTTTTTTTCATCTTTGTTTTTGAGGTTCTACCAAAATGGTTATGTTTTGTCCGGTTTAATTGTGTTTATTGCTTTGTCCTACTTTGTTGTGCTGTAGCCAACAGATAAAGCTAATACGCTTAAAAGTCCAGTTATGAACGACAAGGATAAAAGATTTGTAGCTCTGTTTTGAAATACATCCTCAAACATCTTATATCTATACTTTGTATTTGAACTGTGACACGACGTCTAACTATCTTTAGCCAAACAGCGCGACGAGTCGCTTCTGAAACGGTATAAACGCAAGCATGACTCGAGTGTGTAAATAAGTGGTGACCTGCCTTCATTGGGATAACACCTACTTTTCACAATTCAATCAATTCCAGATGGATAAAATCCTGACCTACATTTTTTCCCTGTGCGGAATATCCTGTTTCGCTCTAAAGTGTGTCTGATTACGGAAGAAGAATAAGTCGTGAATGTCGTTTCACACTGACTTTACGTATCCGATCGCATTTATTACATATGTTTCTACATCCAAAGAATCAAATAACCACATCTGTGAGTTAGACTGTGGTGTGAGCGTTCAGTGCTACCCTGCGCTGGGGCCCTAAGCTTAGGATTAGAGCCTTCAACACAAAAGCTTCCCCAGTATCAGTTGTTTATGAAGATAGGCAATTTCTCATACAAAACCGCATTTACAAGTTACATCATAAAAACCCAGAGACATGACTCTACGGACAAGAATGACAATTTAATTTCTCCGTAAAGGAAAAAAAGATTAGTCAGAGGCATACACTTCCCCCACTAAAGGGAAGTGAGGATTACAACAGGGCTGGCTTCATTTCACCATACCAATGCACATCTCAAGCTGCACGAACTAGCAGGCCCCATATGCTCTCTCTCTAACACCAGGAGAAATCAGGACAGGGCATTTGACAAACTGCCGAGAGCCTGTTGCTATGTGCCATTTGCTATAAAAAGTTAATGAATCTAAAAAGTGCATCGTTACGCCTTCGCTAAAACACCATCCATCTATTTCGATGCTTTTTTAGTTTCATGAAATAGCAATTGATCATAGTGAATCTGATTTAGGTTTCCATTCAGATATTAGCAGCGGACGATGATGGCACGCACATAAACTACTGACCTACTGACCTATATCCACATTTTCTAGCATGCCATTCTGACAAGTGGTATTTAAGCAAACACATGAGAAAAATCCCAAACCTTTCTGAACATGGATAATGTCTGGAAAGTTTGCAAGATGTCCCTGGTAAATCGCTAAAAGATCGGAAATTGGCTCCAAATCCTGACGGGGCTGCTCGGCAAAGTAATCCCCAATGGTCTCATAGACTTCTCCAGTGTGAACCATAGCCTTGTTTAATGGGGTCGAGTATATTTGCTGGTCGAACTCAAAGGCCTGACTCAGAAGTCTGAAAGCCTGTCCAACTCTCTGATACTCCTTTTTAAAACCAGTCATCTGCTTTCTGGCAAACTCGTTAATAGTGACGTTGACCTGTATGAGGTTTTCATCCATCTTTTTGGTGAACGTTTTGAAACCATCTATGTTGTTTTCCACCTCTTGTAAGTCGAGCGGTAAAGCCGGAGGACAAATAGTGAGGAAGAAGTTAGCGCCGACTAAGTTGTCCTTCTCGGCTTTTCGCTTGCCTTGCTTCCAGGCTTTTTCATCGTTGCTGCTGCAGGTGAGGAAATGCTGGAAAACATCACACTTGGATAAAATGGGATGACTCGTCATGTGATTCATCCACCATATTAAGCCTTTCCTCCTCTTAGAAATGAAATCCTCTTCAAATCGACCCGTGGCTTGCTTTTCTGGCAAGTGAGGGACTGAAATGACAGGGAACTTTTCTACGAGGCGCGCGTAAAGCCAATCAAAGTGCTTGTACCTTCTGTTCACCTGGCTTTGAGTGTGACTCGGCGTGAGTCCGTAGGACATGTAGCTCTTCATGCCTTTGAATTTGGTCTGTTTGGTAGGGTCATCGATAGTGCAAGTGAATGGATATGGGTTCACTTGCCATTCTGGACCGTATTGACCCATAAGCACAAATATTTTGTCTCCATCCCTGACCAAACCTGAAGCTTCACCCAAAACAAAAGCCTCACCGCCTGACTTTACAAAGGTTGAAAACCTATTGAGATTTTTTCCGACTGTTCCTGTGCTTTTGGGCTGTTGGGCACTACCCCGTCGAGAGGCTGAGGTGTTGGTGCTGGTGTTTCCCACATGAGGGTTCCCTCGTTTTTCAGGTGTTCCACCTCCGTGCTCCTCCGACGTCACGCTGTCATCCCAGTCGTCATCCCAATCCTCGTCACTTCCTTGGCTCGTCTGAAAACTGTGTCGCTGTTGTTGAAGCTGTCCCTGGTAAACATTGGCATGCGTGGGTGTCGACTCGTTTGAGGTGTCCCTCCTCTGAGGACCGGTTTTGTAGTAATAGTCCTGACCCGCGGATGTCCCGTTATCCTGCAGTGATGTGTCAGTCTTCATAATCTCCACGTATGATGCAGGGAAGAGTCCCGTTTCTCCTCTGCTGTTCGTGCCCTCCAACCAACCATCGACAACCTCTTCACTACACAAAGTTAGGAGCTCGTTCTCTGTCACGGAGATCTCGCCGGGGTTTTCAGAGATAAAGTCGTATAAAGCTCTCGCTCTCAGCGCCATAGTTGTGTGGAAACGCTTTGCAAACTCAGTTTCCAAAGTTACAACACAGTCCCCGCGCCGCTCCGTTAAATTAACCTCTTCGGGAATTTACGCTCTCTGGTTTCTACCAAAACACGTCGAAAACTTTTTAAGACATTATCCTGTGAAAACAGTTCAACATTCCTCTCAGAAGGGTATTGAGAATGAGTGTTTGGTGTGCGCTGCCTCTCTCGGCTCTGCGGTCCGGGGCAGAATAATCGAGGGTGGAGCCAATCAGAATAATCAGCCCGGGGCAAAACATGAACCCCGAAACCCCTGCGTAGAGCTGCGGGACTGACGGGGGCCAGAGCTGCTGCCTTCCGATCCACGCGTCGCTTCAGAAACAATATCAATCTTTATTAATATTCATTTAATTAATGTAAAGCTCGGTGTGTAACAGATCAGTATCAGCAATGACATTTGTAACTATTGTCGAACTAGTATTGTTACACACACACATACAAACACAGACTCAGACATATACAGAAATAAACTGGCATACACACCCCCTCATGCAGACACACACACACACACACACACACTCACGTACACACATACACAGAAATACACTCGCACACGCACACACACACACACACAAAGAAAGGCACTCGCGCACACAAACAGACATGCACACACACACACACTCACACACATACAAACAGACTCACACATACACAGAAATACACTGGCATACAAACACCCTCACGCACACACACACACACACACACACACATAAAAACACAGACTCACGCACACACATACACAGCAATACACACAGACACACACATACACACTACTGCACACACACAGACACACATACAAACAAACACACACACACACACACACACTCAGGCACGCACATACAAAAACAGACTCTCTCTCTCACACACACACACACACACACAAATACAGTGGCATACATACACCCTCAGACATACACTCACACACACACAAATACAGTGGCATACATACACCCTCACACATACACACATACAAATATAAAACACAGACTCACGCACACACATACACAGAAATACACTCGCATACACACACACTCACGCACGCACATACAAACAAACACTCATGCACACACACACACACACACACACAGAAATACACTGGCATACACACACACACTTCACGCACACACACACAAACACACACACACCCACAGACTCACGCACACACATGGAAATACACTCGCATACACACACACACTCACGCACGCACATACAAAGACACACTCACGCACACACACACACACACACACACACACACACACACACAGAAATACACTCACTCACGCACACACATACATACAAACAAACACCCACACAAAAATGCACTAAAGCACAGAAACACGCACACAGAAATACACTCACGCACACAGACATACACACAAACACACGCATGTACACACACACACATAATCACTCACTCACACATAGATACACACGCATACAGACACATGTACACAAACAAACACACACACACACACTTTGTGTTTTGATGTTTTATCCATTGACATATTGGTTTTTATATTGTACAAACTTCTGTCCCCTACACTAACCCGACCTCTAAACCAATCCATAATTTTACATTTTCAAAAAAGATCACTGTGCGATTTATAAGCTGTTTTCCTCAAGAACATTCTTGTACATCTTTCTTTGTGAGGACATTCATCGGCACAATGCAATCTCTAGCTCTTTATTACCCTAACCTTCAACTAAGAGCCTAACCTGAACCCCTGACCCCAAAGCTGCCATGAACCTCATTATAACCTGATCCCTAAAACCAAGTCTTGATCCTCAAGCCTTTAAAGGGCTGTCAGAAAGTGACGACCAGCCGAAATGTCCTCATTTTACTCTCTTTGTCCTCACTTCGCTGGTCTAAAAACTCAAACCAGTCCTCACAAAGCTAGTTGGACAAGTAACCAGACACACATACACAGACACACACACACAAATGCACACACACAATACCACACACACACTCGCGCCCACGAACACACACACGCTAAAATAAAACGTGAAAAGAACCAAACTCATGCAGTTTACATAGAGAGTTTAATTCACTTTTACAGAATTATTTAGGCTAAGCAATAAGTAAATGAAGCTGTGAGCTTCATAAAACATTGTGCCTCTGTCATTGTATAGCACTTCTTATGGGCTGTTCACCCGAACGAGTATCAATTTCCACATAAACATGATGCAACAGACCTATGTTATAACATTATAAGCAGATAAACACAAACAGTTGTGCATGTCTACGCTGCAGGAACAGTGAGTTACTCTAACCACCAGAGGTCGCTGTCAAACTAATATCCGCTCTCTGTCACGTGATGTAAAGAAACCAGACACGGTCACGTGATCGCGTAGACGCTCGCGAAACTAGCATTCTTCGTCATTAATATTAAACAAACGCCTTCATAACGTGAAACACGCTGTCAGTCATACAGACATTGGGTTAAACACTCAAAAATAGACAAGGGACAGAAGGAAAGTGGATCCCTGTCGGATGAATGAACGCAATGCTCAACGGGGCAGTGACGTCACGCGGAGGTCGTGATGCTCGTGCCCGCGAACACACAACAAACCTCTTCTCCGCCCACCGCCTTAAACTCCGCCAGTTATCGCGACTAATATACGTGTGGATAGTCATGTTTTTGAGTGTATGAAAAGCCTGAATCTGTTCTCTCCTCCATCAGGACTAGTTTTATTCACATTTCCGTGGGTGGGACTCGCAGAGGAAGAGCACAGCTAACGCCGCTAGCCGCTTTATTAAATATTATTTTTCATATCTGAGAGGCGGGGATTCAAAAGCCGTCAAACAAGCGACTTTTGGATGCATTCAATTAACACCAGCGTTTCATTTCACAGTCGCCCAAACTCAGGACTGCTCTTTTCCACAGACAACAGCAGGAAGATCCCGGGGAAGCGCATGGATTACCTGGTACAGTATTACTTTATTCCTTCAGGAAGATGGATCAGGTGTTTGGCTTTCACCGCTGCTCCCACAGACCCCTCTCTGAACAGCTGTTATGGTCTGTTGCTCTGGGCATGGGTGAAGTCACTTACACTTTACTGCTTGTTTTGATTACAAATAAACCTAAGCCAATCCAGAAAGGGCAGCATTGTTAAAAAATAAAGAGCTTTTCCTGTTATATCCACTATTTATGACCATCTCTGTCACGCTTTATAGCTGTTTTTGCTCTGCCATTTGAAAACAAGTGTAGAGAGGTTTCACTTTAGATGTGAAGTAGGTGTGATCCTTTATTTAATCTATAAATCTCATTTAATTTTCTGCACTGATCACAGGTAGTAAATCCTATGCGTATATTAAACAAAAAGTATATAATTTTTCGGTGAAATATGGTCATTTAATCAAAATTGACCTTTTTAATGGTATACTTTATTATAAATGGTTCATTTGTGCACATCATTTAAAAAAAATGTTTTTAATGTTCCCTCATAATCTTGAATCAGATGAATCTCTTTGATGCGTTTAATGGTGTGAGGGCGGAGCTACAACCTGTCACTCACATGAGATCCACCAATCAATTCCTCATTGGACAAAATCAAACCCGCCCTACATTTGTTCTTGTTCGGGGAGCCGTTTCAATCAGATATACGTCCCAGTAGGGAAGAATAGACTATAGAGCGCAAACAGTCGGGTTCTTGAAGTATTTTTTCCGTTAATTTTCTCCATAGTGAGATTGATTTGTAACAATAACATACAAATATTTAAAGACAGCCTTACTTTGTGAGCCACGAGGTTGTTAATCGATGGGGGATGTTTCTGTTGAAGCCGCCAGCCTGCATTATTTCAGCTACTTTAAAAAATAATTGTTTAACAGCACAATTTCTGGTGAAAAACTACATTATGCATGATGCTATTCAGAAAACTACAACAATCAGAGTCGAAAAGATGCACCAAAAGAGCTCTTTAGCTCCTATTAAACACAAATATATATATATATATATATATATATATATATATATATAAAGAGCATTTGTAAGTGAGTAGTTTTATGTTTCTCCTTCATTTTAATTTGATTATGCGTTCGCAATGCTTCATGGGATTGGAGATCTTTCCCTCACTAAAGCGTCAAGTACACAGTCCTCTGTCTTTTTTTGTCTGGTTTGTGATTTAAAAATTTTTTTGTGTGTGCAAAAAAAAAAGTCAAAGTTTTTAATGTTATGATTCACCTTGTTAACTGTTTGGCTTGGTTTGTGGCATAAAACCCTTTAACAAAGACTTTAAATCCCTATGGGAAAAAATGCACTGGTCTTCATCCATTTTAATTTTTCATTAATTAAAAAAATAAATAATTCTGTTTGGCAAACAATTGACCTTGTTCCAGTCTTTTACGGTCTATTCAGTTCAATACATTTAAGATTTATTTAATCTCATAGCGACGCCAACACTCACATGTCTTATGATCATCACAACTCCATTAATGAATTTACATGGGATGACATGCGATCACAGATCATGTCTAATCTTTTTTTATTTTTATTATCAGCTTATTTGGCCTCAGTTTGACCTCTTTCAAAGTCCTTTTTTGTACCGTCGTGTTATATAATTTGCTTACGATATTCAATGTCTGATAATAACAGTTTAATGAGTACAATGTACGGTCATGTTGGTGCCGCTCCACAGCATCCGGTTCCAGTAAACTTCTCGCACATTCAGTGCTTTGATACTTGACTTGGACATATGCAGCGAGGTCACAGGGGTGTTTCCTTTGGGATGTTCCGGTCAGGATTCTCAGAATAGAACAATTTCCTCAAGAAACAGAGCAGAAAATGGACAGAAAGGGCTGGTGGTGTGAGGACTAGGAACATGCTTGATTATAAAACTGGACAATATCGGAAAAAACTGAAATTGCGATATTTAGTTTTTCTGCTATATATACATATATATATGTATATGTTTGTAAAGAATGAATCATTCTAGAGTGATTGAAGTGATTTTATAGGGGAGTGAATCTGCATAAAAAACAATACAAATATATAAATAGAATAGAACAAAGATACAAATGAAATAACCAGTGCTTTGTTTTTCTGGTAGGCCTAAATCATACAGTATTGAGGTACAACAACTGAATAATCAAATGTAAAATAACATTACTTAGTCTTCTTTGAATAAATGTAATACAGTAATACCTCGAGATACGAGCATAATCCGTTCCAGGAAAGAGCTCGTAACTTGAATTGCTCGTATCTGGAATCATGTTTTCCCATAAGAAATAACAGAAAACAAATTAATTCGTTCCAGATACGTAACAATGGAAAAAAACGTTTTTTATTGGTATAGACACACACACACACACACACACACAATTAATTATAATACATGTATACAGTATAAGGATTCCTGTGATATCAAATAAAATGTAGTTTTAATTTTACGTTTTTACAGACCGTAGCGGCAGGGAGGGAGGGAGGAAGGGGGTTGATACGCAGACACTTGATTCCGTATCGTAACTTACACGAACACTACGTAATTTACGTAAACTTAAATGAACATTACTCAGCTTACGTATTTGTTTTAAATGTTTGTATTTTATATTATTGTTTTGCTTTTTTCGATTTGTTTTCTTCCCTTTTCTTACATTTTTTTTGCCTAACTACCCTCACTTTCACTTTCCCTTGGCGCAGACCTTTTAAATAAATACCTATAGAGGGAGATTTGTTTCTGTCTCCATTTAAAAATGAGTAAGGCACGTGTCGTCAAAAAGCACCGAAGCACGACCAGTAGACGATTTATCAGGGTGTTTCTTTTTAATTAAATCAGAAACCTTCTGCCACATAGCCATCACTTCCTTAATTTCACTTGTAGAAATGTTTTCCTCCAGTTCCCCCTCTTTCTCCTCCTCGCCACTGCTGAGCTCTTGCAACGCCTGCGTATGTTCATCGTCTGCAGCTCGATCTGCTCCTCAGTCCACAGTTCCTCCAGTTCCTCCTGCTGCTGGATCACTCACACGGGCACCGCGCTCATATTCATCCACAATTTCAGGCTTTATTTCCATGGTCATCATGCGTTTCTTCTTCTCACTACCATCCTTACCACTCACTTTCTTAGAAATCATCGCTATTATGAAGAATGATGCACAAAATAGAGAAAAAAAATCAGCTACTCGCGGGCGACGTGTACAGAGGTCACTGAACACGTGAAGTGAACGTGCGTCGGCATCGGCGTCAGTACACGTGCTCGTATCTCGAATATTTACTCGTATCTAGAAGCAAAAATCTGCCCGAAGGCTTGCTCGTATCTAGGAATACCTGTAGAGACGCTCATATCTCGAGGTATTACTGTATAATTAATTGATATAATTTATCAAGCCACTAAAGCTGCTTAGGCTGCTGTTACTGTAAGACGAATGCACATCCATTAAAATGATACTCATGCATTTTCTTTCTCAGTTATAACACATTACCGACTGTGTGTACGGGGATACTCTCAGAGACGGACATTTTGACTTAATTTTGTGTTCACTTGTCTGTTCAGCCTCAAGAAGAAGAATTTGATCCATATAGTTGAAATCGCCCATCCTATGATGTGACTGTACCGATGCTAAAACAATATATCGTGCAGCGACGCATTGCTTATGTGTTTTTGCCCTGACAAATCCCAATTTTGACTTTGGGTTTGAGAGGATGCTTTTCTCATTATATTCATGACATGTTTGGTAGATAATAAAATAGAAGAAACTTGAGAGTAAGACCTATTTTTATTTCACTAGAATGTGGAAAGTGGGTTGGACTAAAACAAACCAATACCAGCTTCTCTGCGGAGTTAACCGGTTGTAAACTGTAAACAGATTTTATGCCTTTTCACCAACAGTGGGCATAGAAAAAGGTTCTAGCGAGCTCAGTGAAAGCTTTATCAATGTCAGCTCCTGGGATTCATGGCATGCACAGTTGGCTTCCCTCTCCCCGAAATGGGTGGAGCTTAAACCCTATGCCTTTGTAGTTGGCATGGAAACCACATCATTGTATCTACGTTTCTGGTATGTTTTTCCAGAGCAGCGTTTCCTTCACGCTTCTTATGTGCTGGCCAACCGATGCCAATGGTTTTAGTGTTTGTTCTAAGTTGTAACTGTTCAGGTTTCAGTTCATTCTTTTTGGTTTCCCCGTGGTTTTTCCATTATTAAAGGCCGAATCTCAGCTCAGTTTAATTATGGATCTGGCCTCATTTGGTCTGTGGTCTGTTTATTTTGAACTGAATGGGAGCAACAATGAACCTATTGTGTTGTATTTTGTTGCCTCACTCTGTATGGTTAATTTGTGTGCGGAATCTCAATGCGTTTCAGCATTTGACCAACAGCCGTTTTGGTGGTTCTCTCATTAAATAAAGCCAGATCGAATGTTAGTCATTTTACAAGCAACCAAGCTAATTTACAGCCAAACCGGAAGCTTTATGTAATGGTTAACTGAAGACCTGAGGTCAGGCATGAGCAGGGATTATGTCCGGTTACTAATTTCTGGGCAGTTAAGCACGATTTTATTTTGTATCGCATGTTTTTCATTCATGTAAAACAATGTGTCACAGAAAATAGACCTTATTAAAGATTTCTTTTTTTTCATCCTCATTTGATCAACCATTGTCTACAGCAGTGGTTCTCAAATAGTGGGGGGGGGGGCGCATGACCCTGGAGAACATGCTTTTTTTGCCAGGGAGTAGGTTTTCTTGCACTGAACAAGAGCAGCAGATATGAAGTTCATATAACAATCCCTTCACCCTTTGACGTGTACGATCACACCGGTGTTAGTATGCGTTACGTGATCAACCGCTAAATTCACACGTGTTTTCACGCGATATCTGGCACTGATCCAGAAAAAGACGCAATCAGAGCTTGTCATTTATCACAACAATTCAGTGTTTTCAACCACATAAGATTTCTTTTAGGTTTCATTCATTACGTTTCCACGTGCGTGTGTAACGACACTCGAGAGCGACACTTTTAGCCACTCTTGCATAAATTGTATATCTCCGCTAAACTTATTTTTTGCCTTGAATTCAATTACAGGTGACTGTACACATACAATTTACTAGCCATTGACAAATTAATGGCTTTTAAGGTTAAAATTAATTTACTTTTTAATATAAACTACCATTCAAAAGTTTGTTGTTATAATTTTTTCAAAGAAAATGATTGTTATTCTGCAAGGATGCATTCAATTATCAGTAAATACTTTCACATTGTTACAAAAGATGTAATTCAAATAAATGCTGAAGAAGGAAATAAAAACTTTCTGTTCAACAAACACTCCTGAAAACGAGGTTTCCACAAAAAGAACCATCTCAACTGTTCTTATTTTAACCAACACATCTGCATGTAAGATAATGAATAAATGACATTTTACAATATATTAAATTGAAAACAGTTATTTTTGCAGCAATATTTCACAATATTTCAGTTTTCCCTAATAAATACAGCCTTGAAGCATTAGAAACTTTCAACAGTCTTGTATATTTGATTTAAAACTACATTTCTTCCACCCATTGCGCTCCTCAAGAGTATTTGCAATACACTATCTTCAGTATCCTAAAGAGTAATGCAGCTTCTGCTTATACTAATGGACTTTTATTATCATATCTCATGGACGTAGTTATTGTGAGTGAAACTGGATCAATGACAAATGGATTTTTATGTGATTGTTTAGTGCTGTGCTATTGCATTTTATGACAGAAGGCAACGACTATTGGCGCTTGTGGAATATGTTAAAGCTAAAACATGTTTTTATGTTTCATTGTTAACGGCTGTATTTTTGTGCGAAATATCATATTGGCTCATGGAAAAATATGTGTCCTGGAACATTGTGTTTAAATTGTTTGTTTAACTTTCACCCTGGTGAGCATTAAAGCCTTAGTTTGCGTTTAACTGCCAAGAGCAACATCAGTAGTTGTGAGCTCGGCTGTCTGTTGAGGAGAGAGAGCAAGTCAGGCAGTGCAATGAGGAAATCAGGGACTAGAGGTAAAGATCCAAGGATTTACTATTATAAAGACACTTTATTGGCTGTTTAAATGACTCAAATGCATTTGATATCCTGCGATCGAAGCCTTTAAATGTGATCAAAACCAACATCCGTTGGGTTTTCGAAGGGATCCTGTGTGCGAATGTCCCCTAAACGGTTCTTAACTGGTCATTTTAGCACAGATTAAATACTTTTAAGTATTAAAAAGCACCTGAACTGAACTTGTCCTGTATTATGCATTGAAGCCATTAAACAATCATCTCTGCATCCGTCTCTGGTTGCTTAAACCGTTGGAGAACATCTGAGCAAATGCTTCTCACCAATTCAGTGCTTCCATGTTTAACACCAGAGACCAATTTCTGCTCTTCCTAATTGCTTTATAATTAGCTCTAGTGTATTAGGTTTCCAAAACTCTCAGGCACTCCAAAATTAGCAGTCTTTTCCCTGGTGTGTTTTCAAACTGTCACACCTTGGATAAAATTGAGAGGTTTGACACAGAAGCTCTTGAGCTCTGGATTTATTCTCGGGTGGTAAAGCCCAGACTCGCCCTGATCGATTAATCGAAACTGCCTAGTGGTTTTTGCTCACAGTAAGTCTCCTCTACTCTGTGTCTTTGGATTCCCTAGCGGGGTTTAGAAACTTCATGGTATGCTCTATCATGTTACATATCTAGTGTCTTTTCCTCAGGGTTCAGTTCCTCTTCAGCAGGAGATACTCCGTTCCCCTCATTGGTGTCTTTGTAGCTGACCGGAGTCTCCAACTCCATCTCTGCTCCATATCCGTAGGTAGTTCACATAAAGCGTTGTCTCCAATAGATTTTTTAATAATACATTTGCTGAAAGTGACAGCTTTTATCTTGCTGTATGTTTTGTCAGGAGGTGACCTGCGAAGATCTGACCCTATATCTCCCACTGATAATGATAACACGGAGAACATCTCTCGCCTTAGTCAGGACTTGCTTAATTATTCATGTTCTCGCTTTTAATTTTCTTATTTTAATGATTTGATACTTAAGAAGCTTTTCAAAAAACAAAAATATTAGGGATGCACTGATATGAAAACTTTGGCTAAAACTGATAATTGTTTATATTTGAAAGCCAATATATTGGTTAAATCAAAATTTGTATTTACTTTGAGAGCCTGTATATAAAAAGTCTCACCGTTAAAAGCCGTAAATCAAACATGTACATTACAGTAATCTAGTTTGAACCAGTGCAAGAGTTTTAAAGTGTAACTATTAAAATAAATTTTATATTTCTTTGTAATAAAACAAATGGAAACAGTTTACAATATGGTTTCATGTTTTTTTAGAATTAGATAACATGAACCAACAATACTTTTACAGCATTTATTAATTTTAATGTTAATGTCAACATTTTATAGTTCCAAAGATATATCTGTTATTTAACAGTTATTATGAACTAACATGAACACAAATATTTTACATTAAAGGTTATTCCTCTCTGTTATTTTATATCGGTTAATGTATTAACAAACGAGACCTTATTGTAAAGTGATATTGAAAAATGTATTGCTAAAATAAAATACCTTAATAAACCAAACAAGTTGTTGGACTACATTACTGCATGTGCCATGGATAAAAACTGTACGGACAATAAGGAAATGATTTAAAATCTAACCATAATGTTAATGAAAATAATATGAGAATAATACAAATGCTAGTTATTAATAATAATGCTTTTGAAAAAAATATTAAACCTTTTTAATATTACAGTAATAGTAAACATATTTAATTGATGGAATAGAGTTGCCCTCAATCTACAGAGGCATGGACTAAAACCCACAAAACTCCTCAAAGCTTCTGTAATTTGGGTTATTTGTTACCTGTGTGATCTAGTTTCAGCGTTAATGGTGTGTTAAATTGTCGGTTTATCAGACAGATCTTTTAATGGATGCTCAGAGGTCACTAGTCACCGTGCCTCTTATGTTTATTTAACAGGCTCTGTTTGATTTAAATGCCATGACAAGCCTCACCGCTTTAAAAGGTGGAGCATTCAGTCGGACCCGAGAAGCCCAAAGGCTGTACACCTGTTCCTCTGTCTCACCCGCAGAAGGCATGGCAACAGACCACCCACAGTCCGTTCACTGACCGTCTGATGCTTATTGCACATAAAATGGTCAGCACTGGCTAAAGTCAACTGCCTAGAAACCACTCCGGACTGCCTAGCAACCCCCTAGCAACCACTCCATATACCCTAGCAACCACGCAGAACACCTTAGCAACACCCTAGCAACATGTTAATTTCTGATCATTCATGGCGGTGACTTCTTAGTTAATGCTAAATCGGGCTACGAACATGCTAAATTAAAGTTTCTTGTCCGACTTTCTCAAGCAAACTTCTAAAGTTTGTCTCGACTAACTTTTCATCCTCTAGTTTGTAAGTTGAAGTTGTTGTTTAGTAAGATGGTGAATGTAAGCAGCCTTGTAGAGAACCCAGCCGTAGGCTAGATTTCTCTTTGTTTATCTGTGGTTTACTTTGTGAAACCAGTTAGGTGGTATTTTCAGTGTCACTTTTGCACACTAAATGACCTTTGTTTATAGGCTAGGTTAAAGTGGTTTATATTTTCAAAAGCATGCATGCAAAACAAAAATATGCAGACGTGGCTAAGGAGGTCAGTAATTTAAATATCAAACTTCAGAACAAAGAAATGTGATCAAAAGTGACTTTGACTGGGAAGTGATTGCTGGTTACAGACACGGTTGTTTGAATGTTTATTTATATATCACATTTCATATACACATACTTCAGAGTGAGTAAGGGAATAATAGAAATGATAACAAAAGTTGAGAATAGTAAAATTAAGAATAAAAATATTGTTCTTTCAGTAAATTCACAGCTAAGCAGATGTGTTTTGAGTCTGGATTTGACTAGCTACTCTTGACAAGCACATCTGATCTCTTCTGGAATTTGGTTCCAGCTGCGACTGGCATAATTGCTAAAAGCGGGCTCTCCTTGCTTCGAGTGAACCCTTGGTATTTCTAGCTGATGTGATCCTAATGTTAGTCCTGTTAGGATTATGTTCAGTGAGCATACCTGCATTACTTCTTAGGCTATTGAGTGATTTATAATACTTTAAAATCGTCTCTAAATGTAACTGGAAGCTAGTGTAAAGACTCGAGGACTAGTGTGATATGTTCATATTTTCCGGTTCTGCTGAAAGTCCTGGCAGCAGCGTTCTGTATGAACGACCACTGTGTTATGGTCTTTTTGTGAAGGCCAGTGAAGAGTCTATTACAATAATCCACCCTGCTGGTGATGAAATCATGAACAAGTCTTCTACTTCTTGTAGTGTTTTTGAGATGATGGTATGCTGATTGAGTTATTGCTTTGACATAACTCCTGAAAGTAAGACCTGACTCCAAAATCACACCAAGATTCCTGACTTGATTTTTAGTGGTTTGACCCCTAGAGTGAAGAGTAACCCCTTGAGAACCTCATTTTTGTCTTTGTTTAACTGAAGAACGTTTTGGCACATCCAAATGTTACCTTCATCAACACACTGGCACAGCGAGTCAGTGGGGCTGTAGTGGTTAGCTGATAGGGCTAAGTAGATCTGGGTGTCATAAACTATTTGCTTCATTCTCATTATTTGGCTCAGTGGGAGCATGTACAGGCTGAACAAGAGCGGTCCAAGAATTGAGCCTTGTGGGACTCCACATGGATGTCCACTCAGATTTATACTCATTTAATAACCTCTCCCTTTTAAGTGTGACCTGATCCATTTTAGGACCATCCCAGAATGCCAGAGTTTTCCAGGCTGTCGAGAAGTATGTTCTGATTGACCGTGTCAAGTGCAGCACTCTTGACAAGTGCCTGTATCAGTATTTAAACAAATATAATTTATTGTCTTTAGGAGCGCTGTCTCTTTAATGTGATATGGTCGTAAAGCAGATTGTCAAAGTATCCATTTGAGCTTCAAAATTTGTTCAGCTGATTGAAAACAATCAGTGATCTTGCCTGTGAAAGGAAGAGATTAGGCTGTAATCGCCCAATATGTTGTTACCCAAATTGCTCTTTTTCAGGAGGGGCTTAACAGCTGCAGTTTTAAGAACTTAAGGAAAAGTCCCAGAAAGACGTGAGGTATTTACCACTTCTAGGAGATCAGCTTACAGGGCTTACAGGGCAGGTTGATGTTTTAAGGTGCTGTACTGCTTCTTCTTTAAGTTTGCCATCAATTGCTTAGTCTCTCAACAGTAGCAAAAATTGTGTGCACGTGTGTTGTTGGTTATACAGTGGAGTTCGGTTATGTCGACGGCCTGGGGGGGTTGCAAAAAGGCGTCGAGATTACCTACATCCAATATATGTATGTATTTGATGAAGCGATCGGCATGCTATAAACATGTGCATGCACTGTATATGTTTGCTAACAACAAAAGGCATTTGTGCACCAACTAACAGCAGAGATTTACCAGAATACAATAAAAAACACCTTTGATTCTTGATACAAACCTTTAATTATATTATCCAACATTGCAAACACAATTTCACTCACAGCGTAAACAGTCATAACATATTCGTCTTCAGGCTGTACTAGATTGCACACTTTGTTGAGTTCTGCCTTCGTCCCGTCTTTTAATAACCATGTTCCCACAGCGGCGCTGAGCAGAGCTCACTTCAGAACAGAAGCAGGGTTTGTGTGTGTGTGTGTGTGTGTTCGTTCATCTAAGCCTCATACTCATTGGTCGTTACCGCTCGTTACTGACCAATGTCAAAATATTTAAGAAAATCAATTTAAATCAGAGAAGGTGGGCTTTATGTGCACACAGAAGCGGATGAGGCTTTGGGATGGGGGTGAACCCACGGCATCTCTCGTAAGAACGTGAATGTGCTTTCACTTCAGAGAGTCCTGCGCGGCGCTGTGAGTAAAGCATCACTGACAGAGCGACCAGGACCGCGATCCACATGCAACGCAAACTCAGCGCATGTGCAGTGAACTAGTTGCGCTCATGACTCACAAGATAACCATGTGAAGTGACGACTTTGTCCCTCTTTTTTGCTCAAGATACTAGTGTTCGGCGACATTAAAAAATCGAAAATGCTAAGACAAATAGGGAGTTTGGCAGTTCCACTTCAAAAGCGTTGACATAATAGGATTGGCGAGTTAACCGAGACTCGAGATAAGCGAACTCCACTGTAATTGTTTAAGTTGCTGTTTATAATTTTTGAGAAGGTCTATCTAACTTTGCCTTGTTCCATATTGAAGGGATGGAGACAGTATTTTTAGATGTCAGCATTTTTGTATTTTGCACTGCTGTCAAGTTTCGCCGAGGTGATTTTTGTCTGCCACTCATCAATATTATCAACTTAGAACTTTTAGAGTTAAAGGAATCAGGAATAGCAGATATTCTTGTTGTTAAAGATACAGCCTTCATAAAAAGCATCCTAGTGTCCTCATTTAAGCATCTCAGAAACAGATTTAGCTTCAGTGGTAGGAGAGATCAATATATCAAAGAAATAATTTCTGTATTCAGACAGTGCCATCCTTAGTAACAGTCGATGAAATGTTTAGACCCTTACTGAGTGTACATGTTGAGTCAGATCAAAAGTATTGATTTCTCCATTACCTATGTGAATATTAAGTTCCCCAGGAATAGCAAAACTTTTAAACTCTGAGGAAATTGTTGATACAAGTTCTGTAAAGGTTAGAGTGAGTCCTGTAAATAATAAGTAGAATGTGAGGAGCACCTTTTAGCAAAATACCTAGATTTTTGAAAGACAAGCAATCACCAAATAATGCTTGCATTAAAAGACATCTTTAAATAGAGCTTCACTCCCACTTCTAGTAGCAGCTTTGCAGACATTTCTGAAAGTAATGTTATTTCATTGAGGACTGTTGCTCTGCAACTGTCTTCCAGCCATGTTTCATTTAGAAACATAAAAAACAGGTTGTTTGTGGTTAAGTCGTTAACTAGAAGTGATTTATTTTTTAGTGAGCGGATGTTAAAAAGCGCTATCTTAACAGAATAACTTTTTGCCCCCCACAGAAATCTTAGTTTGATGGTTATAGGCAGCAGATTAGATGGGTTTTCCATATGGCTCGAGAAGGCCTTAGACTTTCTATCATGTAATAATAGAAAAAGATACAGGCACACTGGGTTCCCGCTTGTTCTGTAAACATTTGAGAAAGTTACTGTTATCATAGCGGGACCCGACACATATCACCGAGAGCTGTTATCAGTTGTTTTTGGTTCACCTAGAGCAGATGGAGGAGGTTGTGGGTATTGTGGCCGAAGAGCTCTCACAGGAGGAGGTGGAGGGCGAGCTGGACCCACAGGCTTTGGTTTTACCCGTTAATTATAGCCATTCAACATTATAATCTAATTGAAAGCTATCAAACCCATTATAATGAATGGCACACACCCACATTACCCGTGCCCCCTTCAATACATCAGGGCTCAATTTTTTCTAAAACTTCAACTCATTTAAATCTGTTTACTTGACAAAATGAGAATTTTAGCATAGTTTTGTTATTTTCTGTTTAAGCGACTTTCTTTACGCACAAGCCGTGTGTTTCAAAGATTCACAGATGCTCTGCATACTGTTTTGTGTCTTGTGTTTGACTGGTTGAAAAGCATTTGCATCAATAAGAGAGTGGTCATATGTATGTAGTGCTTGTCAAAGAATGAGAGTAAAAAATTTGATGATGCCTTAATAGCGTTAAATATTTTTAAAGCATTCAATTGAAAAAATTAATCGCATACGTTAACACATTATTTGGGACACCTGACCTGGATAAAACGTGTTTGAACGGAGTGTTAAAGTGCCCCAGTTATGCTTTTTTTCCTGATATTTCCTTTGTTGTAGTGTTTAATATAGCCATTTATCAATATAAAAGGTCTCCAAAGTTACAAAGATCAAAGAGCATATTAAATGGAGTTATTGTCTCTCTCTCAAAAACAGAAGTGATTCTGAACTGCCTGAGACAAGCTTATAGTAATTCCAGTCTTACTTCCTACACAAACCTAAATAGGCTTGTAACAAATTTAACTAGCCAGACAATGGTCTGCCTGTGAAGGTCTGCTCTGACCCTTGACATGTCTTGTTGTTGTTGACATGTTGAAAAGATGCTGTTTTCTGCACTGCAAATACAAATCCACTTTGCGTTACTGTTCGTATCTCTCTGCATACAAGTAATATGGTAATGGGTGTTTAGTTTCCGACAGTGTAAGCGGTGGACTAATCACAACATTCTGGGCTATCTGACAATAAGAGCAAGCTTGGCTCTTAGATAGAAGGGGTTTAGGGAGACAGAATCCTTTTTTGAACCCTCATGAACCATTTCAGACACTGAAAAAAGAGGTGATGCTGAAATGTATATTATGATTTTTTTTTAGACCTTGAATACATGTAAACCTATTGTAGGTGACCTCCAAAACAAAATTAGAAACCATTTAATATAGCATGATAGTGCTCTTTAAAATAAGACCCGCAAGGGGGGTGCGGGTTATATAAGGGTGCAGGTTATATCACAAATTTTTTACATTTCAAATTTTTTTATTCAATTTATTTGTTACGTCCCTAAGGACGTAAGTTTTTTTTTTTTTTGCGCTGTATTTTCTTTCTGTTTTTCTTTCTTGTGAGGGTTGTTGTCTGGCGCTTGTACTATCACTCAGCTGGCACTGATAGGCTGTCTGACCTGTCAATCATGCAAGACGACATTATTGGCTGTGCTGCCATGAGGACGGGCTCGTCTTCTCATCTCATCCAATGATCAACACCTGTGGAAACGCTTCTTAAGGGACGTGTTGCTGCACAGCGGGAGAGACTGCTCTTTCTTTTTGTTCTGATTTTGACTTATTTGTTTTCTTATTGTTTGAATTTCGCGCACAAGCACTGTGTGCCGAGCCTGAACAGTTATGATAATTGACGTCATGCGAGCAACATTCGACATTCGAATTGTGAACTTACACAAAGTTAATCAATCTATGGTTGTGGGTTATATAAAGGTGCGGGTTATTCCAACGATTTTTTACACAAAACCCCAAAACCCCAAAGCTATATGAGGGTGCGGATTAACTGCGTCTGCAGGTTATATGCGGGAAAATACGGTAGTCATGATTTTAAATCTGGTCATTGTTAGTAAGTGCACTTAGGCGGACAAGTGTTACAGTAGGAGGGTGGATGACATCTCTGGCAGACGGCGGCCCACATTGGAGTCTGGCTAGTGTTGGAATGGAGACGCTAACCATGTATTCTGCATGCTTCACTTCCGTGCTTTGATAAGTCAGGATGTGGCAGTTAGGTCGCAGAGTTCCTCTTGAGCGGGGAATATTCCACAGTCCAGTATGAGTAGTGGGACCCAGGAGCTGCTGGGAATTTGAATCCTTGTCAGACCAAACAGGATACGACTCAAAATACAGCCCATCAAAGGTGGGAACTGGGTGTAAATCAGCACGGAATAGGAAAACAAAAAGAAACTTCCTGTATGAGATCCCAGTGCACTGGGTTTGTAGGCTTCCCTCGACCGTTCCAGATTCTGGCATCATAATTCATTCCATCGCTCAATGGCCAATCACTCACTGCTGAGAAAAACTAAATAAAATCCCCATTCACCAGTTATTTAGGGCACAGCTTGACCTTGTGGATGATGTGATTGTTTGATGGTTCCTAAGGGCTGAGAATAGCATTATTATCTGATGTTTGGAGATTAGAGCTTGTTATTCAACATGTTTAAACACCGAAGGAGGAGTAACGGTGGAGATTTATAGCCCAATACCATCAGTGGAGGAACTGCTGGAGCTAAAGCTTAGCTGGGTATTGTTGAGCCCCTTCCTTTTATCCTGCAACAGTTTTAATACTGTGCAAATCCCCATGTGTTCTGTTGACTCAGAACTCCTCTAGTGATGTTGGGGATAGTTCTGAAAGTTTACTGGTTAGCAGTCGCTTTTAATTCTTACTTAAAGAGATAAAAAAAAAAAAAACCTGGGACAACCTGTCTCTCACACGAGATCATAGCTATAGCGAACCACAACCCACCAACCATACAATTAATTTCCCATGGACAAAGTCAAGTTCCTCCCTACATTTCTTTCTTGTTCCAGAAGCTTAGCCAAGCCAACACTTCACCACAACTTCTCCATTCAGCTAGGTTCGTCAACCATAACTCCATCCACGACAGCCAGGAACCTTGGAGATGTGAGTGATTGATCAGTTGAATTTCACAGACCACATTGCTAGAACTGGATCAGACGCAGAGGTTTGACAGTGCATGCTGGAAGGTCTGCCAAGAGAGCATTACTCTAGTCCAGTCTGGACAGAACAAGAGCTTGGACAAGGAGTTGTGTAGCATATTCTGATTGGAAGGGCCTGATCTTCCTTATGTTGTATAAGGCAAATCTCCAGGACTGGGTTTCAGAAGGCTAATCTTTAACAATCAGAAGAGTGCGCACGTCACACCTCTCTTCTCTCAACCCGTTCACTGGTTGCCAATTGCTGCACACATCAAATTCAAGGAACTAATGTTTGGCTACAGAGAACACTGACTCTGAACTCACTACTTCAGTTTAGTGTGCCCTCCATGCTTGTGTTCTGCAAATGAACAGCACCTTGTGGTGCCATCCCAGAGGCACAAAAAACTTTCACTAGTTCCCTGCTGGTGGAATGACCTTCCTAAGTCAACCCAAGCTGCTGAGTCTTTAGTTATTAATGCAAACACTTACTTAACCTTGCTACGTGAACTGTGCTAGACTAATTGGAACTCGTCACAGCACTTATTATTGTTCTATTGTTTTTTTGATTGCTTCTATTGTTCTCATTTGTAAGTTGCTTCGGATAAAAGCATGTACTAAATGATTAAATGTAAAAATTGCCAAATTCTTTGAGGTGTTTGTGTCTTTAAGACCTTGCATCTATTATATAATTTTTCCACTTTCCCATACCTTTATCCTAGAACAAATAGATGCTGTTTGCTTTTATTGTGCGCCAGCGTGTCTCTGGTGCTTTTCAGGCATGGGACTACCTCTTCCTCCCAGTCATCCGATTGTGGCATCAATCACAGTTTGGGCCCTTCCTGTTTCCTGTTGTTGGTCCTTTCCAGCTGGCAGTGTGCCCAGCCTGTGTTTACCTGGAAGCACCATCATAACAGCCATGTGGAGTTTGATGGGCATCAATGGCATTGGTGGCGGTTTCCCTGTATATGAGAATGCCTCTGGGGTCTTGTGGAGCTTGTGAAAACACCCACCCCATTGTGACAGGACCTCCGGAGTTGCCCTCTGGATTTAGCCCTTTGTACTAGGGTTGCTAACGATCAATCAACAATTGATTTGATAAATTGTTGATAATGCAGTGGAACCCGGTTATGTCGACGGCCTCGGGGGTTGCAAAAAAGCGTTGAGATAACGATGATCGAGATAAGCAAAAGCCAATATGGCGGTTTGTTTGATGAAGTGATCGGCATGCTATAAAAATGTACATACACTGTAAATGTTTTCTAACAACAAAAGGCATATGTGCAATAACTAACAACAGATATTGTAATGGCTACTTTGTTTAAATTGGGAATATACCTTTAAGACGGCGTATGCTGTTGTGTGCGCGCTGTTCTGGTGTGAGCGTGCGGGAGTGTTTTTGAGTGAGGAGAGAGATGGCCGCTCTACCGCTGACTGTTATATATCATAATCTACTGTTTCTATTTTCCTTTTTTTATTTGTGATGTTTGTCAGAGTGTTTTCCTTTTCCTGGTTTGTACTTGCGCTCTTTACATCTTTGAGAAGAGTGTGCTGGTACGAAATCCATCTATAAAGCTTGTGTGACCAGTTTAATCGCCTCGAGTTTTCATTCATTTCCATTTAACATCTGGACAGTCATCAACCACTCTGACAGCCTTTAATTCCACTCTGACCCCCTCTTTAATTATATTCTCCAACATTGCAAACAAAATTTCGCTCATAGCGTAAACACAGTCACAACACACATAAACACATTCGCTCATAACACAGTCATTTCGCTCAGACACAGTTCTGAGAAGTATTGTACACGCCGTTACTATGGTTTCTTTACAAAGTCTAAAGTGCTTTGTTGTTTTTTGCCTTTAACGTCTGCTTGAAAAAAAAAATGCTTATGTGCTGAATTTAAGTGGCGAATTTGTCCCTCTTTTGTGAGATATCAAGTTTCGGCGACATAAAAGAATCGACATAACCAATAAGAAAATGCTAAGACAAAAAAGGAGTCTGGCGGTTCCACTTCAAAAAACGTCGACATAATAGGGTTGCAAGTTAACCGAGCTCGGGATAAGTGGGTTCCACTGTAATTTGCTTGATAAAATTTAATGATGGTTGATTAAGCACAGTGCGTGGTTTTGAGTAGCATGCAAGTGTATTGACATCTTCGAGCCATAGGCTAGCCATTTATTTGGAAACATAATTAACCAAGAGTCCAATAAGATTCTGGTGGATGAACGATGATCTTCAGCCGCGCACTCCTGTTCAGTGAAGCACAGAAAATCAAGACCTGTCAATCTGAGTGATCGATCCAATCCATGCGTGCTCCAGCTGTAAAACAGTGTCTGATTGGCCTCTACACATTGAACCTTCAAATAACATGGGAAAGCACTGCGCCATGATCGTGACGCAATCAGATCTTGGATGTCCTATAGCTTTAGCCAAACAGCATGTAATTTCCCTCTGTAATCTACGCATTATCTTTTGTTGTGTTTGGGCTTGTTCGAAACCACCTGTTCTAAATAAAAATATACATTTAAGACATTTTCAACGATATATGAAGTCTATCTGTCATTTACAATGACTTTACAGATCACATTTTAAGATCCAACTTCGTATTTAAGAGGTTATGGTTAATGATTAATTGATGGTTAATTTGAACAAAGATCTATTATGGGAGTTTATGTAAATTGACATCCCTACTTTGTACTGTTGTTGTATGATGGTGATTATCAGTGATGTATCAGGACAGTCATACAGTGTGTAAAGATTAGGGCATTGCTGTCGTTGTGTAATTTGCCCTATGCATGATTAACTGTGTAAAAGGGGGTGTTTATATGCTTGAGAGAGTTCACTTGAGACTCACATGCCATTGAACGTTGAAGTTCAACTTCCACGTTTTGTCTCATTTTGTAGGTCAGTGGCATGCCGCCTATTTTTGAGCTGATCTGTTAATTCGTTCATAAATAATCAACGCTTTAAAATGCATTTCATTCATACAGTATTTTCAATTTAATAAAAGTTTATTAATAATTTTAAAACTTATATTTAAATCACATGCTGACAAGTGCATGAATCAGAGAAGCGTTACACTATTAGGGAACATAAAGGCTGTATGACCTACTGGCTTTGTCGAGGAACTTATATCATCAATTACAGGTCCAACCTGTTTTACATAAAAGTGCATCACTCTTTCTCTTCCTTAAGATGATGGTGTGGTGATAGAGTACTTCCGCATGTGTATAATCACACAAAGGATTTTTCTGCTTGTAGACTCAACTAAATCACTTTTATATTTTTATAAATCATCAGAAGGTTGAAGAATGTGGACAGTGTTTGTGCTGCCATCTTGTGGATGTTGAAGTGCTTCTGGCATTGAGGATCTTCCTTTTCCAGTAAGCGTATCGGTTTTGAGGATATGTTTTCATGGATATACAGTGGAGTTCACTTATCTCGAGTCACGGTTAACTCGCCAATCCTATTATGTCGACGTTTTTGAAGTGGAACTGCCAAACTCTCTATTTGTCGCCGAACACTAATATCTCGAGCAAATATCTCGGACAAAGTCGTCACTTCACATGGTTATCTCGTGAGTCATGAACGCACCTAGTGCACTGCGCATGCGCTGAGTTTGCGTTGCACGTGGATTGCAGACCATGTGGTCGCTCTGTCAGTAACGCTACTCACAGCGCCGCGCAACACTCTGAAGTGAAAGCACATTCACGTTCTTATGAGAGCTGCCATGGGAGAAAGCTCTTTTTTTGTTGAGAAAGTACATTAGAAAACGCTACTAAGCATTCAATCTAGTACAGCGTGATGACTAGGGACCAACCAAATTCACGATTACACGGCCGTGACATTTTCCGTAAAATCGGCCACTTTCCGTGAAAACACCCAACAAGCGTTGGCCTTTATGAAATCGGTCAGAGTCTTTGATTTCACACAGGTATCGATGCTGCCATGTGAGGAACTGATAAAGAGTATACCAGGAGCAGATGATCGTAGCGTCTTAGCCGAGTTTGCAGTCTACAAAACAGCAGCAAAAGAAGTTCCGCCGGATACGAGTATAACAGCATTCTGGCGTTCGCACAGCAGTCGGTTTCCTCTGCTGAGCCGGCTAACATTACGCTACCTTTCTGTACCAACGAACAGCGTTGACGCGGAGAGAAGCGTCAGCTAGTACACAAACGCCAATGCACCGCAGCGACAGAATATGTCAGCAACCACGTTGGTCGGCCAAGTTTTGGCCACGAAAAACTGTAAACTATTTCATTAATGTCACGTGGCATTGCGGAGTGTGTGGCGTTGTAGTCGTATTTTGTTTTCTTTTTGTTTTTTAATACAGGTGAACAGTCGAAAAGTGGTATTTTAGAATACAAAACAGCCGGTGTGACAGCAGATGGACTGATTGCAGTGATTGGTGCCTAAAAAGTGTACCCGTGAATTCTCCGTGAAATCGAGTGTTTTTTTTAAAACCTTCCGTGAAATTGCGAATTTTTACTTGTGAATTTGGTTGGTCCCTAATGATGACCTCACGAATATGTTGTGACTGTTTACGTTGTGAGCGAAATTGTGTTTGCGATGTTTGAGAATATAATTAAAGGTTTGTATGGAGAATGGAAGGTGTTTTTTATTGTATACTGGTAAATCTCTGCTGTTAGTTGGTGCACATATGCCTTTTGTTGTTAGCAAACATATACAGTGTATGTACATTTTTATAGCATGCCGATCGCTTCATCAAATAAATAGATATATTGTGTATAGGTTATCTCGATGCTTTTTTGCAACCCCCGAGGCCGTCGACATTACCGAACTCCACTGTACTTTGTTTTTGTGTCTCTATGAGAGAAAATGGACCTGTGGTTGTACTCGGGTGACAAATAATTAGTAGTATTAAATAAGTTGTTCACGTAAACAATGGCTTCAGAAGACTCGTAATAGTGCATATAGGTCATGGACTACCTTTATATGTTTATTGTGCTTTTCTCTTTTTTGGAGCTTGACAGTTCCTGGTTCATTTAACTTGAAGAGAGCAGCAAAGTAATATTTGAATGAACTATTACTTGAAGTAAAAATATTTTTTCTAGTATTTTATAACTTTAAACACATTGAATTGCCATATTAAATAGACATTGTCATTTATTAGCCATCGGCCAGAAAGCAATGCCCGAAACATTCTTGATGAGTTTTGAAAAGGAAAGCACATTCAGAACATGTTAAAATCTAGTGACATGGTTTTCCCTTCTTGTTTGGCCTACTGAGAAGTATTTCCAAAATTAGGAGGATATTCATTGGGGATTTGATATTACTCTCTGGGAATTGGCGAGACGGATGCTTTTTCACCACATACTGTTAGAAGCGAGTAAAACCTTGGCCAGTCATCGTCTTTGATTGATGTGAAGACCAGTGTGTTCGCTAGAGGGCGGCATTTGCTAACCATACAGCCAAATTTACTCTGTATCCAATTTAGAGTGAAACCCCTCCCATTTGCGTCACATGTTTGGGCTGTATGATGTATGAATGAATGAACTAATACATATGCTGTTTTGATTTCTCACTGTATTTTTCACAGTTTACCCTCATTTAAGTTATCTGTGCTCAGCCTGAGTGTCACATGGCAATTTAATGCATTTAGCGCAGATATTCCCAGACTATGTGATGAAGGAATCCCCTGTTTCAGTCGCAATTCTCCCTCTCTCATTCAGAGATTTACCTCTCATTTTCCTCTAATACAGATTATTTTGCATCTAAGACACATCTTAGACATTCAGACATAATCTGTCAGAGTGCAGTTCATAATGCACATATAGATTTCATTCTCAGCTTTGTCTCAGTTAGATGAACTGTCAACATTATAGACTCAGAGTGTAACAATTGGGTTCCCAAAGTAACAATTCCATTCATTTTCTCCATACGGAATATGTTTTTTAACATTAACCTATAAACCTTTAGAGACTGAGACCTACTGTGTGAGCTGTGAGGTTATTAACCATATTTTTTAAGTAATTGTTTTTAATAATTGTGTTAAGCAGCATGAATTCCTGGTACATTACCCATGATTCTGCAGAGAAATGTCCACCAATCAGAGAATCAAAACAACTCCAGCTCTCAATGAAGCACCTGAATATGATGTAACATCTCTACACTCGCAAAATATGTGTGTGTGCGTACTGCATAAAAATGGGTTTGAGCCAGTTATTTATATCTTTTTCTGTAGTGTGTCAGTAGTAAATATCAGTTTACATTTCCAAACATTCATTTGGTTGTTAATTGTAATAATCCAGTGAGATTTTTTAATGCACATGGATATCTGATCTCACCATCCTCAAGTCTTTCTGGGATTACATGAAGAAAAAGAAAAAACTTTTCCGGTGAACCACAGCAGAATCACAGCAGAACCACAGCAGAACCACAGCAGTGTCTCCAAGATACTTGAAGAAACCTTCCTGCAAAGCTGTGAAAAGTTTCATACTCTTGTGGAAAAATGCTGTAAAGTGAGAATGCTTTAAAAAATAATGCCATAAATTGATTTTATTGATTTTATTTAACAATAAATGTCTATTAACTAAGTCAAATTGGTATTTGGGATGAACACACTTTGCGTTTAAAGCAGGTATACTTGCGTATAGTTTTTCAGGGAGCTTTGCAGGAAGGTTTCTTCAAGCATCTTGGAGACATTGCTACAGTTCTTCTAGATTGTCTTTCTCAGTTTTTTCTGTTTCTTCATGTAATCCTAGACAGACTCGATGGTGGTGAGATCAAATCTCCGTGTGGATCACCGGCTGTTCTCAGACTCCTTGTGCAAACAAAAGTCTCACTGGGTTATTACATTTAATGGCAAAAAGAATGTCTGAAAATGTAAACGGATATTTCCCTAGTACAAAAAGCATAAAATACATTCTTTGTATTTCTCCAATTTTTGGTTTAGATATCTTTCCCAATGCTTCATGGGATTGTAGCTCTTTCCCTCATTTTAGCTGTTAAGTACATTGTTTTGCAACTTTTTCTATCTGTCCAACACTTTTACGCTTCAAATCAAAGTTTGTTGATTCAACTTGTAGCTTATAACACTTTAACAACAACTTTTTTTTAAATCCCTATGGGAAAAATAGGCTAATTAGGCAAAATCTGCTTAAAAAGTGTTTGGGCACTTGTTGCACTCTACAGCCAGCTTCCTGACAAAGACAAATAAGTATTATTTGAAAATAAGTATCCCCCCCCCCATCCCCCTCTTGAGGCAAGGAATGAGGATAGGGAAACTACCTGAGGAGTCATGAACAAAGACACACAGGTACAGTAATACTTTGAGATACGAGCATAATCCGTTCCAGAATCGAGTACAAATTATTTTTTCCCATAAGAAATAACAGAAAAATCCGTTCCGCCCTTTAAAAAACTCCCTTGTTAGTGCTAATAACAATGGAAAAAACATGTTTTTAATGGCTATAGAAACATACACACTCAAAAGTATAGTATATAAATATTCCTGTGAAATAACATAAAATGTGGTTTTAATTATGAGTTAAAAGACAGATGAGTTAACCCTCGAGACAGACGATACAGTAGCTAATGTAGTCTAATGACGGCATGTGCGGAGGAGGAGGAGGGAGGGATAACGTAGATAATGCAAACACAATACAGTAGTGTAGTGTTTCTTCCCGTGTTGTGTTGTTTATCCTCAGAACCTCATGTTTATTATTATTGAACACACATAACTCGTGCTGCTCCCAGCTTAATACTCATGAATCACTCGTCGACCCCGGTAACCTCCTGCTGTAAAACCAAGCTGCCTCTAGTGGAGATCATATGCAATTACACCATAAATGAGGCGCTTGAGCTGCTCCGAGTGCTCGACTATCTAGCGACGGTGTCTGTAAGCTGCTCGTATCTCAAATATTTACTCGTATCTTAAACTAAATTGCTCGAAGGCTTGCTCGTATCTCAGAATCTATGCTCTCGTATCTATGCTTTATTTCTATGCTTATTAGACTATCACTTTATTAGCTTAGCAGCATGCTAACTTCAAAGACACGTAAAGTCTTGCTGGGTGGCACACAGAGTTGCGATCAATCACTTTTGAGGGTCCATCTGGGTCAGGAGGCTGTGTCGGTAGTAGAAGGGTTTTGCAACAGAAGTTTTGACTCTCAGGCAGGCAGTCAACCAGATAAAGACCTTCAGATGTGAAATGTACTTTGTTCCTCAAAAAAGAGGCAGACAGGATAGAAATGCAACACCATATATTGCACTGACTGTAGAGAGCTTTGTTTTTACTCAAAAGGGGACATATTGCCTATGCCATCGCAACGCAACTCAACACAATGCCTCCTCATTGTGCAATGTGCATGTCAAACATGCTTTGATCTCTCTTGCCGACGCATTGACTGTACAGTAGAAAGCGTTTCAGGCTTTCTTCTTCTGTTTGTTTCTTCTCGTGTTTGTTTTCCGGGTAGTTCTACTCTGCTCTATTGAAATTTATTGGGCAATTTTTTATTTGCTTTATCACTCTCCGTCATGACGTCAACCGCAGGGCTCTGACAGCAGCTTACAGAAAACAGGGCTGTTTTTTGCAGGAAATATTTTGGGGTGCTTGCTTATCCCAGAATGCTGCGGTGACTTTCTGCCCATATGATTTCAATGGAGGCACTATGCGGTAGACTTGTTTTTTTCTTTTGCAGTAACTTTTTCTCAACCAGATGGTGTCAACAGATGTCAGATGGCTTTGAGATGTGTTTCTGTTTCTAGAGTGACACACGCATACACCCACAGCGTTTCTCTTGCAGAATCGCAAGTCGCCAAAATCTCGTAAACACAAACATGAGTGGGAAGTTTTCATCTAAATTGTTGTAACCTTTCTAACTTTCCTTCCTCCCCCTTTCCCCTTTCTTGCTGTCTTTGTCCTGTCTTCAGTGTTTCAGGACATTCTGCTGTAAAGGACCTCCCCCTCCCAGACCAGAATATGACGTGGTTTGCATCGGTCTGACGGGTTCTGGGAAGACCAGCCTGCTCTCCAGACTTTGCAGTGAGGCAACAGACAACATCGTCCCCACCACAGGTCAGCCCACCATCATAGAGCAATACCAGACACGTCCTGCGAACACAAACACAGATCTTTGCACTTCCTCTTTGCCAAACACTTTAAAAGCACTTCCCTTGTATTCAGATTTTACCTTGTGTGACTGTCTTTTACAAAGTACTTGATTAAATCTCGGCCAGTGTAGCAATGGAGGTGTTTTTGTGAAATCCTCATGGCTGCGGTCCTTAATCTTGTTCAACTTTTATTTACAGGTTTTAGCATTAAAGCTGTCCCGTTCCAGAATGCCATTTTAAATGTCAAGGAACTCGGAGGTAAATGTTCTCTGTTTTTCATGAGAAAACTTTTTTTTAAATCATACTTAATACTATATGGACCAATGACAAATAAGAGAAATGAAATAGAGAAGTAAAAAATGTTTTAAACAGATGGCAAGTTTTTAGAAAATGTATCGTTTTTATTTGATTTATGCTGTTCCATATGGTTTTGAATAATTAACTTTCAATAAAAGATCACCCTTGCTGGTAAACACCTTTGAACTACCATTGGTCTGTTCCATATCTTCTTTAATATGAACTACCATATATAACTACCACCTAGGGCAGGGGTGGGCAAACTACGGCCCGCAGGCCATATCCGGCCCACGGAACTCGACCAAATTGTATTAAACCTCCCCCCCCGTCAACAATCTAGTATCGCGCTGGTAATCTTCAGACCAGTCTGGCAACGTGTGTTTTGGATTTTGGCCCCCTGTGCAATTGAGTTTGACACCCCTGACCTAGGGTGTGGCTCAGAGGCTCCGCCTTCTTTAATATGGAAATCATCTCCAGTTCAGTTCTTAGAGGTTGGACATCGCCAAAAAAACAAAACATGAACGCACTGAAGAGCCGCTTTAGAGTAGAAAAAGTTGTTATTCTATTGTTATTCTATCTATGCTGTTTTTTCATGCGTAAAGCTGCTTGGTTTTAAACAATCTATTGTATAAGGTTGTATTTGAATAAATGCAACGTTGTTATTAAAACAGCGGCAGATGTTCGCTAACAGAATACGACTGCTCACGCATTTCGATCTCCATTATACCCCAAAGCGAAGAGCAAAAAAAGAACTGAGTATATCGGGGCCTACATGTTGAGACATGTTGATTTCACATACAGTCATGAGGGTCTGCAGGGCTCCTCTCTATGATATAATTTCCAGTTTTATGTTGTTGTTTTTTTGCCATACATGTTTGAAATTATTTGGTGGGCCAAAGTTTAATAAGCAGTCATCAAAATCAGAAAATTTAAAAGTTTGGTGTGAGTACGTTTTTTTAAGAGGTCTCTCACACCATGTTTACATTGCAAAGCTTTTTGTTTTTCCTCTCAGAAAGAGCACAGGTATGTGGATTAGATCAGAAATAGAACGGGACGTCAGTTTAGTGCTGGGGATTTGGCGTCGTGTTGTGCTGCGTCAATGTAGACCGTATCAGTCTTTATAATGGATGCTATTGTCTTTTGTTGCGCCGTGTCATCCTGCTCGCATGCAATGCAGACGTTGGGTTATTTGATTAAAAAAATACAAGAAATGCTGTGAAATATTATTGCAATTTAAATTGTTTTCTATTTTATATACCGTATTTTCCACACTATAAGGCGCAGCTAAAAGACGTACATTTCCTCAAAAATCGGCCGTGCGCCTTATAATCCGGCACACCTTATGTATGGATTAAGTACAGGAATAGACCCATAATTGAGATAGACCTGGAAAATATGGTATATATAATTAGATGTAATTATTCTTGTGATGCAAAGCTGTATTTTCAGCATCATTGCTTCAGTCTTCAGTGTTACATGATCCTTTAGAAATCATTCTAATATGATGATTTGATACTCATGAAACATTTCTGATTATTGTCAGTGTTAAAACGGTTGTGCTGGTTAATGTTTTTGTGGAAACCCTGATACATTTTTTGAGGATTCTTTGAATAAAACATTTTTTTTAAAGTTGATCTATTTTGTAATATTATAAATGTTTTTACTGTCAACTTAAAGGGATAGTTCACCCAAAAATGCTCACCATGAAGTTGTTCCAAACCTGTACGAGTTTCTTTCTTCTGCTGAAAACAAAAGAAGATGTTTTGAAGAATGTCTGTAACCAAACAGTTGATGGTGGAAATTGACTTCTATTGACATTTTCCTACTTTGGAAGTCAATGGATGCTGTCAACTCACTGGTTACAGACATTCTTCAAAACATCTTCTTTTGTGATAAACATATGGGAGAAAAACTCAACTTTAGGGTGAGTAAATGACGGCAAAGGGTGCATTTTTGCTCCAAACCTTTGAATGGTAGTGTATGAAGTACATTTAAGCGTTTGCAAGTATAACTAAATTAATAGATTTAGACAAACAATTTGAGCGTTATGTTATTGCCCCATTACTGAATATCTACGGAAACATCTGTAACAACATTTGAAACCATTACTCACATGATCTTTTGAACGGTAATCTTTGGCAACACATCATCTGACACAACACAAGGACTATGAATGTTATTTGACACAGATGTTAGACGGGGACTCGACCAGAAAGGATACAATCTCATTTCTTTGATGACTAATATTTTTTTCTTCAAGGTAAATTGAACCCCAGGAAGCACCAGTGCTTGGATGCGGCACGCAAAGGAAATGTTTCAGATGTCACTCGCTCACTGAACCCAGAGCCATCTTGGCCTGCGTTTCCTTTTTCGTAAGAGTGATGGGCTGTAGCTTTGAGTCTGTCTTTAAAATGAGTGAGTGATGATAAGAATGAGAGGGTGTTGAGGATGCAGGGAACCCTGGGGGAAGGGAGGGATAGATAGGTGAGGAGGAAAAAAGGCTGGATACATAACGGCTGGAATTGAGATTACTAAAGGGGGTGTTTTCACCTGGGACATGAAGCCTGTAGGGTTCTCCAAAAGGAAATGTCACCTACCAAAGGAACAGTTCACCCAAAAGTGAAAATGCTTACATAATTGACTCTCTTTCATGTCTTGTGTCATCAAACTTGGATGTACTTCCGTCAAACACAAAAGGATTTTTGAGGAATGTACTGTTTGTATTTTTTAATGCAATTGAAAAGCCAGGATATGGATATCAATAGTAAAGCTGACATCTATTTTCTAAATGTACGTTGAAGAGCTTATTGTGAATGATTCATCCATGTATGTTTAATTTATCAAAAAGTCAAGAGTCGAACTTTGGTGAAAATGAAAAACTGATGATGTCTACAGGACTTTCCCATTATTTTTGAGTGTGTTCACATTGGCATGTTTGGTTCAATTGCTCTGTTAGTGCTGTTCCAAACCCTGGTGTGCACTAAACAAGCGGACCGAGCTTCCAAACGAACTCAAACTGTGCGGTTTGACTGATATATGAATGCAACACAGACCAAAGACATCCAGATGAACCAAAAACGGGACATGATGTCACAAAATGCGACCCTAAAAAGGACAGAATGCTCAAGCACACCTGCTTGTTCACGTCATAGTCGAGAGTTCGCCCATTCATCACATAGTAAAAGCTGACTATGACTAAATGTTTTTAAAAAAAATATATTTAGTCTGGACCAATTGAACCAAGCGAATCGAACTACAAGTGCACACCTTTAGTCCGCTTAAACCCGCTTCTCCACAATCGACTTGAGCAATGCCCAAATCTCAAAATCCAATCACCATCCAATGGATGAAACCCATGCTAATTTTCTTTCTTTTTCAATAATCTATATTGCACAATATTGAAGAAAAGGTCTGTCACAAGCTTTAAATTTCAGTCTCTTCTTAACGAAAAGTATAAGGGCGCATAAAGTGACATACACTACATTCATTGATTTTTTTTTTTTTTAATGCTGATTTTGTCCTTATTTGTTTTTTAGTTTTGTTATTTGTCCCTATGTGCAACCACCACATCCTTTTCATTTGGTGTTTCTCAGAAGAAAGCAAATGATTTTTGAGTGAACTAATCCTTTAAAGTGAATAATTGGGAAGTCATCTTTACATTGATTAAAAATCTAATTCTCCTTGAAAACCGGCATAATTATGTCCTATTTTTCTTTAAAGCACTTTGGAAACCTTTCCTCCAGATCACCAATGAGTTCAGATCAGCGTCAGAGACCCGCAGAGCGCGACCTCTTTTCCCCAAAAAACATCGGTATAGGGTTACGGTTGGGACATTAACCTTGAACCTGACGCGGAAGGCTCATGTCACGCTTTATTGATGGAGGTTGTGTGCCGGCTTGACACGCTGGCTCTCCCGTCGTTCCCGCCACGGCATCGAGGCGGTTTACCATTTTCTGGTGTTATTGGTTGGTCTGCCCGTCTGGCCCATGTTTTGAGTGTGCATGAGTAATGTCAGGAAGCCAAGAGACGTTCAAAGTGCCGCGCTGTCTGTGTGCATTTCCCATCAGTGTGACGATGACACCCTGCGCGATCTGCCAGGCTGACATGCGCACCAGAAAGGGCAGCCCCACATACTCACATTTACCATCTCGCAGCGGCCATCTGAAAGCACTTAGTAGGCTCTCTCTCTTTGTGTCTCTGGACCCCAGCCATGATGTAATGATTTCTGCGTAAATGTGCTTTAGTTGCATTATCGCATGAGATTGTAATGCACCGGGACGTTATCGAAAATTTTTGTTTTCTTCCGTCACATTGTTCTCATCTTAATGCACATGTTTGTGCATTTGAAAACGAAAGTAAGAGACTCCACAAGACTTCGCAGTCTTGTGATTTTACTTTCACGGCCAGTAGATGGAGACTTTGAGTAAAAAGGCATGCCTCGAAGAAACCGTTGATGCTCATTTGTGATCGATGCGACATTGTGTTTTGGAAAAAGCAGGGCGTATATGAAAGAAATGTCAGGCTGTATATGCCAAGTAATTGTGCGTTAATATTTAATAGCGCTGGCTAAAATGGCCATAGCAGATCAAACGCTTCTTAATTAGATGAGTCAGCCTCGGACATGGTCTGTCTGTGAGGATCCCAAATATTTATTGTGAGTCACAAATTGTCTAAACATCTGCAGAAAACATTATTATTTCTTTGGATGGCTATCGCAAAGTGTGTTTGCTATTGCTGTCAGGCTTGCATGTCAGCGGTTGGAAAGCTGTTGCTGAATACCACAGTGGATAATACCTAATGAGAACTGGAAGTATTACATTGTACATCATACGCAGCGATGATATTGGGGAGTCGAGCTCTGAAACTCAATCCGATAGGTTCCAAACGTGAACCGAGACCTCTAGAACAATTTTAGTGCTGATAATTTGGCGAGGCATGACTAAGAGCTCAATTTGTGGTGTGACAAAGACTCAGAAGTTTGGAAGTGGAACCATTAAACTCACGTCCAGTGTGTTTAGCAAGGGGAAAAAAAGGATTGCGCAGCTGCTTAGTGTCAAGCAAACAGCTTATACGTCTTGGCTGGACTTCAAGAGCATTGAATAAAGCTGTCGATTACTGTCTGGCATTGATTTTTAGAGCAACGCCACCTTTTCAAATAGCATTCTGTTGTAATTATTTCATATTGGAATAAAGTTACTTTTAAGGGCTTGTTGAGGATGCGCACGAAGCATGCTAGCAATTAATACAACGCATTCCGATCAGAAAACTCACAAGGACGAGAGGTATAGACAAACTCAGTTTTTTCATGGTGAGGGTACAGGCCCCGCAGTGACTCACTTTAACCAAAGCCATGCTGCGCTTGTGTGTCTTGGTGGCCACATTTTTGTACCCCCAAATTGCTGTGCACAAGAGAAACCATATGTTCACTGTAAAAGTGGGCCCATTTGAACTGTGCTGTAGACTGGCCATCAGAAGAAACCATTTTAATATGCTCTCAGGGTCGACTTTAAAGAAACACGGTTTCGTTGAGAACTCTTCATTTGGACACGGCTTTTCCCACAGGCCTCCCTGAGCGGGAGTGCGAGTTGGCATGCGTTCTTGAAGTCATAAAAATACATAATGCAATATCCTCAGTGATTTTTGAAAGGAGGTCGGGGTCCTCACCAAATGCTTTCCAGCAATGTTCGAACTGATGCTGTGTCGAAACAACATACCGTGGTCCGTTTCACGTTCGGTTGCCAAAACGTTTTCCAGAACTTCTCATAGTGATTTTTTTTAATTTTTTATAAATCAGTAATACCTTGAGATACGAGCATAATCCGTTCCAGGAAAGAGCTCGTAACTCCAATTGCTCGTATCTAGAATCATGTTTTCCCATAAGAAATAATAGAAAACAAATTAATCCGTTCCAGATTTGTAACAATGGAAGAAAATGTTTTTTATTGGTATAGGCACACACACAATCACACACAATTATAGTACATGTATACAGTAAAAGGATTCGTGTGATTATCAAATAAAATATGTTTTTACAGACAGTAGCGGCAGGTGTGGAGGAGGGAGGGGGTTGGTACGTAGACACTTGATTCCGTATTGTAACTTACACGAACACTACGTAACTTACGTAAACTTAAATTAACTTAACTTGCGTATTTTTGGTAACTGTTCTATTTTATATTATTGTTTTGCTTGTTTTCTTCCCTTTTTTCGCCCGACTACCCTCACTTTCACTTTCACTTGACGCAGACCTTTTAACGGAATACCTATCAAGGGAGATTTGTTTCTGTCTCCCTTTAAAAATAAGTAAGGTAAGCGTCGTCAAAAAGCGTCGAAGCAACCAGTAGACGATTTATCAGGGTGTTTCTTTTCAATGCTGAGCTCTTTCAACACCTGCCCATCGTCGGTAGATCGATAAACTCCTCAGTCGACAGTTTCTCCTCATGCTCCTGATCACTCACGCGGCACCGCGCCTATATTTATCGTCAATTTCATGCTTCATTTCCATGGTCATCATGCGTTTCTTCTTCTCACTACCATCCTACCGGGAAAATCAGCTACTCTCGGGTGACGCGTACAAGTCCATGAACACTGAAGTGAAAGTGCGTCGGCATCGGCGTCAGTACACGTGTTCGTATCTCGAAAACGTATTCGTATGTAGAAACAAAAATCTGCCCTAAGGCTTGCTCGTATCTTGGAATACTCATATGTAGAGACACTCGTATCTCGAGGTATTACTGTATATATAAAGCTTTGCGTTGTTTTCACCATAGGCACCATCTGATTTACGTCTGACAGGAACTACTTTTTCTGTGAAGGGGTTAATGTGTGTATTAATGTGTGTATTAACTGCGATCATGACGGTGTGAATTTATGCATTTTGTATTACAGGAGCGGACTCGATTAAAAAGTACTGGAGCCGGTACTACCAGGGCTCTCAGGGAGTAGTGTTTGTTTTGGACAGCGCTTCGTCGGAGGAGGATCTGGAGGTGGCGCGTACAGAGCTCCACTCGGCCCTGCAGCATCCGCAGCTCTGCACGCTTCCCTTTCTCATTCTTGCCAACCACCAAGACAAACCTGCTGCCCGCTCTGTTCAAGAGGTAAACCGATACCCGCTTAACACTTCCCCTTCTCGCCCTGGCTAACTGCCAGAACAAACCTGCCGTCCACTCTGTACAAGCCGTAACTTTACACTCGCTTAATACTTCCCATCATCATACTGGTCATTACCACTAGGATAAGCATGCCATCCGTATCATATTCAAGGTTATTTAAATAATTAACATTCAGTCATCATTTAATCACCCTCATGTCACTCCAAATATGTTGGACTTTCGGTGGAACAAGTAAGAATATGTTTTGTCTGTTATACGAGTAAAGTCTGTGGGCTCACAAACATTCATTGTATTGGTAAAAAAAATTGTTTTATCTAATACCAAAGTCCCTTTTAAGGCAAGATTTCCAGTCATGCAAGTCACAGCTTATATTTATGCTAATGGGAATAGAGCAACATTTCCAGAAACTGTTTGTTAATGTAACACTAAAACAACAATAGTTTCATAAATTGTGTTTTTTAACACACAAATGATGCCTCTTTAAAAGCTGTTAAGGAAGGACCATAGCCGCCATATTGACGGTTACAATTTTTCCCGTTGTTTTGTATAATCTTTAAGGTGTGGGTGTATGACAGCCTTTTTTTTTTCTGGCAAAAATAAATAAATAAATCTGTTGTTCATTGTCAATTGTGCACCAGTCACTTTCAAACCAAGTGGATTTGTGCTGGTCAATTTGAGAAATCTGCGTGGGGAACTTTTCACCCTCACGCGAAACTCCCGATCACACAGATTATTAAAATGACTGGATTTCGGCCACACAAATTTGCTGAGCAATGGGAAATGTGATCTCACCTTTAGTAAGATGCTAAAACTTTAGAGATATTCATTGTAAATTTTAAATGAAAGCGGCATTAGGCATTGCCCTGTTTTGGGATGTGGTGTCGCGCTGCTGCACGTTTATTCTCGCAGGATTTGCTTGTTGTTTGCAAACACTGACAGGCCATAAGACATTCTCCCACAGATCTGCAGCACCCAGCTTACCCACTTTCTCAGGCTTTCCTGACAATAAGTCTTTGTATTGTTGGGAGCCCAAAATACTGATGGTGTGGGGAAACACTACAGCTGTTGTCCCATCTCAGAAGAGTGTATTCATTTTACCGATCGCTCTATTTGAGATTCTGTCAAACATTGTTTCAAAAGCAAGTGGCATCAAAATTAAGATGAATTGCTGACCGCTGTTAGTAATAGCAAGCAGTTGGAATGCGTGGCATGTCTCTGCTGTCACATTTCTATTTTAATGGTCCCCTTGTCACTTTTATGTTTGGAGGATTGAGTTACGTTTTTTCCTGAATGATTTGGTGTCTGTGTGTTATTTGGCTGATACTGTGCACGTTGGTTTGTGTGTGAGTGTGCATGCGTGCACATCTGCTTCGAGTGGAGAAATCGGTCCGCGGGCTGCAGGGTATCACCCAATGCACAGAGCGCTAATTAACTGGCTGAGAAGTGGTCCTGAGTGAGCAGTAAATATCTGCCTTTGGAGAATAGCACATCCCTGTTCACTGATGTGTGTCAAAACGGGGCTTTTCAGTTGGCAGTGACACTCGCTCTCCTTGCTGGAGATGCAACTTGAGTTACACAAGACCTGACCAGCTTGTTTTCCGTTTAATTGCTCTCAATCGATTTCAAACTGGATCAGATCTCTTGGACCTCCTATGGGCATTTTTTGAAAGAAGATCCAGAGTGCAGAAAACAGAAAAAGAAATGGTCAAATCGTTTCTGGTCATTAAAGGGATAAAGTATCTGCCAGCATTTGAAAAACAATTCTTTTAAATTATATATCCATTTTTGATATGTGACAAACTACTGTATATCAATCTGTATGTCCAAGCCTGCTATATATATACTGTGAAAAATAAAAACCACCAATAAAAACCACCTTCGATTCTCGATACAAACCTTTAATTATATTCTCCAACATTGCAAACACAATTTCGCTCACAGCGTAAACTCAGTCACAACACACATAAACACATTCACTCATAACGCGGCTACTATGGTTTCTTTTCAAAGTCTAAAATGCTTTGTTGCTTTTTGCCTTTAACAGTCTGCTTGATTATCAGTTTATGAATACTCAGACCAGCCAGTCTGGCACCAATAACCATGCCACGTTCAAAGTCACTTAATTCACCTATTTTCTCCATTGCGATGCTCAGTTTGAACTCAGTAGATTGTCTTGACCACGTCTTCATGCCTTAATGCATTGTGTTGCTGCCATATGTTTGGCTAATTAGATATTTGCGTTAATGAGCAATGTACTGTGCACTGCATTTGCCATGTATTGCTTTCCTGTACCTGTTTTCAACACCAAGGTCATGGGTTCGATCTCAGGGAAAGCAAGAACTGATTCAATGTGTTCCTTGAATGCAGTGTAAATCGCTTTGGATAAAAGCGTCTGCCAAATGCATAAATGTTAATGTATATTGTTCGTAAGTCTGCAATGGCAAAAATAAATTTACTCTGCAATGCAAAGCAGTCTTGCTGTGTCAAATGTTGTCTTGAAATACAATCGTCCCTCTATAGTACTTCATCTGCACACGCTATTCTTTGGAGATACTTCAGATCGTTTTTCATTTTTGCCAGGTGTAAATTGCTAAACATATCAAATGGTGGTCTGCTTCACATTCTGGTTTGCGTGGAAGTGGCCTGTACGCCAGCATCAACCTGTTTTGTTTTATATTTCAGGGTGTGAACTGTGATGGATCATCTGTCTTGCTCTGGACGACCATTTCATAATGCGTCTGATTCCAGTAAACCAAGTAATCCAAGAGTTTTCCCATATTTTATTGCCAGGGACCCCCAAATTTTAGAATTCCCTTGCAAGGAACCCTCTTGATAAAATATGCAGGCAGCTGTATATTTTCATGTATGTAAACTCATTTAAACTGTTGAAAAATAGCTAGTGTTTTGCTGTTCATAAAGACTGAATAAATTATTGAAATGCTGTCTGGAAAATATTTCCAGAATAATTCATAACATTTGTTCAGCACTTTTAATTATTACTATAATTTAAAGGGTGATCGTTCCAGAAAGCGCGCAAAATTGAGGATGGCTTCGTGTGAGTTTGTTGACAGGGGGGGGGTAGTATAATAATTAAATTATACTAAACTGCCAGTAGGTGGCGGCATATCATTCTTTACGTCCAAAATCAAACACTTCTCTTTTGGTGTAATGTTTTTCGCGTACAATTTAATAGAGAAGTATGTCCGAGTGCATAGTATTTGAAAAACAGTAGGCGAAAAGACTGATAAACTGATACTTCCGGTGAGATTCTGAACTGTTCGCTCGAGGGACACTTTAGTATCCCATGAGGCCATGGTACAGGGTTTGTGAATGGCAGTGGTCATGTGAAGAAAAAAATAACTTGCAGTAATCCCTCGCCACTTTGCGGTTCAAGTTTCACAGCCTCACTGCATCACGGATTTTTCAAAAATATTAATCAAAAAATAAAAATTCATTAATACCGCCATATCGGCAGCGGTATTGTGGAAAGCAGTATTACTTCATCGTGATGCGAGAGAAACGGTTTCTCAGGATGCCAGACAAAGAGAGAAACTCTCTCAGAGTCTTTGTACACACCCACGGCACTCAGACAAGACACGTGATTGGCTCGAGATCAACCAATGAGAGCACGAGTGGATGTATCCAGTGAGCTGATCCTACTTCACGGATTTTCACCTATCGTGGGGGGTTCTGGTCCACATTAATTGCAATAAACGAGGGATCACTGTATACAGAGACTTATTTTGCAATCCAAATCTTGGATTTTGGGAGCGGTTTTATTGATTATATTTCCTTCAAGCCCCCATTATTGTGTGTGCATAGCGTGATGGCAGCGGCTCTTTTTCAAGCTCAGATGGAGGTCCCTTTTGCTGCAAGACCCATTTCAGGTGATACGGAGCAAAAGCCGCTACTGATTGAGAGCACTTGGCTTGAGACTCAGTTTTGCCCAACTATGTTTGGATTGGAATTAGTCAAGTTTAAAAGTTCTTTCTTGCAAATGAAATATGGTGCAGGAGGAAAGGGTTGACTAAAAAAATGAGTTCAAGAGAACACATTTGCGTTGACTACTAGAGTTACGACTGTGTTTTCCTCTGTGCTTTGTGAAGATGAGACGGAAAAGTAAATTTAGGACCTGTTGAGATGCTTGAGCGTGAGAATAATACAAGTGATTGAAAATGTGGCCGTGGGGACCTATTGTATTGAAATTGAATAAACCAATGCGCAACTATCTCAACAACCACATGAAAAAATAATGTGTAATTCTCTCCTCCTTGTGTGCATACTTGTGTCAAGTTGACCCGAGGTTGCTTAAGGGGACAAATGTAGCCATGCGAAGTGTATTTTGATGAATGAGATTTGAAAGTGAACCGGGAATGTCTTTACTTGAAGATGGGTAAATTCGTCATCATATCATTGGACCGTTGACAGTCCAGAGCCAAATGAATGGGTAAAAGTTGTGACAAAACAAAAATGAATGAAGATCTAGAAGAGAAAAGCCATTCAGTTTGCATGTTAACGCAAGAAGTGATTTGAGAGACCGGCTCAGTTCAGTCAGTACAAAACTAGAATCTGTGTCCTTCATGGTCACACAGCAATCTGGGTCCGAACAACAGACCCGTTTGTTGTTTTCCTCGGGGGCTCGGAATTTGCTCAGCCGACATTGGCATGGTTTTCAGTGCTGGGTGCCAAGGCCAGTGTCAGATCAGCAGGAGAAACACCATTCTCCCTCATACCACACGCACACACTCACTCCACTGTCTGGGTGTCTGTCTGGCTTTACACCCCTTCCTCAGTCTGTCAATGCTAGTTGCTGTGGGAAAGATCAGTGCTGTCCATTTTTGCGCTCTCTCTCTCTCTCCCTCTAATTTTGATCATGGAAAGATGCTTGTACCTAATGAACCCCATCATTCAGACCGGAGGCTCTTCACAATCCAGCACAGTACTGAAATAGTTTATTTAGCAAAAATCAAATATTTGTATGTGTTCCTATGTTTATTAATGCAATTTGTTTTATATTATCAAGAAGAACTCAACAAGCTTCACTTCATACTTTGAGCTAGAAAATAATTCCTTCACTCCATTTTGAAAGATAATCATTAAATATAAGAGTTCTGTTTTACTTGGCCCCAGTACGAAGAATAACAAAGTGTAGCCAAAAGTGTAAAATGACGTCTGTAAGCCTCTTTTTTTTTTTTTTTTTCATTATTTTTTTACGTTGGCTGTGGACAGAGCAAATGGAGAAGCAGTAATCAGTAATCCTCCTTTAACTAGCGACTGTTTGCCAAATGCAGATGGCATGCCGTGTAATTAATATTCATGAGCAAAAATATTAAAGCCGAGATGTAATTTGTAAAATTTACAGGGTAACAAAATAAAACATATGCATGCATGAATCTTTCACAATAAGATATAACATGCATTAGATTTCATGACGACTTTTAATATCTTATATTCTAATACAACTATAAATATTTTATCTTTGATACAAGGTAACCTAAACAGTATTACCTTCACTCGTTCGTTCTCTCAGCGTCGCTTGGTTTAGTTGCATCATTCACCACAGTGCATTATTTTATAAGTGATTTACAGCAGTTTTACCTCGTGTTGTTATTGCCTTGCTATTGTTCACGTAGTGAAGTATATACGTACAGTACAGCATATAGAAATAAAGTACAAAATCCTCCCTCTAGCACTAACACAATCGTGTGATTTTTAGTGCATTTTTATGGGGAAAATTGTTTTGGTGTACGAGAGTTTTGGGTTACGAGCTTGTCCATATTGCCATCTTTCTAATTTTACTTCTATCTCCAATATCTAACTGACTTAAATCAAATGAAGATTATTTTTTTATAGTCTTACAATTCGTACTTTTTAAATCCCTTCTTCATGCTTACGAGAACGACTCTTATATATTTTTTTATATATGGTACCCCTGGAGCTCTATGGTCCTCAAATCTAAGGGCTCGCAGTTGAAACTCTACCCAGCAGAGTCACAGTCACTGGTGTAATTTACGGCCCCCGTCTCCCCATCTGCTCTCTGGAAGCAGCTCCCCCCATGCGGTAATAGAAGGGTTCAATGTCTTACCTTTAAAAGAATTGCCTGGTTTTCCCTGCTTGACCCACACTCCCTCTTTTTCTCTTGTGGCTGATCTCACTGCGTTGTGATTTAGAGTAATAATAAAATTACCATGGCTCTGGAAGTAGACAGGGCACCCATAACATCTGGCTCTAATAAAGTTTTGACTGATAGAGATGGATGCACACAGAACCAACATGAGTGGGAGACGCACAGACCCTCAAACTCCAGACCTGTTTCAGATGACAGATATATCTGAACCATCTCGAATAAACCATGCAGGTAACGTTTTACGTCACTTTCCGTTCAGAGTGACCTGGAAAGCAAATGTATTTGGTCTTTAACTCATCTCACCCTCTTCGTGTCCTCACTGACCCTTTTCGATACTTGTGCTTGCTTACTCTCATTCCTGGACATTGCATCCTTGCTAAATTAATTTAGCTATACAATAGAATTGAATCACAACGTCTTGACCAGCATTGAGCAATAGGATGTACAACATACCTTACAGCACTTTCTGTAAGTGGTCCTGAGTAGTTTGTTGTGAATCCCTAAAATACATGGGAGAAAAGGGATGAGAAAAATCTTAGAGAAGTTCTCATTGACATCAGGCGCCATCAATTGAATGTTTTTTGGAGGGAGGAATTTTTCCTCGTCCTGAAAGATTTGTTTGAGACATGAAGACAAAGGCTATCTTGTTTGCCTGGAGGAGGCTGAACTGGGGAAGATCTGTCTGGCTGGGTGGACTCTATATTCTGTCTGGCCTCGAAAGAAACATGCTGGCCAGACGTTATTGTGTGGCTCGGCTGGCAAACTGACTCAGGGCATTCTGCTGAGAGAGGTCACTGGTGCTGCCACATGGAGTACTTCTGTCTGGCGGCAGTGCCCAGTGTCAGAACAACTAGCAGCCGTCTGCTTATGGGCCATATGGTCGTGGATCCTGGATCGACAATGTAGTTGAAGTACAGTGATACCTTGAGATACGAGCATAATCCGTTCCAGGAAAGAGCTCGTAACTTGAATTGCTCGTATCCAGAATCATGTTTTCCCATAAGAAATAATAGAAAACAAATTAATCCGTTCCAGATCTGTAACAATGGAAAAAAACATGTTTTTTATTGGTATAGACACACACACAATCACACACAATTATAGTACATGTATACAGTAAAAGGATTCGTGTGATATCAAATAATATGTGTTTTTACAGACAGTAGCGGCAGGTGCGGAGGAGGGGGAGGAGGGAGGAAGGGGGTTGGTACGCAGACACTTGATTCCGTATCGTAACTTACATGAACACTACGTAACCAATTAACATAACTGAATTTAGCTTTATTTTTTTTACTTTTCTAGTTTATATTATTGTTTTGCTTTTTCGATTTGTTTTCTTCCCTTTTTTCACCTGACTACCCTCACTTTCACTTGACGAAGACCTTTTAGCGAAATACCAATTGAGGGAGATTTGTTTCTGTCTCCCATTCAAAATGAGTAAGGCATGTGTCGTCAAAAAGCACCGAAGCACGACCAGTAGACCATTTATCAGGGTGTTTCTTTTCAATGAAATCAGAAACCTTCTGCCACATAGCCATCACTTCCATAATTTCACTTGTAGAAATGTTTTCCTCCAGTTCCCCCTCCTCTTCCTCCTCCTCCTCCTCGCCACTGCTGAGCTCTTGCAACACCTGCGTATGTTCATCGTCTGCAGCTCGATCAACTCCTCAGTCCACAGTTCCTCCAGATGCTCCTGCTGTTAGATCACTCACACTCACCGCGCTCATATTTATTCACAATTTCATGCTTTATTTCCATGGTCATCATGCGTTTCTTCTTCTCACTACCATTCTTACCACTCACTTTCTTAGAACTTAGAAATGGAGAGAAAATCAGCTACTCGCGGGCGATGTGTACAGAAGTCAGCGAACACGTGAAGTGAACGTGTGTCGGCATCGGCGTCAGTACGCGTGCTCGTATCTCGAATATTTACCCGTATCTAGAAGCAAAAATCTGCCTGAAGGCTTGCTCGTATCTTGGAATACTCGTATGTAGAGACGCTCGTATCTCGAGGTATTACTGTATCCAAATTTTTGCAGTCCAATTGTGTGTTTTTGACAATGTAGTGTATTGCGATTATGGCACGCAAACCAAAGAACATGTTTTCTTCTACATCATGGTATATAATTTATTGTGGTGTACAAAGCATATTAAAGGGAAGCATCATGTACTAGAACATCTTTTATGGTTTCATGATTGTAATTAGTGTTGTTTCTTCTGCAGTCTGAGCAGATGTATCACTTACAGTCTGGCAGTTGATGCCCACCGTCTGTGTAGAACAGACTGTTCAAGCAAAACAGTTCTGCAATGGGTCAGACCCAAGCATTGACAGAAGAGCTCCACGGGATGTGTAAGACACATTTTAAATCCTAGTAGCAGTGGTACTACAGACCATATTTTAAGCAGAATACAATGTCCTGTGGTTAACCCATACCCCTACCGAGATCTTGCTGCTTCTTGGACGGTGCAATCTGGGAGACTAATTCCTCTTTGAACTCTGTAGAACAGTGGTTTTCAATCACGGTCCTCAACCACTTTTTCTGATCTTCAGTGATTCAGGAATAGGTACCTGTCCAGGAACCAGCATTATGTGGAAAAAGGGGCACCAGATTACTCGTCTTGTACTATTTTTACCTTTGCAGACCAGGGGCTGCAACAGCCCCTCTAATTGAATTACTTGTCCCATGAGCAACTGTTACAATAAGATATTTTTAACCAATTTGATTTGCAGTCCTGTGAGTCTGAGCGGCAAGCCTTGCTTAACATGTGCTTATGAGTGTGTTACGCTAGACGGGTGTGAACAAGTGTATAGGAAAGGGAAATGGCATACGTATGACTGTCTGTTAGGGCAGTATCGAGGTTTGGATTTTTGTCTATGAATCACTGCTGATATGGCCTGGGACTCCCGGTTGGGATTAAATTTGGGTAAAGTGTTGTCGAAGATATCCGGGGAGGGGGAGGGGGTGGGGGGGCAGGTTCAGCTCCTTTTAATATGTTCCCAATGTTCTGGAGCCAGACTCGGTGAGTTATGAGAACTCTGAACTTCACTTCAGTCATCACCGTAACTCAAACACATGCTTACATAAGAGCCAACCAGTACTAGTCATGACAACGGGAAGTTATGCTTGTTTGGGGGGTCATGGCATTGGAGCAGATGGTCTTTTTCATCTCAGGTGTTTGGAGAGATTCAGCGATCACAATCCATTTTGTTCTGTACCGCATTTGACACTTCTGTACATTCATTTTATTCTGTGCTACATCTACTTGTTGCAGCTTTGTCTCTTTGTTCTAGATCTGCAAAGATGTTCCTGTCAAGAGAGCTTGAGCAATTCTTAATGCACATGTATACACCTCTGATACATGCGCATGTATACTCGTATTGCTTGGCCAGCACTTTTTGTTTTGAAACTTGAACACGATTTTGGCTGAAGCTCTTGTTCTGAGCTACTTTGTCAGGAATGTTTCTTCACTGAGGAATCCCCAGTGACAGGGCCTTCGTTGCCCTGCATGAAATACTGTTCCATTTATTAATATGAGGAAATCTCTTCAGAAAGGGAGTGCAGCCTCCAGCATGTGAATAGAGGGGGCCCATGGAAGAACTGCTGTGGTTTGCTGTGGAATGAGCCTGATTTAACACATGAACAACAGAAACTAGAGCTCTGCAACATAACTGAAGCTATTTGGGGGAGGAGGTGTGCTCTCCATCATTTTCTTCAGCTCCATCTTTGGACTGAAAGTCTTTTCATGTTTTTCTCTTCGAAACTGATGAATATCACTATGCTTACACATTTCTATCTTTAGAAACTCATTGTGATATGATCCTTGAAATGACTCTCCCGATGGTAATGTTTGCAGTATGCTGAAGAAATGAGCACTTTCATTAGGGAATTTCTCCCTTTTTGGGGAGCAGATCTGCAGGTGGGTCTGCGTGTGTGTGGTTAAACGTACAAAGTTCAGAGTATGATTGATATCAGATGGATTTGTTGATCATAGTTGAAGCAGCTTTGTTGATGTGTGCTTGCCAGCAGGTCACCTGTCTGTGCCTGAGGGGGTGCGTCTGTGGGTGTATGTTCTTTCTTTGGGGGCGAGTTCCTCAAGTGAAGGTCAGTCCACACAAACGCACAGGGCAAGAGGACAACTGATTGGCGTTTGGTAGTTGACCCAATAAGAGACCTTGCAGTCCTGCGTTGCTGCAGTTAATTAGCTCAATCCCAGCTCCTTTTTATCGTGGTACAGTTCCAGATGTGATCCGTCAAGCTTTAAGCAAATTGAGTTACTGTAAATCTGCTCTATGGCCAGACGAACACACTAAGAAAGCACATAGGCCAAGAGGCTTGTTCACTGCCCGTGACCTGGAACCCATGGGCTTCTGACTTTGTGCAGGGGCATTGGTAGTCAGGTCTCTGACAAAGTGATTTAGTCACGGCTTGTCTCCTGTAAGGGTTTATCCCACTGACACCGGAAAGACTTCATATCCAAACATGTCATAAAGAAAAAGATCTGCAGTAAACCAGGTGTTAACGCCAATCTGGCTTGAAGAACGTGTAGATTTAGTTGGCGCCATATGAGCCTTGCGCACATGGCCTGAGATTAGAGTCTTCTCGGTCTTGCTCAAGGTTTCTCAGTAGGGATGCACGCTAAAATTTGTATAATCCAAAATCTGATTTCTCTGAACAACATCTGCCAATACCGTTGGGAGATTCTGCTTTATATTTTTATTGACACTTTTAAAACAAGTATAATTCAATTGGCAGCTTCAAAAAGAAATGATGCTGTTTGCTTTCTTTTTAGAATTTTTGGTTTTGGTTTTCTTCCTGCAAATCACAATTTCATTTTCTCGTCTGCAAGAGTTTGTATCCGTTACCAAATTTGGATCGATGGGACATAATTTGCTCTGATCATCAGCTGTTTTTAAAACAAGATTCCATTCTAAGATTTTTGTGGAAACATTGAGTTTTCTCGCTTTTTAAAATGCTGAACAGATTTTAAAATGCACCATTTACATTGGTCAGTTTTCATAGGTAATGTCAGCCTAAAATTGCTAAATGGTCATACAACTATATAGAGAAGTAAGCATACAGGGAGTGCAGAATTAGTAGGCAAGTTGTATTTTTGAGGATTAATTTTATTATTGAACAACAACCATGTTCTCACTGAACACAAAAAACTCATTAATATCAAAGCTGAATATTTTTGTATCAATATTTTAAGTAGTTTTTAGTTTTAGCTATTTTAGGGGGATATCTGTGTGTGCAGGTGACTATTACTGTGCAAAATTATTAGGCAACTTAACAAAAAACAAATTTATACCCATTTCAATTATTTATTTTTACCAGTGAAACCAACATAACATCTCAACATTCACAAATATACATTTCTGACATTCAAAAACCAAACAAAAACAAATCAGTGACCAATATAGCCACCTTTCTTTGCAAGGACACTCAAAATCCATGGATTCTGTCAGTGTTTTGATCTGTTCACCATCAACATTGCGTGCAGCAGCAACCACAGCCTCCCAGACACTGTTCAGAGAGGTGTACTTGTAAATCGCACATTTGATGATGGACCACAGGTTCTCAATGGGGTTCAGATCAGGTGAACAAGGAGGCCATATCATTAGATTTTCTTCTTTTATACCCTTTCTTGCCAGCCACGCTGTGGAGTACTTGGACGCGTGTGATGGAGCATTGTCCTGCATGAAAATCATGTTTTTCTTGAAGGATGCAGACTTCTTCCTGTACCACTGCTTGAAGAAGGTGTCTTCCAGAAACTGGCAGTAGGACTGGGAGTTGAGCTTGACTCAACTCAACCCGAAAAGGCCCCACAAGCTCATCTTTGATGATACCAGCCCAAACCAGTACTCCATCTCCACCTTGCTGGCGTCTGAGTCGGACTGGAGCTCTCTGCCCTTTACCAATCCAGCCACGGGCCCATCAAGACTCACTCTCATTTCATCAGTCCATAAAACCTTAGAAAAATCAGTCTTGAGATATTTCTTGGCCCAGTCTTGACGTTTCAGCTTGTGTGTCTTGTTCAGTGGTGGTCGACTTTCTGCCTTTCTTACCTTGGCCATGTCTCTGAGTATTGCACACCTTGTGCTTTTGGGCACTCCAGTGATGTTGCAGCTCTGAAATATGGCCAAACTGGTGGCAAGTGGCATCTTGGCAGCTGCACGCTTGACTTTTCTCAGTTCAGGGGCAGTTATTTTGCGCCTTGGTTTTTCCGCACGCTTCTTGCGACCCTGTTGACTATTTTGAATGAAACGCTTGATTGTTCGATGATCACGCTTCAGAAGCTTGGCTATTTTAAGACTGCTGCATCCCTCTGCAATATATCTCAATATTTTTGACTTTTCTGAGCCTGTCAAGTCCTTCTTTTGACCCATTTTGCCAAAGGAAAGGAAGTTGCCTAATAATTATGCACACCTGATATAGGGTGTTGATGTCATTAGACCACACCCCTTCTCATTACAGAGATGCACATCACCTAATATGCTTAATTGGTACTAGGCTTTCCAGCCTATACAGCTTGGAGTAAGACAACATGCATAACGAGGATGATGTGGTCAAAATACTCATTTGCCTAATAATTCTGCACTCCCTGTATACTGCATCAGTTCATTAGCACACGTTCCCCAAGCATTCTTCAGTGGGCATTTACATAAAATCTTTACAGCACAATATCGCCAACTCCTGGCTTGTCATGGTTGTGGGACAGTATTTAAACTGTTTTTGTGTTGTTGCTGTGGACGAGATTTTCACACAGCAAGGTGAACATTTCTTTTTTGGAACTTTCTACGTGTGAACAAAGTAGATGTCTTGTCTTTTTAGCAATTGTTCAGAGTAGAGATAATACATGTTCTGCTGCATCAGCTGACATCAGCCATGCCAGCATTCTGTACCAGTCTGTATCATCTTTTTGAAGTACTTTTCATGGACGTCACTGGCAGTCCATCCTAGACCTCCTTTCTTTTGTAAATGTTACACTTGCTGTTTTAGGTCTGGATAGGTTTCTCTTTGAAACAATAGACAAATATGGCTTCGGGTTCCAAGTTTGTTCTTGCTCTTCGAAGCAGCAGGATTGGGTAATTTTGTTGCAATGAAGTCCCAGACAGGGAAATCTTAATCAACATTCTTGGCATAATAGGAAAGCTTTGGCTCAAAGGATGTTTTGTTTGATTATTTCATTTATTTTTTTCCTTTCACTGCACTCTCAAAAGGAAGTAAAAAAAAAATTCCAACGGCTTTTTTGGCCCATTCCCACTGGTTGTAAGTTAAGCTCAGTGTTTGTCTAGATGTGACACTGATGCCATATATTTCAGTGCTGTGAGTGAGTTTAAATGTGGAATCAGAGGCCAGGCTTGAAGAAGTGCACCCAGTGGGGTGGTCTCTCTCTCTCTCCATAGCAGGGAGGTTTGAGACGGAGCCAATCAGGTGACAAGACGGACTGGCTTCCAGAAACACCGCCAAAACAAGAGGGAAATGTAGTGTGATGCTTTTGTGTCAGGAATAATGTGTGTGCAGCATTTGAAGTGATTTAGCCTCCCAGCATTCATTTTTCACACCTGTGCTCTGTATTTATTCTGGGCTTCTTTAAGTCCCCCAAGGTTAGAGGTCAGTGATTTGGGTGGAAGCATAAATTAGAGGCTGGAGGGGAGAAATCACTTTGACAGGAACATTTTTGGAAGTTTAAGTGCTGTTGTTGTTCCAGCGAAGGTCAAGGTGTTCCTGACATCATGCTATTCTTTCAGATCTTTAAAGGGTTCAACCTAAAATTATTATATTTTCTGTCATCCATTATTCAGCCTGTATGACTTCTTACGTCTGTGCACACAAAATAAGATATTTTGGAAATATGTCTGTGTTATGCCCGAAAGTGAGCCAAGATATTTTTTTTATACAAAACTCTGATTGTGTTTAACCTGAAAGAAGTCATATACACTTAGCATGGCTTGAGAGCGAGTAAATTATGGCATAATTAAATAGAGTTGAGCCGGATACTCGGCTGAAACGAGTATCCGGTAAGGATAAAGCACTTTTGTCGAGTACGAGTATTATACGAGTAATAAGAGTCATTATCTGTGCTCGGATTGAATAGAAAATCCTCATTGGTGGCTGACTGTGTCTGTGTTCAGTGATAGGCTAGTCACAGCGCCCCTCCCCTACACATACAGATTTGATGCGTCTCGCTCTGCTCACTCACACACAGAACACTGAGAAGAGAATAGCTCTCTCTCTCGGTCTCTTTTCTCTCCCTCAGTCACTCAGGTTCGCGGGTCTTTTTTTTTAGAAAAGTTAACGTTTAGGATTTCTTCAGCTTCAGGTTTGTTTTTTTATTTTGGTTTGTTTGTAGTACTTATTAGCCAGTATAGTTCTGGTAAACGTGGGGTTTGTTCAGACGTGGTTCTTGGTAGAATGCGACTAGCGTTGCGTCTCTGCCTGTCGGACACTTTTTTTTTAACCGTCTGCTGGCTCTGACCATTTTTTTTACTTCACACAAAAAAAATTATGATAAAAAATTATGATTTCTTCATAATTGCAACCGCATGTGTTGTATTCATTGTTGCAAAACTTGTTCTGCATATAGTTTGTTTGTTATCGTGATCAAAACCATTGATCTGAAGCTCAATGCTGATGCTGTCATGTAAATAGTTTTCTAATCAGCAATAAATATAACAATTTCTGATCAACCCATATCAATTGCATGATTAAAAATAACATACCGGTTAGAGCCCTGCCCATTTCTGGCTTAAACCCCGCCCACTTCCGGGATAGGCCCCGTCCAGTCCGAGTACAGATACAGATAATTTATATGGTTAACAGATACAGATAATGCTGTACTCGCTCATCCCTATAATTAAACATTTTGCTGAAATAACCCAATAGTTTTTACTAGCAAATCACACAGTGAGCCCAAATTTAAAGCACATTTATGGATTTCTTTGCAAGATATTATGTATAAGAAGTTTTGTTTATTTTAAAGAGAAATGCCTTTTCTTTATTAAGAGTATTTAGATATTACATGGCACAAGGCTGTTTTAATTCGCAATGAGATGATCTTTCCTGAAAGGCTTAAAGAAAATATTTTTTTCTTCTGTTTTTTGCTTTCTATTGTTGCCTTGGAAATTCTGAAAACACAGAGCTGCTTATAATCCAAAGAAAACATCCTCTATCTTATATATGCTCATCATGTTTGCTGATCATAGGGCTGTAAAAATATAATTTTTCTCTCCTGTTACCTAAAGTTTTCCTCCATATCATCTACCATAGCAAACACTGATCACATTCCTGTCTCCCCTCCCGTTTCTACCCCGTTGAAAAGGACTGGCGCTAGTACTACAAGTTTGTCCTCATATTCCCCTGGCTAATACATTGGAATTTCTTGGCTGATACCACATACTTTCGAACTTCAGTAGAATAAAGATCTTGTTGTTTTATTTTGGAACTCATTTACAGATACAATTTATCCTGCGTTCTTATTGGTCAGTAGGGGAAACTTGTTCCAAAATAACAAACCCTAGCCAAAAGTTTGTTGAAAATCTTGTTTTAATCTACAGACAAACAGTTTGATCTCAGGATTGATTTGTACAACAGTGCTAGTATGTCAGTTAGATAATTACTCAAATAAAACTCATCCTAGCAATGTCTTTAATAGTTGTTATATGCTATAATAAAAAGAAAGGAAAAAAAGTCAAATCAATTTAAGCACCACAGATTATACATTATAATATACTGTAGTGGATATTCATTTTAAGATATTTGGTAAAGATTCAACCGTGTTTACAGCTTTTTCAGATTAACCAAGTAAGTGTTAGATGAAAAAAATGCACAAAACTTGAGAAACATGGCCATATTTGACTAGTTTTGTGCTCCATAATTTAATAATTATACCCTCCATGGGGGAGTTTCACAGAGCTGAAGAGGTTAATGATGTCACACCACTTGCACTTCCTGTTTAGGTTTCTTAACTAAAAAAACAAATCTTAGTTTATGGAACCCATGTTGCCATCTTAGATGTGTTTCCATCCACCTGTTTTTATGCAGATTTTGGGTTATCGTGTAAAATAGAAAAGCTGGATGAAAAGAGAGATGCGCATACTTTTTAAAAATATGCGTAAGAAACATGCTCAAATGAGGCGGGTCATTTTATTATTTGATGAGACATGCGTATAAACTACAATGGAAACACATTTACTGAATAAATCCCTTGATGTGCAACAAAAAACCTCTCTTAACTTTCCCTCAACAGAGGAACTGGACTAACCAGTGGACCAATTTCATTGCACAGCATCTCAGCTGTTAGTTTAGTCATACTGAAATGCTTAAAATTCGTCGTCAACACCAGGCATTCGAATGCAAGATAACTTGACAGCCTTTGTTGCATTACGTCTGTGTGCTCTGTGACCAGTCATTTAAGATGTAGAATAAAATAGAGCCACAGTGACCCTCGATTGCAGTTTTATTACAGACATTTTGCAGCAATTACACAGGAAGTGGTAAAGCTACTTTACTCACGAATGTTTTATGTTCACAAATTTGAATGGAAACAGCTTTTGAGTATAGTTTCTACTAAGTGACCATCAAAGTTTGATTGGATATACAAAAATATATTTGGGAAGCTTTGCTTTTTAACTGTTAAAGGTTCATAAGCCTGTCTTTCACTTTATTTTTCATGTTGTTCTTGATTCATCAGAATACTTATTTTTTTATTTTATCATACTGAATCAAAACGCCTTTTTGCTCCCAAGTCTGTCCATCTTTTTTGCAATGCAGAAGTAAGCTTTTTTATTCTGCTATATGGAAATAGCTTGAAGATTAACAAAGTAAAGTACAGTAGAACCCCGACTTACGAAATTAATCCGTTCCGAGGTTGGTTTCGTATGTCGAACTTTTCGTATGTCGGTCAGGCTTTTACATGTTAATTGCCTAATCCATTCCAAGCCCTACAAGAACACCATATTAAGCATGGGATGAAGCGCATCGCAGCTCCATACTTCTCAATAATCTCCCTTTTCGACTAAATGAAAAGCACCCTCTTCTTCCCTTTGACTTCAGCAACAATCTTCACATCCATGGTTACTGATTACAAAAATTTATGCTAAAAGCAGAGGCTGATGGGAGCGATGCTGACCAATAGGAGAGCAGGATTGTAAAAAGTGTTCCCCTTCTTACATGGACTATTCCAGCCATCCCTGTCATTCAGTGCGAAATGGACTATTCCAAAACTTTCCATCTGAGAGAGCTGACGGATGATTAAGGTAAAAGAGATCGGCTGAAGATTGTATATAGTTTATTGAGTGAAATACAGGGAATTAGTGCCAATCGTTGAGGTTTTATCGATCTATGCACCTTTAATAAATACCAGTTTTGGATCATTCCCTGAGACATCATTGTTCTGACCGGACAAACTGTAGTCTTCATCCAACCCGAACCAAAATCAGCGTGAACATCAAAACAAAACTCGGAAATCGAGTTTTCGATTTCCGTTTCGTTTTTCGCATCTCGATCATTTTGTCGTAACTCGGGCGGAAAACCCCCCAAAATCTTTTATCGTATGTCGAACTTTTCGTACGTAGAGCGTTTCGTAAGTCGGGGTTCTACTGTATAAGGTGAAGCTATTTGCACTGCAAGCCAGTTTATGGTAATTCATTACATTTGTATATAGACTGTTTTTATGCAGCTGAAATAACTGGAAGCAACTGACACCGGAAGCCATTTCAAGTTACAAATGGCCGTGCTGCTCTTACACGTCTCCATGTAATTGTGGCTAATTTCTATCTCTTTCTTTTCATTTTACATACAGATAAAGAAATATTTTGAGCTGGAACCTCTGGCACGAGGCAAGAGCTGGATTCTGGAGGGAAGCACGGTGGACAACATGGACGTGGTAAAAGAGATCTTCGGTCAGCTCATTCATCTGCTGGAGGAGAAGGACCAGGAGACAGGCAGGATATGACATCCCAGCATCCCTCAGACACTACCGATTGCCATCTCACCACAGGCCAGCACATCTCGGGTCACCATGGCCATTGTGTAAACTACGTAGTTACCTTAACTCTGTTACTGTGGTGAAACTAATTGAGCCATGGAAAATGGACTTTGGTAAATCCTCATGAAAGGATGCATATCTGCAGAAAAAGAAGGAACTTCAGCCCTGAATTTTGAAGCCTTCTCTCAAACCACTCGTATTAACCCAGAACACACGATTACCATTGTCGTAAAATGGTCATATCAGTTCTTTTTAATACAGACCTAGTTGCACATTGCTACTAAATAGATTATTTAATCATACGCTTGGTCACGTAGGGCAACTGGAAGTCATGTAGTCTGTCGTTTTTCTCAAGTGGATGTGTGAATGGGTGTTTGCGAGAGAGTGAGAAATGCCAGTTTGTACTTTAAAGCCTTAATGTGAGTGCTAATGTATTGTTAAAACAAACGTTTCAGTGTGTGTTCTCACAAATGACAGTCTTTAGGTGTAATTCAAATATGCCATCTTAAATATTTGTGGCTGTGAAGTGAAAAGCGGAATTACGAGTGATTCCCGAGTCGTAAAGAAAATATGAAAATCTTGTCCTGTCGTCTAAAACAGTATGGAGCGGCACTCGATTGGAGCTTTAGCGACCTATAAACGCACATTTTTTTATTTAAAATCTTGGTCTAGTATTATTTCAAAGCTGAACATATCCAGAATTTTGCTCATCTATCTCTTTTTCTTGGATGGTAATGGTTGACAAAGCCCTACTGAAAAATATAACACCCGTTTGGTTTTGTCTTTTCACCATAGACACTAAAATCACAATCAGCCTCTCTAGGGGAACCGTGACAGAGCCTTTGATTTTTGTATGCCTGATCTGTTGACCATGTGCTTGTTTGGTTGTCTTTGGTTTATTTTAGTGTGTTTCTGTTGGCCCCGAATGTAAAACACGCTCTTTTCATAAGCACGCCTCCTCTTGTGTCAAAGTCCTCCCATTTAGATGAGTTTCCAGACACGTGAACAGAAGAGGAAACTAACGCAAGAGCCACCAAACCATTTATGTGCCACACTTTTGAAAACGAGTATCCAACTCGGGCATCATCTTGGGTTTTATTTATATCTTCTACAATTTTACACCTTCCAAACCAGTTCAGCTGCCTTTTTGTAATTCAAATATTTGTACATTTGTTACAGATTAGTCTCTGGAAAGGATATGTGCCTGTCTTTGTACTGGAAGGGGAGAACAAAAGTCTAGGTAGACTTTTAGCAGTTTACCAAGGTGGCATCAAGTCATTCATGTTTGACAGTGTTTATGTGTATTTATGCATCATTTCCACTGAGCAACATGGAAAATAAAGGCAGAAGGACAAATATGTTGTCATTTTAGTCATTTGCTTGTAGGATGGTATCATGTTTCGCTTTTTTGTCTTGTGAATAATGGACGAGAACATTATCTAGACTTATTGACTTTTATGCACTGTAATTGGGGTCTTCAGGGGCTCTCTCTCTCTATATGATATCATTTCCTGTCTTACCGTGTTTTTGGCATAGAAATCTTTGCAAATATTGGAGCAAAACTTATTTTTTCCATAGAAATGGCAAACTGGGTAATAAGGTTTTGTTTTTTATTCTTTAAAAAAAATATTCTTTTTGCTTCATGATATCAAGATACCATCCTGATATTTTAATTTTAATTCAGAAATGAAGTTATTGTACGTCCATTAAACAGTAAGTACAGTTGTCCTTCTTTGATATTTCCCTTTGCTTTGAGATCTCTTCTGACTAAAGCATAAGGAACGCCTGCAACTCTATGGCTCATCTGCACAAGAGTGATTAGTCATAGTGTTTCCCTGTCTATGGATTAGTCATCTACAGTGATTTCCAGCTGTCCTCATAACCCACAAAACTATCGAATGTAGGCAGTTTCTTTTCATTGGCTTGTAGGGATTTCCATAAACGAGGCTCAAAACAAGGTCTAGAGCAAAACTGACAGATGACGTATTTTTAGATATAAAAACAATACTGAGTGTGGACAAAAACATCACAAAATTGCATTAAAGGGGTAATTCAACAGTGGCAAAATAATTCTTGGCTGCTGATGAGGTAGAAAGGCAAAATATTATTGAAATGTGTTCTTCTTTACTAGAGAAAATAGAGAACAATGACAGTTCTCTTGCCCTTTGCCTAATAGGTTGGAAAACTTCTCAACATCCAATGAAAATGGCTCTCCAGGACCGTCGTTGCCTAACCCTGTTGCAGAGTTTGTTACTACAGCTTTTAAGATGTAACTTTTCTCCTGGTTGTGCCACCTGACTGCTGCAGATTCTTTTAAGGGTTAATAATGTTGTCTAGTGTTGTAGCCAATACCAAAAATGATCTTAAGTTGTTAATGTTGACTAGTGTTGTCATCTCAAGCCTACAGTAATTAAGATTAAAACCAATTAAGAATTAAGCAGCTCTTACAATAATATTGTGTTAATAACCCTTTGTCGATCTGACACTCTGTTTGCAATTGTAGTTTTCATGAAAGTCCTTGAGCTTGGGGTTTAAAAATCACTAAACTGAAAGTGATGAAATGAGAGATATTATGTTTACATCATATAAATTATACAGTACATAAAGGGATCATCATGTATACCAGACTGTATTTGAGAGATATAAATAAGGAAAATTAGGATTTACAGTGGAGTTCACTTATCTCGAGCTCGGTTAACTCGCCAACCCTATTATGTCAACATTTTTGAAGTGGAACCGCCAAACTCCCTATTTGCCTAAGCATTTTCTCATCGATTACATCGATCTTTTGTTGCCAAACCCTAGTATCTCGAGCACAAAAGAGGGACAAATTCGGCACTTCACATGGTTATCTCGTGACTCATGATCGTACCTAGCTGAGTTCGCGTTGCACGTGGATTGCACGTGAATCTCCAGTGACGCTTCACTCACATTGTCGCGCAGCCGCAGAAGAACTCGCGGACAGTGTTGCCAACTTAACGCCTTTGTTGCTATATTTAGCGAGTATTCAGACCACATTTTCAAAAAAGTGACTAGCGACAAATCTAACGACTTTATCTGGAGTTATTGGAGACTTTTGGAGACTCTCTGAAGTGAAATCACATATCGTTCTTACTCTTCTCAACGAGCAGCAAGTGCTACCGTGGGCCCCACCTCAATCCAAAGCACTCACAGCTGTGTGCACATAAAGCCCGCCTTCTCTGATTTGATTGGTATTCTCAAATATTTTGACATTGACGAGCGGTTACAGTGTATGTAAATTTTTATAGCATGCCGATCGCTTCATCAAACAAATCATCAATCCTCGGTTATCTCGATGCTTTTTTGCAACCCCCGAGGCCGTCGACAAAACCGGATTCCACTGTATTTCTGTTCTAAAAGTATCAAACTTGTTATGCTGTACCAGTGGCTTAACTCTGCATCCAAATGCAGAAATTGTAACCATTGTTTATATGAATTTCTTTACAAAATGTTTATAATTATAGCTATATTCAAATATTGGCTGTTTCAAATGTAATATGAATTATGTGCAGTATTTATTTTTATTTTATATACCAATTGTTCAAATATTCTTTGCTTACCCATACCTTAGGTTAAGCTGGATCACAATCACTAGATCACTCTTATTCTATACTGTAAAAAATGTTTGTAATTTGTAGTATTTAAATAAAAGAAACAGTAAAATATAAAAGAAAAATGTGCAGGAAGATGGAAGTCATGCAGGTGACTAGCGGTGAGAACAGGTAAGCAATGGTGGTAGTGGTGTGATGGTAAATGGTAGCATTCAATGACAGTTCTTATCTGTCTGCAGGTTGAGGACGGAAGGTTTGATGATAATCTTGAGAGCACACGTTGATGAGTATGAACTACAAGACCAGACCAAGATGAGTGTGTGAAGCATATCAAATATGTAGTGGAGCTGAAGAGGGTGAGTGATGGCAGGTGTGGATGATTGGAAATTGATTGCAAAATGATTGGGCGTGCAGGTGATGACCAGGGAGGATCATGGGAACTGAGGTGACAGGTGATTCGTGATTGGTAATTGGTTAACGGTAAGTTGCCTTGCATATATGATGATGCTTTAAAACGCATTATATGTCATTTTACTGTAAACCACTTTCAAATGTATGGTTTTGCAAGTAATATTATGAATATCATGTACCGTAACTTACAAAACTATATGATATTGTACAAAAACAACAACAACAGTAAAAGAACATTCACAGAAATCCCTATTGTTTTTATTTTACCATAAATGTGTGTGTGTGTGTGTGTGTGTGTGTGTGTGTGTATATATATATATATGTGTGTGTGTGTGTGTATGTGTGTGTGTGTGTGTATATATATATATATATATATATATATATATATATATATATATATATATATATATATATATATATATACTCAGTGTTTAACTGCATGTTAAAGAAACCTTCTAGTTTCAGCTGACAGCAGACTGAATCCCGAAGTATAACTTTTTTTAGAGCGAGTTTTACTGTCTCATTTCCCCTTTACCAGAGGACAACTTCAGTAAAAAGTCAGCACAGACAGTCAGTTCTTTTGACTGTCACTCAGTTAATAATCTTTAAATACAACATTAAAATTGTCTGTGACTTTGCTTTCTGGGGGCAGACAGAAAATTACTTCAGATTTTCACATCTGACTGGCAAAACCTGTTTTGACAGAATTAAATGTAAATGACCTTGTTAAAGAAAGAACCTCTGAAAATTAATCTTTTGGTGATGGTATTGTGTCTGGAGAAGAGACATTATCTAAAATAACTTTTTGATGTTAACTGCTCACTCACGCTATCTCAGATGAATATTAGTATGTAGACAGATGAACACTTGGGATTAGTCTTTAAACTTTAACTATGTCTGAAGAACTTCACAAAGCTGTGTTTTCTTCCTTTTCCCCAGTGGCAGTCTGTCTGACAGCCTTAGAGTAATCTTCTTAAATCCTCTTTTGCCCTTTATCACACCTGTGCAATGGGAGTGTTTCAGAAAGTTCCTTATTATTTTTTAGCTATTATGTGTTTCTTTTGTAGCTCTTGAAAAGGATAGCTAAAACCTGTAAGACTTCAAATGAAGATATTCTGAGGAATATATCCGCTGTTTTGTCCATTTACACCCTTGTGTCAATGGGGTCCAAAACAACCACACTGGACTCCATCCGGACTTTCAGTGAGTAAATGACAGAATTTTCATTTTTGTTTGAACTATCCCTTTAAAGCTAGACAACCCAGGTGAAAAGGGTAAAACATTTAACTTACAGATATCATCATACTTCCTCAGTTGACTGGACTAAATGCATGGTAGGCAGTTTTAAAAACACTTTGCTATACTAGTTGAAACTCTCTTTACATCCTGATAGCAATCAATAATAGAAGTGGTCTAAATGTTTAAAAAATGCACATATATTTTCTGTGGAAGTCTCAGGACCAAATAATTATCAACCTGGAGCCCAGGGAACAGGGAGCAGTCAGGGAGGTCTCCAGGGTGGCGCCGGGAGTTCAGATGTCCCTGGAGTCTCCACCTCCATTGCCCCACCTACCAGCCGGTCACGGGTCTATTGTCCATTCTGACGAGCAGCGGGCGCTGGTGCAGACTGACTGACGAGCAGCGGGCGCTGGTGCAGACTGACTGACGAGCAGCGGGCGCTGGTGCAGACTGAAGAGCAGCGGGCGCTGGTGCAGACTGAAGAGCAGCGGGCGCTGGTGCAGACTGACGAGCAGCGGGCTCTGGTGCAGACTGACTGACGAGCAGCGGGCGCTGGTGCAGACTCACTGACGAGCAGCGGGCGCTGGTGCAGACTGACGAGCAGCGGGCTCTGGTGCAGACTGACTGACGAGCAGCGGGCTCTGGTGCAGACTGACTGACGAGCAGCGGGCGCTGGTGCAGACTGACTGACGAGCAGCGGGCGCTGGTGCAGACTCACTGACGAGCAGCGGGCGCTGGTGCAGACTGACTGACGAGCAGCGGGCGCTGGTGCAGACTGACGAGCAGCGGGCGCTGGTGCAGACTGACGAGCAGCGGGCGCTGGTGCAGACTGACGAGCAGCGGGCTCTGGTGCAGACTGACTGACGAGCAGCGGGCGCTGGTGCAGACTCACTGACGAGCAGCGGGCGCTGGTGCAGACTGACTGACGAGCAGCGGGCGCTGGTGCAGACTGACGAGCAGCGGGCGCTGGTGCAGACTGACGAGCAGCGGGCTCTGGTGCAGACTGACTGACGAGCAGCGGGCTCTGGTGCAGACTGACTGACGAGCAGCGGGCGCTGGTGCAGACTGACTGACGAGCAGCGGGCGCTGGTGCAGACTGACTGACGAGCAGCGGGCGCTGGTGCAGACTCACTGACGAGCAGCGGGCGCTGGTGCAGACTGACTGACGAGCAGCGGGCGCTGGTGCAGACTGACGAGCAGCGGGCGCTGGTGCAGACTGACGAGCAGCGGGCTCTGGTGCAGACTGACTGACGAGCAGCGGGCTCTGGTGCAGACTGACTGACGAGCAGCGGGCGCTGGTGCAGACTGACTGACGAGCAGCGGGCGCTGGTGCAGACTGACTGACGAGCAGCGGGCGCTGGTGCAGACTGACTGACGAGCAGCGGGCGCTGGTGCAGACTCACTGACGAGCAGCGGGCGCTGGTGCAGACTGACGAGCAGCGGGCTCTGGTGCAGACACACTGACGAGCAGCGGGCGCTGGTGCAGACTGACTGACGAGCAGCGGGCTCTGGTGCAGACTGACTGACGAGCAGCGGGCTCTGGTGCAGACTGACTGACGAGCAGCGGGCTCTGGTGCAGACTGACGAGCAGCGGGCTCTGGTGCAGACACACTGACGAGCAGCGGGCGCTGGTGCAGACTGACGAGCAGCGGGCGCTGGTGCAGACTGACGAGCAGCGGGCGCTGGTGCAGACTGACGAGCAGCGGGCGCTGGTGCAGACTGACGAGCAGCGGGCGCTGGTGCAGACTGACTGACGAGCAGCGGGCGCTGGTGCAGACTGACTGACGAGCAGCGGGCGCTGGTGCAGACTGACTGACGAGCAGCGGGCGCTGGTGCAGACTGACGAGCAGCGGGCGCTGGTGCAGACTGACTGACGAGCAGCGGGCTCTGGTGCAGACTGACTGACGAGCAGCGGGCTCTGGTGCAGACTGACTGACGAGCAGCGGGCGCTGGTGCAGACTGACTGACGAGCAGCGGGCGCTGGTGCAGACTCACTGACGAGCAGCGGGCGCTGGTGCAGACTGACTGACGAGCAGCGGGCGCTGGTGCAGACTGACGAGCAGCGGGCGCTGGTGCAGACTGACGAGCAGCGGGCTCTGGTGCAGACTGACTGACGAGCAGCGGGCTCTGGTGCAGACTGACTGACGAGCAGCGGGCGCTGGTGCAGACTGACGAGCAGCGGGCGCTGGTGCAGACTGACAAGCAGCGGGCTCTGGTGCAGACACACTGACGAGCAGCGGGCGCTGGTGCAGACTGACTGACAAGCAGCGGGCTCTGGTGCAGACTGACAAGCAGCGGGCGCTGGTGCAGACTGACAAGCAGCGGGCTCTGGTGCAGACACACTGACGAGCAGCGGGCGCTGGTGCAGACTGACGAGCAGCGGGCGCTGGTGCAGACTCACTGACGAGCAGCGGGCGCTGGTGCAGACTGACGAGCAGCGGGCTCTGGTGCAGACACACTGACGAGCAGCGGGCGCTGGTGCAGACTGACTGACGAGCAGCGGGCTCTGGTGCAGACTGACTGACGAGCAGCGGGCTCTGGTGCAGACTGACTGACGAGCAGCGGGCTCTGGTGCAGACTGACGAGCAGCGGGCTCTGGTGCAGACACACTGACGAGCAGCGGGCGCTGGTGCAGACTGACGAGCAGCGGGCGCTGGTGCAGACTGACGAGCAGCGGGCGCTGGTGCAGACTGACGAGCAGCGGGCGCTGGTGCAGACTGACTGACGAGCAGCGGGCGCTGGTGCAGACTGACTGACGAGCAGCGGGCGCTGGTGCAGACTGACTGACGAGCAGCGGGCGCTGGTGCAGACTGACTGACGAGCAGCGGGCGCTGGTGCAGACTGACTGACGAGCAGCGGGCGCTGGTGCAGACTGACGAGCAGCGGGCGCTGGTGCAGACTGACTGACGAGCAGCGGGCTCTGGTGCAGACTGACTGACGAGCAGCGGGCTCTGGTGCAGACTGACTGACGAGCAGCGGGCGCTGGTGCAGACTGACTGACGAGCAGCGGGCGCTGGTGCAGACTGACTGACGAGCAGCGGGCGCTGGTGCAGACTGACTGACGAGCAGCGGGCGCTGGTGCAGACTGACGAGCAGCGGGCGCTGGTGCAGACTGACGAGCAGCGGGCGCTGGTGCAGACTGACTGACGAGCAGCGGGCGCTGGTGCAGACTGACTGACGAGCAGCGGGCGCTGGTGCAGACTGACGAGCAGCGGGCGCTGGTGCAGACTGACTGACGAGCAGCGGGCTCTGGTGCAGACTGACTGACGAGCAGCGGGCGCTGGTGCAGACTGACTGACGAGCAGCGGGCGCTGGTGCAGACTGACTGACGAGCAGCGGGCGCTGGTGCAGACTGACTGACGAGCAGCGGGCGCTGGTGCAGACTGACTGACGAGCAGCGGGCGCTGGTGCAGACTGACGAGCATAGAGATAGACTCCAGACGCATAAGAACGGCTTCCCGCCAGTTCAGTCCTGTGGTGTCTGGGAGATCTACTGGATGGTGGTAATTAGCCTCAATCCACAACAGCGATTTGAGCGTCTCGTCGTTGAAAGGAGTGTTGTCAGCGGGATAGCAAAAGTCCACAGAAAAGTCTTTCAAGTCCCGTCCTGTTTGGGCAATTGCGTTAGATTCCTTTGCATAGAAATCCATCCAATAACCAGTAGAGCATTGGTGCTTACAACACCAAGGTCGTGGGTTCGATCCCCAGGGAAAGCAAGAAAGGGTTTAATGTGTTCCTTGAATGAATGCAATGTGATTAAATTCAAAACAAGTCAAATTGTAAGAGACTCAAGAAACACAACTGCAAACATTAGCACTAACATACAAACATGTATTTGCAAGGCAAGCTATTGCTAGCTGCTCCAAAATTGCTTACCCTACCTTCAAGAATTGCAAACATTTTGTTGACTTGGAGTCAGAAGATTTTTACAGAGGGAATTTTGTGTCTTTTTATCACTCCATAAATGACAAAATACTGTCAACAGCCAGAAGAAAAAAAATCACTATGTTTTTAGGAATACAGTTTTATAAAATCAGGCTAATTATGCAATACATGAACAAAACCCTCTGTAAAAACCTTCAGAATATAGTCAGGGAAAAAAAGTTTAGTTTCCTAGTTAAAAATTGGATTTGAACACACTCTCAAGTCGGAAACTGGGATCATTTTTAGACCGTGTTGGGTGTGCCTGCCACAAACTTTAAACATGGTGGAGGACAGAAAGATTACTTTTGTGACTGCTATTCTTTTCATTTTTTCACAACATCACCTCATTTTGTTGTTAAAAGAGTCCATATTTACTTTGTATTAATAATCATTTAGCTAACTAATGAAGTTAGCTAACATCGCATGTATTAGCCTGTATATGCATTTTGGATGTTTTCTTAACCTCATTATGAAAAGCCATACAGCCCAAATCTTAAAATTGATCAGTGTTTTTGCCTTAACCTACATTTATGCTATGGGAAGCAAATCGGCGACAATAAAGCTCATGAATCCCAGAATTGTCAATGAAAATAGGCCATATTTACTCAAAGTGTCTGAAAAATGAGACTGTGACTGAAAAAAACCCCATTTGCATTGCTTTTTTCCATCACGCATATGAGAAATGTGCAATTCCTACTGCCACCATACCTCCAAAAGCATGTTCCCAAGCATGATTATAATGAGTTAGGGCTGGCGTTAATGAGTGACTGGCGTTACCTCCATTAGTGAATGCAGAGCACATGCCATTTTGCATTGTATTGCAACACAAGGGTCAAATGTAAGGACAAAATGTGCATTCCTTTCTTTACAATACTGGAACATCAAAACAGGCCCTTCTGGGGTAATGAGGCATGCATGCTCATTTGGGAAACTTTCTCCATCAGCGAGTGAGAAAAACTCTTAGTAATGTTAGGACTAACAATGATAGTCTCTTATAGCGGCTCTCTGTAATCTTGTTTCAAAGCCTCATGCCAGGCTTTAATTGCTGATTGTTTTTAACGGCAGATTCAGTTTCCTCTGATTCGAATATGATTCGATGTCGGCTCATTGAAGTTGTGCTTTGAGGAAGCATGTGCTTGTTTTGATGGCTCCATGCATTCCATTTCCTTGTTAAAATGCAAACCAAATTTATATGACTGCTTATGGGGGGAGCATTTCTGAAATTGCAAAAACAGTCAACAGAACATTAATAAGCGTGGATTTTCCATACAGGGCCACCAGTCACTGGCTCTACAGGCATCTCTGGTTTTAATAACGCTCCATAAACACTTAGGACAACAGACTGAGTGTATAACCCAAGATTAAGGTCTGTATACTGCATGCATGAGCTGCAACAGAAACACTCTGGTTTGCCTTCATCAAAAGTGGACAGAGACAGGCAGATGAGACTGTTTTGACTGGTGTCCAGAGCAGCAGAACTATTCGATTACACCCCCAAGTACATTTCTCATGCTATTTCCAGGCATTAGTTGTACACAGAGTGAGCTAAACCCCAGATGACCAATGGCTGTCTCGCAGACATCGACTGACTCGCACGTTTGTATTGAACTTCTATGAGAGACCCAGCGGGGATCCGGTGGACTGGTTGCTAGAGAGACCCCAATGAACTGTCAGGAAATGACCCACAGAGCTCTGTTCTCTCCAGACTGGTTCTCTCTAAACATTTTGTTTGTGCCACACAACACTTTTTTTCAGCACTGACCTTTTTTCTTTTGTACTGGCTTAGACCTAGAGAGAAAAAGGATGTCCTTCCACCCTTTTGGCAGAACATTGTAGATCTTTCTGCACTGCAAAAATCATTTTTTACAATTTTTTTTTGTTTGTTTGTTGCTTAAACCCCTTTTTATAAGGTTTTATTTTTTTACTTTATTAGTTAACCTGAACTAATAATGAGCAATACTCCTACAGCATTTATTAATCTTAGTTAATGTTCCCAACATTTACCAATATATTATTAAAATGTCACTGCAAAAAAGCAACAACAACTGCAACTGTCCCTCCCCTTTCCCCCTATTTTTATATTATTTTTTCATTTTAATTTATTAAAGTATTGTTTATTTCACAATTTCATTACTGGGTCTCAGTAATGAAACTTTCATAAATATAGTAACCAAAAGCTTCATAAACCATTAGATTTGGTAGTTAAATGTGTGTATGTTAATGAATTCCTCTCATTCGTAAATAGGGGCACGTGTGCATGCTATGTTCACAGTTAGCATAAATCACGCCAACTATGCAAACTCTGTGAGATCTTCTGAACTCCCTTCTCATGATTGCCTCCAGTATATTACATGAATGCAAAAGAGACTAACAGGCCATATGCCTAACAATAAATATTCAATTATCATGTGTCAATCGTTTTTGTGAGCTAAAAAATGCCTGGTGCTCTTCTGTAACTGGACAGCTGGTGCCGCATGAGAGCTAAGACGCATTGTTCGGCAGTAACGTGTTACTGGTCTCATTTTGAAGAATACTACTAAATATAAAAATGCAGTAACCAGCAATATTAACTTCTCCATTGTTCATTCATACAAGTAGGATGGTTGGTTGGTGTAGTATTTGTATTTGTATTCCGTATTTTTGTATTTGTAGTATTCCGACTGAGACTGTTTTTTTCTCCATTCCGTTCTTCATTCATTACATCGCCTGCTGGAGTTTTGGTTCCTTGCCGTTGTCGCCTCTGGCTTGCTCAGTTGGGGAAACTTAAATCTTAAAATTCATCAATTGTATTGATTCGCCTGCTCTTTTGGGGCTTCTGTTCAGCCAAACAAACTTTGTTTATATTGTTTTCCTGTGACCACTGTAAAGCTGCTTTGAAACAATCTGTATTGTAAAAAGCGCTATATAAATAAAGGTGGCTTGACTTGACTTTGTGACATGAGGTAGTTTAACGTCGTATCTCGTCTTGTGACACTTGTGCACGGGTTCATTTGTTTTGAAGGAGGCGTGGGATCTCGTGCTTTTAAAGCTAACTTGTGATTGCTAGCCACTCTGAAATCGCCTACCCTACCTTTAATATTAAAAAAACGCAATATGTAATATGATGTAATATTCCACAAAATAATGAAAATTTAAAACCTTACTATAGTAAGGTCAAGGGATTTTAACTGTATCAGCATGAACATGGAAAAAAGTCTCTCCTCTATCGTGTAATGTCAGCTGTTTCTTAACGTCATTATAGCGGCTGCCTGCTATTTTTCCCAAAACAAGCCTGAGACATTAACACCGTGTTCACTCCTGATTGCGATCTTCCTCTCTGCAGTCATTTCAGATATGATTACTCTTCCCTATCTCTGCGCTATCACAGATGCTGCCGGCAGGTATCAGCTGGGCCGGGCGCCCATATTCCCCCTTGCCCACTGCTGATTCAGCTGCCCCGCAAGAGAGATCATCCCAGCCAGCACAGACAGACCTCACCTTACTGAACACTGACTCGGAAGTCAAAGTAAATTTATCACTGGTCTTATTTGTAAATATCTTAACTTTAAGGTAACACAAAAATGAAAATTATCCCATAATTTACTCACCCTCAAGCCATATGTATACAGTGATCCCTCGTTTATCGCGGTTAATGTGGACCGGAACCCCCCGCGATAGGTGAAAATCTGTGAAGTAGGATTGGCCCCCCTAGGAATTTCTGCATATGTTTGTGGTACCAGAATGTTTAAAATATGTATATTTATACTTTAAATATATTTTAATTAAATCTATTTAATTATAAAACCTTAATATTGTACATTTACTCTCTCATACGATTCGTATTATGGTGCTCTACACTCATCAATGACAGTAGTATCTTGAGACTCCAGTAATGACGACGATGACAGACCTGTGCAGTTCATGAATGTGATGATGAAGATGATGATGAAGGTGTTGCTGCACTGGTATAACGAGTCCTTTAAATCAGTTCAGGAAGCCCCTCATCGTCAGATATCGGCGCTGGATCGTCAACATTTGCTTCTGAGAGGGGCGAAGAGGCTCCCACTCCACTCGATTGGTTCCCGGCGCGAGATCGACCAATCACGTGTCTTGTCTGAGTGCCGTGGGCGTGTACAAAGCCTCTGAGAGAGTTTCTCTTTTTGTCTGACATCCTGGGAAACCGTTTCTCTCGCATCACGATGAAACAATGCTGCTTTCCGCAATACGGCTGCTGATAAGGCGGTATTTTTGAATTTAAATTTTTCGATTAATATTTTTGAAAAATCCGCGATGCACTGAGGCTGCGAAACTTGAACCGCGAAGTAGCGAGGGATTACTGTATATGACTTTTCTCATTCAGCCGAACACAATCAGAGTTATCATAAATATACTGGTTCTTCCCAGCTTTATAGCTAATGACATTGATTTGGGTTAATAAATGCCTTCCGATGCGAAGTGATAAAATCTCCATATAAATGTTATGCTATCACGCTCATCAAGTCTCACCTAAGTTTACACTTTGTCGGGTCAGAGGTCACCCTTCCGCTGAAACTCGACGCTCTCGTGCACGATAAGCAAATTGTTGACGGGGGCGCGTCTACTCTCCACCAAAGCTTCAGCACCACTGCCGCTTGCAGCCGTGACAGAATGACGTCACAGGGAAATGTAAAATGAAGGAGGTTTAGTACAAGTTCGGTGAGTTCGGTGGGCCGGATTACAAAGCCCAACGGGTTTGGCTACCGATGTGGCTCACGGGCCGTAGTTTGCCCACCCCTGGTGTATACAGTAGATATATAAACTGATTCTTCATTAGTGGCTGTTTCTATGGGCCACTATAGGTAAGCCATCCGCCATGGTTACCCCATATATTTTGTCATTTAAATCTCGGCGGTTTCACACCCAGAAGCTGAGCAATGTTGTGGCTTCATTGATTGTTACTGTGAATGATGATACGCTGACTGTTCCAAGATGGCTGACGCACCGATTTATCTGGAGCCGTGGACGGTGGCATCCACGTATACAAATCTATGGCTCGTAAGGCAGTTGCTGGAAGCCAGTGATTATAGTTTATAACGCTTTAAATATGGATAGTTTATTGCTTCACTTCAGAAGGCATTTATTAACCCACTGGAATTGCTTTTATGATGGATGGATGCTCTTTTTAGAGCTTGGACACTATTCAATGATTGCTATGATTCCTCTAAGGCCCATTCACACAAAGAAATATAATTATATTGATAGTGTTGGTTTCAACAGTAGCGTAAAATGCCACTTTAAATACTCAGGATAGATTCTGATTGGCTGGAAAACTTGCGCTTTTCCTCCGTGCCGTTATCGTTGTTGTGTGGACTCGGCTATTCTTTTATCTTTAGAATGATTTTACAGCTATGTCTTTATCATGCACTGGTTTTTAGAGTCTAGAAAGAAATGTTGATATATAAAGGCGTCTGTGCACAATATCTGATTAAGAAAAAAAGTGTTCCCACACTGTCTGACAAACATCTCTGTGGGTTTGAATTAACGATAAGCATCTAATGAAGCCTTGCAAAGCAAAGAGGTGGTGTCGCTCTCCTTTCCAATTAGCCGTCTGTGCGACTTCCTGGCAAATTAGTTTCTCCGCTGCAGCTCAGACAGTTCCGGTGGCTTCTGCAGAACTTGGATTGGTGTGTGTGTGTGTTTTCAGATCAATCTGCTTGTGACTAGCAAGGAATAACAAATTCACACTTGAGGGATTCAAGGTCAGGGCCATTTATGTTTTTTTTTTTCAAAGGTTTTTCAAAGTCCCAACATTGGATTATAGATTTAAAATGACAAGATGTACATTTCTATGAAGGTTTTGGAATATTAACCCCCCCCCCCCCCCCCCCCCCCCCCCCCACAGATTTTACTCTTTATACTGCAGCTTTACAAATGGCATCATTAACTTTATATACATTAAACATTTACAAACAAATACAAAACTATACATTTATAGCTGGATCTCTAAAATAAAAAAGACAAACAATATATGGCAAAAAAACAATACTATTATTGATATTGTTGATATTGATATACAATAAAACGACAAACGATTCCTCTGTCTGAGCAGCCACATAAATCCAGGGAACATATTAGCAAAAAATAGTCTATCGAGGTTATATTTTAATTTTATAAAACACAATGCATTGATTCCAACATTATTTCTGTAAAATAAAACCACTGTTTTTGGCATATGCGTCAAAACCATACATAGATTTTTCTGACAAAACTGCTTTTGTCAGCTTTCATTGTAAACCGAAGCAGATCTACGCTAAATACATTTACAGTATTGGTGAACATTAGCTTGCAAATAAATAAAAACACATGCAAGTTTTGCTGCAGATATTCCATTTAGGAGGATGACCAAAAGTTGTTTTCTTCACAAAATGTAACATACACTTTTCAAAACGCACACACACAGAGTTACATTGCACATTATAATAAATAATATCCTTACAAAGACGACAAAGAAAAGACGGTAGACAGTTCATTTATTCAGACTATAAACGTATAAATAAGAAGGCAAAAATGTATAAATAAACATCTAGAATACTAAGCATCTTCCACATGTCTGTGGAAAATAAATAAGAGTACATGTATGTACAATATGAACATGACTCTGTGCTTAAATGGAGTCCTGCTGTTGAAAGGGATTTATCCAGTCAGTAACCGAGTTACATGGCTATAATCCGTGTAATCTTCATCATCCTCCTCTTCTGAGAGCGCTAGGGAGGAATATAGTAGCTGTAAAGCACAGAGTCTCACTGCATGACTTCTTGCATCTCTATCAAAGCTTTGAAAATTCACACAAGGTGGTGGGATCACAGCAGAGGGTTGAAGGAGGGCGGGTTCGAGTTTCTCATTGGAATGGCGTCTTACCTCTGTCTTTTATTAGTGGAGATAATTTCTTGTATTTGTCAAGTCATTGTACAAAATCAAATCAAGCAAAGAGACATTACGTAATCCCTTCTTCTAAACAAAAATATCGCTTTGTGGAAGATGATTTGCCAATACCACACACAGACTCGGGATGGTGAAAGATGGTTCTACTTTAAGGCACTAACAAATGTTCCAACTTATCACTGAACCATCTAAACATGTTCATACTAAACATAAAATCACATTTTTTCCGCATGAGATTTGTTATGTCCCACATTTGAACCATTATAAGTGATATTGTCTAGAAACATTTTAGGTCTTAGAAAACGCAGAATACGGTAAGAGAATAGACATTGATTTCACATTGCGCAAAATGGACATAACAAATCGACAGTGAAAAAAATGATTGAGTTTCCCTTTATTACATAAAGATGACAAAGATGTTAGCTAGGGTCAGAAATGAAAATGTTTTTCTGGGCCATATAAAACACACACACACACACAGCATACCAACCATTTCGAAAACTTCAATTAAAATATATGTCAGAAATATATCTATATATTAAAATACATGCACTATTTTACATTTCTATGGCATTTTTATCACTTTCAGTGGTAGTTTTGCCCCAAGCACTGGTACATCTGTAATGGCAACAGGTTTGCTTTTCTTTGTCCATAACACACTCGCTCATCTGCATCACGTGATCGTCACGGAGCCGGTCAGCCGTAGGCAGAGACAACAACAAAAAGCAGAGCACACTAAGTGAGTTTATGTCCCTATGTAATTTCCACATGACTCGTCAACACCGTCAGTGTTCAGTCTGTCTCTGACGCACAGATAGTGTAACCATTGCGGAGGAGCAGCAAAATCCTTCCAGGCTTGACCTCAAATATTTTGGCTTAACCTCATTTAAGACATCAATAGATGAGCAGAGAACATCTGCACTGTCCCGGACACTTCTGATGCATCAAAACGTCTTATTGCCACCGAGTTAAAACACAGAATGTCTTTGCGAGAGGAAGCCAAGACAAGGGCAAATGCACTTTCTCCGACAGTCCTTGTTCCTTTTGGGGGCAATGCGAGGGGGCAAGTAAGAGGGATGTTTTACGGCAGGGGGAGGGAATGCGGGACAAGGGTGGGCCAGGCGTAGCATCCTCTACTTACAGTTGCAGGAGCCCGAGTGTTTGACCTCCAGGACCAGACCTAAGGAGCAGGCGGAATGCCTCATGGCACACTCGCTCGGGTAGGTGACGTTGTCGCTGGCGCAGACGCTGTCGCCCGGACGACTCTCGGGACAGGTGTCCTCGCACACCGCGCACCGTCCCCGTCCCGTCCGCTTATTCCACAGACACTTTCGTCCATCTCTGCATGGGATGTCTTCACAGGACCTGGCATCTGTGGGTGAACGAAATGAGAAGTTTTCCCTAAATATGATTTCACTTTGCGTAAAACCGCTTCTTTGGGTCGGATTGAATGTTAATTTTAGTCTTGTTTCACTCAGTGTGGTTTGAGGAGGTATTAAATAACGCAGAAAAGCAGCAACAGTCACAGCTACCCATGTGAAACATGAATGTGTTATTGCAACAGAAAACAGAGTAATGAGAACCACATGTTTAAGGAGGATTGTGCAAGCACAAGATTTTGTCTTATTCTCACCTATGCATTTCCCCTCGTAGGCGACTCCAATGGACTTTCCCATGATGCACGTGGCCCTTCGGAGATGGCAGGTGTTGGCATACACGATCCCATCGTTCCCACACAGGTACTGCTCTGGTGAGGTCACCTCAGGGCAGAGCCGGTTGCAGGTCACGCAGTAAGCGTTGTTGGTCTGGTCCAGTACACACGTTGAGCTTCCAGGACAATGTACGTCGTAGCATGACTCTGTAGACAAATAATAAGCTTTTACACCTGGTTACTGGTTTAAAACTACCTTAAGCTTAAGTTAATTCATGTTTGTTCTCTCTACATTTATTAGAAAGACAAAGTTATGCATGTTTGGTCAATGACTAGCAAGTCATTATTCCTTATTCCATTATTATTATGCTTCCTCTAAATGCAAATTTGAAAGAATTAAGCCTTTCAAAAGTCAGCGTGAAATAACTTTAGAGTTACAAGAGAGCAAAATATTGTTTGGGACTATATCCATTGGGAATTGATTGTTACTTAACAGGATGTGACTGAAAACAATTCCTATATTATCCATTAGACTGCATGGCTTAGGTGATGTCACAAGGAAAAAGTTGTTTCAGAGACGTATTGCTTTTTATTTGATATCAGTTTGACGTGAGCGACTGTACTTTTGCATTTCCCCTGGTACTGTGCAGTCAGGTCAGGGTGTCTCTTGCACTTGGCCCTGAGGAGTGCACACTCGTTCCGGTACGTTTTCCCATCGGAGCCACACACAGTCCCCTGAAAGGTGACATTGGAGCAGTCTGGGGCGCACACGCAGCGGGGTTTATTCCGCTTGTTCATTTTGCACCTCTTCCCGAGACCACAGTCCACATTATCACAAGTCTCTGTAGAATCAATAAAGAAGGTTATGATCAGCTGAGATGTTCTGTATAACGTTTGTGGTTTAAACATGTGGTCATGTCATTTCTGTCTGACACACGGTTGCACTGTTTATATTACATATACCATACTCAAGTGCATGTCCTGTCTGAAACCAAACCGTGAGCTTCTTCCAGTTTATTTTCAGTTATCCAAATGATGAAAACACTCTTTATGTAATAGTACCTTTACAAGGTATGCAGTTTGGTGCACCGCCATTGAAGATCAGCCACCGGAAGAGCGTGTTATTGGGCACGTCCTCCTCGGTCCAGGCCGTGCCCAGACGACCACTTCTACAACAGTCTTCCCGACTCATCCCAGACATGTACAGAAACTGGCATCTCCCGTTCTTGCCCTGCTGAAGCCAGCAGTTGCCAGCTGGAAAGAGTCACATTATTACCTCCTCACACATGCTTAATGATATTCTGCCCATTTATCACTCATACCAAGCATGTAATAGAATTAAGCGAATTGGAGCCAAACAGGGTTAAAACCGCGTTCGGACACTCAAAGCAAGGGTGTTGCAATGACCGATTCTTTATTTCTACCTTGGGTCACCTTGATATTGAACATCCGGTTGCATCTTCAGTGCCAAGTTGCTTTACGACTATAAAATAACCACAGATTTTTGCTGGATCCAAGCAAAAGATCAAATAAGCATTTGAAAATGATTTTAAGAGTAATTAAGAGGAACTTGGTTTGAAATTCCAAATGTTCAAAGAGTCCGTCTGCCATATGAATCCACTCAAACTCTAAAGAAACATTATATTCTGATTATACAAGCGTTTGTGCCTTGCGAGGAAAAAAGCTCAACCGTTTTAGATATAATGGCATTTAAATATAATAAATGAATAAAAATGCTACACAAATTTGATATATCATCAAAAAATAAGATCACTTAAAAATCAGGAAGGTGACTGCCTAGATATGTCTCATTTCCAATGCATTTTTATTAAGCTAGGTGTCTTGAAAACAAGTTCACTGCAAATATTTTAGTTTTTACGCACGAGAGTCGCCGGCGCGCAAACGCACAATTCAAGTTCAAGTCAATGGCACTGATGCTTTAATACTTTATACTATTCCTCATTCACACTTTAAGACGCAAAGTCCCTTTACCTTGTACTTTCTGCTGTTCCATCAAGTGCGCGAACCATATGAGGAGCGCGATCACGCCCTGGCGGAGCCGCGGTAACTGTAGCATCCTCAGGAAAAGTGGAGACAGACGGACTGCAGACAGACAGATGTTCTCCCGATGCTTCGTGCTCACTGACTGTCATACACACGGAATCCGTCTCGCTTTTTAAATCTATATGGGGTCTCGAGTTGGATGCCTGTGGTGGGCGGTCTTCATACTTCATAGGGGGTGGGGAGAGCATTTGTAATAGTTTGCCCACCGAAATTTATCAGGTGACATTTGCAATAGCTAAGTCAAGAAACTTTCTCCCCTCAAGAGCAACATTGGGATTTGAGGGGGGTTCAAAGAGTTGGACAACAGCAGCAAAGTGATTTGGGGTCTGTTTGCATTTATTGTGGATAGACGGCTGATTATTACCAAAGATATTAGGTGTTGTTTTTCTTTCAACAAATGCCAAACTTTTTAGTTTGAACCGCATGAAACCGAATGCAGTTATGGGAATGGCAAAATAAATAGTAGTTTATTTTTAATGATTAAAAAAGATTTTTTGAAAACCTTGATTGTAGTAGGATTGTAAATATTCTCAGAAAATGCAAATGCTCAGTGTTGATAAATTGTTTCGTAACACATGAGGCTAAATAAAATGTAATACAGCCCCATTTTTGGATAGAGCTGTTCCCAAAGTAACTTTCTACTGCCATTACCAGCCCTGTGCTTGAGTTCTTGAAAGGTGTCTATAAGAAAGAGAAAATATGCTTCAGTTTATTCCTGCATTCAGTTACATTCCTGCAAATATCCAGTTTACAAAATCATGGCTGCTTTGTAACAGGGTTGACTATTATGTACCAGCCGACAAACATAATAATATGTAAAATGATGAAAAAGAGTTGACATGGGAATGAGGCTGTCATTTTGAGATAATCTTTTAGTCATGCAGTTGTACAGTATTATACAGGTAAGCAGAGTTAAGGTTAACAGGGCTGTTGCCTATATATATATATATATATATATATATATATATATACATAGAGAGAGAGAGAGAGAATGAGTACAAAATATTTTTAGTTTTTGTTCATTCAAAATGTGTATATTTGCTAAAACAGCAATGACTTGCAACAGCCCAAATAAAGCAAACTTGTGGAGAAAAAATACATAAAAATGTTGCAAAAGTTACTAGATTGTTGATTTTTTAAAATTATTTTTTAAATCTGTTTTTACATGTCAATGGAGGGCACACACACACACACACACACACACAAATATCTTACAACAAGGAACTATTGGATTACTATAAACTGGCACTAAAAAAAAGAGTACAGTCTATATCAGTGAATCCAGCTGTATAAATACTGTACAGCAAACCAGACAATATGAATAGAGGCAACAGCATCTCTGTGACGTGGGAATGCATATGATCTGAGTCCTCTGCTTTGAATAGATCCAGACAGTTTTCCATCCGTTTCAGTTTGGACGATAAGCGTTAATCTTTTAAAGTGGTCTATAACTGTGAATTCTGATGGGTATTAATAGACTCAAGGATATGGTCATTCTAAAAATAGTAGAGACAGTTGTTTGGTCCTTCCGCGGGGTCAAACCTGTAAATATAGCACAACAAATCCTCCTTCAATCAGGGTGTTGCGTTACACCACGTCTTCACAACTAGTGACGCTACACGACAATTCTCCTGACATTGCGCGCTTGCAGTGTAGACGCGTTGGTTAGACAAGGTGTTACAACCATGCAAATAAGTTATTTTCAGATAACAAACTCTAATAAACATAAATAGTT